>JANQDE010000017.1:1477174-1602125 GCA_037157785.1 Cephalotes varians | reverse complement strand
TGTGTGTGTGTGTATGTGTGTATGTGTGTGTCCGAAGTATGTTAAAATTATTTTTTGTCGAATATTGTATAACAGTATACATGTCACATATGATGCAAATTACTGGAGAAAGTTTTGATTGCATTAATGATATGGAATTGAATTCTTAATATCTAAAATTAGCCTATTATTTAACAGCGAAAGTAAAAGGAAAACGAGATAGTTAATCAAAAACACCTTTCCTTTAAAAGTGTCGCAGAGAGAGAATTTTATTACAACATTATATATACGCGATAATTCTCTAAAATTAGAATAATAATATATTCAAGAATTCACGTATCACGAAATATTCACTTCGTGCGTTGATCGACGCTTGCTCCTCTATTATAATTTCGTTTTATAACATCATAACTTAGCGATGCTGAATTTTTAAAGGGCAAATTACGCCATGTCCAAAAACAGACAGAATGCTACTGATGTGTAACATACAACGAGACATTTTCAATTAATATTTTATACGGCGATTGACTTTGTATTTCGATTAATTTTAAGCGCGAGAGTAATCAAGAGAGTCGGTGTCGGCGACCCACAAAAATTTCGATAGCAACTTGATCACCCGTCCGACTACGTCAGTGTTGTCGAGATTAGGGAGAGTCTCTCTCTCTTTAGGGCCTGTCTGACATAAACGAAGGTAAAAGAGTAACCTTTGATTTTCGCAGTCTGGCATTAATTTGGGAATGCGAGCAAGTACGCGCCTGGGAACTTAATCGCGGCTGTAATTATCCACGCTACAGTGTACAGATAATTCTGAAAAATCAAGATATCCGCGTTCTCTTGATAGTGAATGGAAAAACGAATGAGCAAAACGAATAATTTAATTTATTAGATATCTAACGGCCATGCATTAACGATCTCCTAATTAGGCCAAAGCAGTGCGCGTTATCCCTTCGGTGAAATTACAGTATCGATCGGAAACGTGACCTCCGTGCGGATCGTCTTAAATCAAATCAGGCAACCTAATTGCCTCCGATAAATTTTATATCGATCACCTCCCATGTATCCCGATACCACGTCGATCGACGCGCGGCGTTCCCGCACGCGTGCATTAGCACAGCACACGTGCCAACCTGGTCTCGCGCGAGGAGACGAGCAGAAAAAAATCCTCGGTATAAAAAAAGAGAAAAAGGAAAGTCCGAGCGGGCGAAAAATAAAGAGAGCGACCGGCTACGCGTGCGAGACAAGTTCGCTCTCTCGGGTGCATCTGATGATATGTACCGCGAACCCGCGTGCTTCTTCTCCATCCGTTCTTCCGTTGGCTCCTTTTCGACCCGTCGCACACGCGAAATTTATCTCGTCCCTCTCGAGACAGGTGAATCGGTCCATAAAGAAGTTACCGTCGCGTAAAACCGCATGGGGCACGTCGCCATTGATCTCTCGACGTATCTGTATTAATTAACACATTTGACATCTTTGTCAATTCGGATTTTCAATGGTGGCATATTTATACCATTAAATTCGGGTCATTAACTTTTTTTTTCGTCGTGAGCTTCTTCGTCCATTATTTCTTTAATGGAAAACGCTTCGCTCGAAGAGAATATCTTATTTCTATTAGTAACTCATATAATCGATATGACGACGTAATCGACGTGATACACGTATCGTTCTAGTGCGCGACGGTAACACACGGTAATGGCTCCACGGGCAAACGAGCAGTTTTCATCATTCCGCAAATCGTTGCCAGACGTCAGAGAGCTGCCCGTGAATTAAGATTAAAGACGTTCCTCATCTCCGCTCTCCCTAATGACGGTAATCCAGACCTGGATTACTCTCTGGCCTGCGTCGCGCTACTGTTACGATCGGAGCCCACGAGTTAATTACAAAATTACTCCCTTAGGATTTTAACGGGCTGGAAAGAGAGCACGAGGGAATTAGGGCGCCGCGACGCCATGCCCGTCTGAAATGAGTTCGTTAAATCACGGACGATGTGGATAATGCGAATCAACGGCTACGTGAAGATCGGAAGACACAAAAATCCCGAGTGTCGATAATAGATTCGCGCGATTTGAATGATGCGAGAATGATATTTACGTAGCCAGAGGTCTTCGATAGGAAATCGCTCGTAAAGCTTAATTAGCTGTATTAATTAACGGTCATGAATCCGCATAAAGTACTCGTTTTATTACAACTCGATCGATCGTAACGAATCCAACGAGATTAACATGAAAATTTATAACTTCCCGCTTCTCGGAAACCAAGTGAAATCATAGCTTGGAAGCTGGGAATATTGATAAACGAGAAGAAATATGATGTATTGCACGCAAATTAAAATATACATATCACGAGAAGTTTATAGAAGTTTTTATTTTTAATTTGCGATTTAATTTCGAATAATATGCAACGTACACACGTCCGATACGACTAGCGAATATCTAATTCACGGTTTCCTTTTGTTCGGTTGTATCTAAAAAAAGTTTTGCTCTTGTTTGCGCGAGGTCCAACGGCATATTATAACGAAAATTACAGTCTAAGCGCGTTCTATTTGCCAGTAGAGTCAGAGGATTACGGCAATTTTCGATCGATATCTTCTAATGCGTTTTCGTAAAATTTCTATTCCCTGCGTGGCAGATGTAATTAAACAGCGGGATTCTACAACCACATCAATAAATCATACGTGATTAATACGGTGATTCTATCGTAATCATCTATTATAGAATGCACCACTTAATTATTTCCTATTTGATACGTGATTTCAATATGCACGAAATATGTGCTATTATTTCTAATCGCTTGCAGCTGCAGTCTCTCCGAAAACAAAGGGAAACCAACTATTATAAAGAGTCATCTCATATTTTTACAACGCTACCTATCTTTCTTACATTGACTTAAAAGAGGCGACTTGGATTGGATAATGCGACTCAATAACACGTATTCCAATTATTTTTGTAAGATTGTTTATAAATAATAAGTATTCCAATTACTTTTTAAAAACTGCTACTCTCCTTTGCACATGATGAAATTGCTTACGAAATAAATTGCGTAAGGACATTATAATCGTCTCATAGTTTTATTATATTGCCCAACAAACCCGGAAAACTTGATCAGGAGTACTCAGGAGCAGAACTTACGAACGCACAACACTCGAAATGATATACCGGCCGAACGACGCGGAAAAAATAATAATCTCGTACGGGGAAAAGGACTAATTACATAACGTTAACGTGTCGCAACGCTATGGATACGGTCGATGATCAAGACCGAGTTCATCCGCTCGTATAACCAAGCGGATGAACTCGGCACTAGATGTTTTACATTCGACCATGACGACTCGCCGCATCATCAACCGTGTAAAACATAGATATGAATTCTTGGATACGCCGAGAATATAAATATTAAAAAATATCCATCTCTGATGTCTATGCGGTACCGCGAGTATTCCTCGTGACTCCTTTCCGTTACTCCGTTTCTAAACGTTCAGAAAAATCTGTCGAACGCCGATCGAGAGCTTCTCCGGCGGGCTCACATAACGCCGGCAATTATCGCGACAGATTTATTATAAATTTGTCTGACGCGCGTCGCCCGGAAAATAAGATAGCCATTGACGTGGCGCGGAATAATGCATGCGGGGGTCGATGTCTCGTTTCTAGGACGTGCCTGTGCGCGGGATTCTGCCTGCTACTGACGGGCAGATACGCGACATCGTTGGACGCCATGTTCTTGGTAATTGGTTATCGGATCGGATGGCACGATCGCGGTGGCGACGGCGGTTTCGAGCGGACGTACATAACGGTCCGAAGTCGTGCCGATATGACCGGGCCGTTCGTCGGAGGTACGAACATAATCGCGACACGTTGTCGATGCGCGCGTAATACGGCTCAAATTACATATGCTGCCGAACGCGATAATCGTGCTCTCAACAAATAACGGGCTCCAAACTTCGGTCGTCCGTATATGAACGCGACGAATTTTCGCCGATCGACTCGGCGA
This sequence comes from Cephalotes varians, assembly GCA_037157785.1. Classification (NCBI taxonomy): domain Eukaryota; kingdom Metazoa; phylum Arthropoda; class Insecta; order Hymenoptera; family Formicidae; genus Cephalotes; species Cephalotes varians. The sequence continues at coordinate 1,598,162 of JANQDE010000017.1, read as the reverse complement.
AATCTCGTATGGCTAATCTTTACGATCTAAGCGCTTCGAAAAAAATTAGTTGAAAGACTTTTTTATTAAAAAATAATGAATTATACAACACACGAAGTAGTGAAATTAATCGATTTAATATACTTTGAGTAAAATATTATGTACAAAAACTATGCCGTTGCAAAACTAAACATTGAAAACGAATCTTCGTCGACAATTGTATGAATAAAAAATTTGAAAACGTTAAGATTGATCTTAATTATTTAGAAATCGTTAATAATAATTATTGAAATATGTAAATTCATGCTTACTCTACTTCCATATTATATGCACTTAATTTATCGTATATGATGGATTTATTATATGAATAATTATATGAATAAAATAAATAGAGAATGATATCAGTAGAACGAAAGTAAGTTTTTCCGACCCGGAAAAACCTGTTTGAGAGCCGTGTCGTAAGTGCAAACTATTAATCATATGTGATTTTCCATCATCGTTTCAATATAATTAGTAGCGCAACGCACGGCGGGGGACTGACTGCGCAAACTTTTCGTCGCGAATCCGATGTGATTTGCGCGCGCATGTACGTACATGTGTACGCGTTGCGCGTGTACTTTCATCTACTCTTCGATGTAGCAAAGAAGAAAAAAAAGAATCGACTTGAGGCGAATGTGCTCACGTCGCGCATATGCGCACCGGAGTGAAATCTCCGTGACTGAATCCTGAAGAAACATAACGCGCGTTCTACTCACTCGCACGAGAAATAAGAGTAAGATTTAAATCGTATCCACAACAGTCAATTTTCTTTGATCAATCATATTCGTTTTGATCGTATTAAAATCAAATCCTTAAAAAAGATTCTACGTAAAAATTTCAATTCTAAAGATGTTTTAACTAAGCTGTTAACTAGGTCGTTACAATTCGAATTTGCTAATTTTTTATTCGGATATTCAGATATAAGATATAAAATTGTAAGATATGAAATATAAAGGATCTTTTTTGTATGTACAACAGATGTTTGAAATTTAAATGTAATTTACAATAGAAATACGAAAATGTTTTTATGTCTCGACAATTTTAATTCATCGAATTATCATTATGTCACGACACACATAATTTTCATTCATTAATAAGAATCGTAATTCTTTTTAGACAATTGTTTTTTAAAGAGTTTTACATTGGACAAAATTTTTTTTATGCTATTAAAAAGTAAAACGGTTTGCCGTAATATGCGGACTCGGTTTTAACAATTGCCGCAGCATCGCCGTGGATTGGCCTTCCGGTTGTCGGAGTCGTAAATTGAACGCTGCGGAAAAAGAAGCGATTCGCGCGCTCGCAAAAGTCACTTGGTTGCGTTAGTCGGGGCAACATCTTAATGGGATACAGCCGAAACTGCAGGTTGCACGGCTCGCCGTCGTCCAATTGCACGGTAGTTAGAATGCAATTAAAGTTACATAATCTGCTCGTTCGCGCGAACCGATGAGCGTTCACCAAAAGGCCCCTCGGCATCGGCATCGGCCATCATCAGTGCGTTAGTTGTTGATCGAAAAGTCTTCTTAGAACCCCGCAGGTGCGGCAACCCCGTCGCAGGTGCGGCACGCTTTTCACGATAACTCGCAGGGGCGGTTCGCGCGCTTCTCAATTTTCCTCGATTCACTCGCGACAAGCGTGAGACGTTTAATTACTTTTCATCTTTTATTTCCGCACAAAGTGCTCGCGTTCGATAATAGCGGAGCGGACAGTCGATGATTACGTTCTTAACGTAACCGTTGACCGGTCACTCCATCATTAACGTCGTCGAAATAAAACGTTTATATTGCGCCGCACGCGGCAAAAAATGGTGCGAACCGGTTCGCGCGGCGATTCGCTTGCTTCGGCATTACGATTCCTGACGATCATGCGATTATAGTCGCGTTATCCTCGGCGCGAGGATAGTAGTTATACTTCGCAAGGAAGACGCGCTTTTATCAGACGCGCGATTCTCGCCGGACATACTGTACTCTTTTTTTTAGGGTATCCCTCTCGGCCAGGCATCCCGCCGATTAAATCATATGGCGGAAGAGCCCGCTTTACGACGCATCGAGGCCGAAGTGTTATTACTCTCCTTAACGCAGCTTCCGAGCAGAAATTCCGGGGCGCATCCGTAACAACATCGAAAAAGATGATTAATAACGCTCGCGGCCGCCGAGAAGCGCCGCGATATTACGCACGGGAATCAGTCACACGCCGCTTCCTACCAACTAAATTCATGGAGTTCGTGACGGTGGAACATTAAGCGTGCAACTGCCGGGGCCACTACATATCTGTTTGGCGCGTCGTAAAATTTCGGGGAAAATCGCGTACCGCATCTCCTTTCACTTATCCGTCAAACACCTCGTTAGATGCGTTACTATTAACGTGGATGAATTAATATATATAACTTTACGTATGTATGCGTTTTAATAATGATTATCAATGCTTTCTAAATGATTAAGATCTTAATGTTTTAATAATTAATCTTAATGTCTTGATAATTAAATAATTAATCTTAATGTTCTCGAATTTTTTGTTTTAAATTAAAATGCGAGTGTAGTAATTTATTACTGTCATAGTGATATAATAAAATATCTATTAAAGTAAGATTTCTTTATGCAACAGATACGATTACGCTTCTTTTTATCCTTTTTCGAAAATAAATACACGGGGACACGTGAAAAAAAAGAACGTTCAGAAAATGCACGGAGGAAACGTGTTGTAGCATGCGTCGCACAGGTTTACCTGTGCGTGAGAAGACAGTTGTTAATACCGGTTAACAATTAATAAAAGAAGCTACTGACAGGAGGGATACGCTGCTCGCGTGAGAACGCGCACGAGAAGCATTCGAAAATTCGATGTTCATGTTCACCATCGGCGGTGCGAGCTTACGTGATTGCACGCATTTTTTCGGAGAGCGTACGAGCGACGTTCGGATTCGCGAAAAGGAAAAAAAAAAAGAACGCTGCAAAAGGAGAACGCGGAGCACGTCGTAGAAAACGCATGCTCCTCGTTCGGATTCACGCCTCGGTAGGTCCGGCGCGCTGTGGCTGCGCACGCAACATAAAAGTTTCCAATTATAATGCACGGCATGATACTTCATTTCGTCCGTCGTCAATTAAAAGCCACGAAACGCCCGACGGCGGCCATAGCTACCGAGTAATTTGCGCATCGGTAGCGACTATCCTCTAAAAGAAATGTCTGAAAGAGAGAGAAAGGGAGAGAGTGAGTGCGCGAACTTATTATCGAAAATTCTGCCCTAGGCCTCATCGAGACATTATATCGGGAGTATTAATGCCATCCAGAGCACCTGTCAGATATGATACAATTTACAGAGTAAAATAATCAAGTAAGATTTTAACAGATAAGCGAAAAGATTTTTTAAACATTACAGAGAATTCAATCTAAGCGATCGACTTTTGATTCTACTGTCAGAAGATGTAATATTCAGAGAGAGAGAGAGAGAGAGAGAGAGAGAGAGAGAGAGAAAGAGAGAAGAAGGTGAACGTCTTTCAATGAGATAATTGCACAGAAAGCGATCATAGCTGCGATTTGCAATCGTAGCAATTACCCTCAATAGCATGAATAACAAAGCGTTAATAACAACTAGATCTTCATTCAAATAATAACTTCGAGCATTAACCGAAATTAATTTACTACCTCTTATTATTAAATTTAAGATTCGCGTTCCTACAACTGATGACTACTATACGATCAGTCGTTGAGTGAGCAATGTCGCATTTGTTGTACGGTGTGAAAGACATTAAATGGCAGCTGTGTAAAATAAATGAAACGAATGAGCATACTAACACGTGTCACTTAAGTGTTCTTTCTTATATCTTAAAGAATTTTCCAAGAATATAACATCGCGATAAATCAATTTTTTTTCTATCTAACAGCCATTACGATTGATTTGCGAAAAGAGTACAACGCGCCTCGTTTGCGATATCAGATATAAATTCGTGTAATTTTCTCGCAAATTGCTTGTTCGCTTGTCGCATCTTAGCCATCGCGCCTTAATATCAAAGTTAATTAACAACGTTATAGATCAATCGATTAAACAAGGATGGTTTCATTTAGGTGCGAGATACATTTATCATCTTTACCGTAATATTTAGGAAGGGACACGAATAATGAGGCGGTCCTGTATATAATGAGCGTCCGCCGCAAGACGGTACGGCAAGACTCTTAGGGATGTTTGAGCGGCGATTAATCGTTAAAAATTGTGGTCTATCTTGATCCTCGATCGAAATGTGCGGCGCGCATGCGAGCGACCGTATTAACATACGGCATTAGATATTCCGCATGCGAAGCTTATGGTAAGCGCGCGCGATATTCGCACAGCTTTACTTGGATTTCTACAGTAATTACACGCGCATAATGAGACCCTTGCGCGCTGTCGATACGGTTAGTGCGAAAGCTCAGATTGCGTCCGGGACAAGTGGCATTGAATGATAACAATAATAACGAAAATAACGTATTTAAAAGTGCGTAACGACATATCTTTGATATGTCTGTAATTATTGATAATTACGAAGCAGAGTAGTACAAAAGAAAAAAAATTTTTAAGACCTTAAAAGAATTATGATATATGAAAGTAACACGCGATGTCAGCATAATGTATGAACAATTGGTGACGCATACGATCTAATGGGGCGCGACAAAATAACGCAAACGTACATAATCAGCATACACGAGGAGCGATTATTTCAATTTGCCGATGTATATTAAATGACGTAGTGTGAAAATACGGAAACTATTTCCTTGATATTATATCGTTTAGCATTACGAGCTCTCACTATTGATCAACCGTGAAAAAGCGCATGGCAGATACAAGGATAGGACGCTGGTTTAACCATTAGCGTTGCGTTGCACATGGCGTTTTCCAATTTTTGTGACAAGGAGAGACGGAAATCACGGTGTTGCACATTCGCCGACCATAACTCCGTATGTTAACTTCCTCCATTTACTTCGTAGCCAAGTATATGCACTATATAAACGTATACATGTGCGTATGCGCGCGTGTATGTGCATGTGTATATATAAATGTGTAGATATATATAAATTTATATATATAATAGATATATATAAATATATTGTATATATTATGTAGTGTTATAATAATTATATGATATTATGTAATTATTAATTACATAACATGTATCGAGATAAATCTATGATCATACAAAAGTCGGACATAGATTATTCTATATATTTTTCACAAGTTTGCATTAAAATCTAGTATTTATAATATATATAATTTTTATAGAAAAAAGTAATATATTCAACATTATTGTCTTTCTGTTAATTATTTAAATATCATGCATTTATCACTGTTGTGTATATGTATTGTGTGTCAATACAAAAATTTATTTATTTATTTATTTATTAAACAGAATAATATTCTTTAAAATTTTTTAAAAATAAAGTATTGGAAAAAAATAAAAAGAAGAAAATGTAATTTTGTACAAATATTGATATTATACATATGCAAGATCTATGTATATAATCATTTATCGTACAGAAAAAAATTAATTGACGTATAAATATTTAATAGCTATTTAATACTTTGAATAGGTCAAACTTTAGGCTATCGCGAAACGAATTCGTGTGTGTATCCATTTCCTGTACCCGCCCAACCAACTTTTTGTCAGTGTACGTAAAGCAAGACTCCGTATGGATAATACAAGCGATGAGGTGCAGGGAAAGTGCTAAGCTATTATAGCGCGGAGTATATAAGGCTCAGCTTAGAAAACGAAGCGGTTCAGTTAGTGGTCATACGCCACGCTAAAACATACGTGAACTCGAGAATGAATATTAAGGTAAATCACTCCATATTATATCAAAAAATGAACATTTTATATTAATGTATCTGTAAAATTTTTTCCTTCTGCTTTGCAAAATGACTTGTTCTCGTTACAAAGTAGAACGAAATATCTCGAATCTTATAATGCCTTCTCGAATCTAGTGTCTTATAATGTCTTCTGTGCAATCTGACATCTTTCAATTTTTATTATTTATTAAGTATTAATTATACAAAGCTTTATCGTAACATTATTTTGACGTAATTTCAGATTGCCATCATTTTGGTGGCAGTGGCCACCCAAGTTATATGTGCGGAAGATTCGAGTAAGGCGGAAAAGAGCTCGCAGAATATCGAAGCGGAGCCAACGGAGAAGAAAACAGAAAAACGTGGACTCCATCATAGCTTCGGTGACTTAGGCGGTGGTGGCGGCGGCGGTGGTTACGATCTGCACGGTGGCGGCGGCGGCGGCGGCGGCGGCGGCGGTGGTTACGAACATGAGCATGTGAAGGCGGTGACGGTTGTAAAGAAAGTGCCGGTACCTTATGAAGTAACGAAGCACGTACCCTATCTGGTGGAGAAACATGTACCGTACGAAGTGAAGGTTGGCGTGCCACAGCCCTACACTGTCGAAAAGCATGTGCCCTATCCCGTGAAGGTGTTCGTCAAAGTGCCGGTCCATGTGCCGCAGCCGTATACCGTCGAAAAGAAGGTGCCGTATGAAGTGAAGGTGCCGGTGGATAAGCCTTATGAGGTCAAGGTATACGTGCCACAGCCCTACACTGTAGAAAAGCACATACCGGTGCCGGTGAAAGTACCAGTGCCACAGCCCTACACCGTCGAGAAACACGTGCCCTTCCCAGTGAAGGTGAAGGTGCCGGTACCGCAGCCGTACCCGGTGGAGAAACCAGTGCCCTATGAAGTAAAGGTACCGGTAGACAAGCCATACCCGGTCCCTGTGCCGAAACCGTATCCGGTTACCGTGGAAAAACCGTATCCGGTGCCGGTTGAGAAGCCGGTACCATATGAAGTAAAGGTGCCAGTCGACAAGCCGTACCCGGTGACGGTGGAGAAACCGTATGCGGTACCAGTGAAGGTGCCGGTACCGCAACCGTACCATGTTCACAAACCAATACCGGTGCCAGTACACAAACCGGTGCCAGTACCGATAAAAGTGCCGGTTGACAAACCGTATATTGTCGAAAAGGAAGTTCCGGTTCCGGTTGAGAAGGAAGTACCGGTGCCAGTTAAGGTTCCGGTGGCTGTACCTGTTCACATACCGAAGCACGAAGATCACGGTGATCTGGGCGGATATGGTGGCGGCGGATATGGTGGCGGCGATGGGGGCGGTTTCGACTTCCACGGTGGCGGCGGTGGCGGTTATTCTTTTCACGGCTAATCCTCAATGACGAAGTGTGGAGCGGACACGTGAAACGAACATCTAGAAGCGTTTTTATTTTTAAGAAGCGAGTCTCATTCTCTCGATGTTAAATAATCGCGTGTTTTTCTCCGAATTGAAGTACTTTTCGTCGGATTGGTTTACCAATTTTTGAGAAGTAATCTCGAAAGCTATATGAAATTTTAGCTGCTTAAGCAAAGATTTTTGTTCTGAGATTATTAGTAAATTAGAAGAAATATGCGGGTGACAGCTGTTGATGAGTTTACCGACATATTCTTGTATTATATTTTCGGAAATCCAGGTAAATGTAACGGTTATTCGGAATAATACTTTTAGATTGCGTATTATGATAAGCGAAATCGATTATTCTATGAATTGTATTCTCCGCGGTAACGAATTGCGAACATTAATAAATTATCATATTTAAAATCTAAATGTTCTGCAAACTCTTCTACGTCCTGAAAAAATACACAAATACATGCAGATTTCAATCGCATTATTGACTTAAATGCCTTATTGGCATTCGTTATGTCCACGCTAGTAATATTGCTGTGAGGTATTATTACCACACTGAAAAACGTTGTATCTAAGTAAGTTAAGTAAAAAAACTCATTGTGAAAAGAATATACGTATCTTTTTATATCAAAGATGTAATAAATATTCTGCCCATTATACCTCATTTTTCTCGATCCTTATCTTAATAGCAGATCTAAAACACTTGGATCATTTTTCTTATCGCACGAAATAAAATGGAACGCAAGATAATGCAGAGAGATAAAATAATACATCGTCCGTTATGGCGTATGACGCGCAGATTCATGCTTAATCGTATCAAACATGTGCATGTAGCGAGAGTATAAATCAACGTCAAGATTCACTTTCTCGAGAAAATTTCGTCGAGCGAGAATTTCACTCTTCTAAACTCATTGTTCCCGTCAGCGAAGAAACGCACGTATTATTCAAGCATTGACGACTTAAAAGAAAAAAAAGATTCGTCGACTGCGAAATTCAAAAAAATAGCGAGTCAAGACTCGCTCGTAAATTACAGCGACGTTTTCCGCGTTTGCCTTCCGGTCTAGCGAGCACGGTAAAAGCCGCGACATTATTGATGTTAGCCTGTCGAGAAATCATTAAGTCCTCGAGCGCAAAAAGAAATCACAGGCAAAAAAGACGCAGAAGGGAACGGTGTGTATATCCGAGTCTCGAGACAGAAGCTACGCAAACTTCCGCAAATACTTTCGATTCCCGAGCGAATCTTGAATCCCGGGCCGCAATTAAGAGCACTAGATACACTTGCGTTGCGCTCAAGAAAGCACTTTCTCCGTCGGGGCCATCGAGCCTGCCGCGTACACACGTCAAATGTCATACTCCAACGCGTGTCTACAAGACATCCGAGTTTGCTATCTCGCCAAGTCAGTCCTTTCACCAAGTCTTTCCCGATCGATTGAAATTCGATGAAAGAATTTTTTTAAGTATACTACTTATGCTACTTTTAAGTATACGAACGCGAGAAACGTCATTATAATTTATATGTGAACTTCGAGCGTCTGATATTAAACACTTTCTGTTAGCCGCTAACTAATATTTTGTTAAAATAATATTCATACAAATTAATTTATTTAATTCAATAGCAGATATTCACCCAAAGAGGAAAGATAAAATATTTCTAGTGAAATTGGGTCGGCCACATTAACGAATGAATTTCCTGTTTCGTTACATAGGACGGACAGCCGGCTTTACCTGGGTTTCCTATCGATATTATCAGTCGCCGCGGCGGCGTAATTGAAATTTGCGGTGCGTAATTAAATATGAATAAAGATTAAGATATCCATTGTACGTTATATCTAAAAATTCGACGAACGTTTCACCGCTCTCGAATGCTTTAGCCACTAATAAAATCTGGATTCCGTGTCTGTTTATGCGTGGTAAAAAATGGGAAACTGCCGTGGTATAATCGGACATGGGAGAAATCGATAATGACGCAATACTCAGAAGATCGCCGTAAAATCCGTTCTTCCCTGCGCTCCTTTCCACCGCCGTCGCAATTTGTAATATCGGATGTATTTAGGCGGCACATTATTAGAACACGTAACGAGATAACGACAGGCGTTAGTTAGTGGTCGATGAAATGATTGCAATACTCGCGAGTACGCGACCGTAGCATGTGTGCACAGGCGACGTAAGTACGTGTGCACGCGCTATCGCGATGCAACGCGAGGAGAGACCGTGCGTTTGTTGGGCGAACGACCGGCTCTTCGTGAAAGTGAAAAAAATGGCGACATACGATGCGTGAATTATAGCCCCGCGTAGTACAGGTATCAGCTCTTTCTTACGCCGAGATGCCGCGCGCACTTCCGCTTTTCTATCGGCGCTCTTCGGTAATAATAAGGAAGAAAGTTTCCTGCTACGTCGCCGCCGCCTTGCGTTTTCGTTCATCTAACGGGAGGATTAGTTATGGATAGATTATGGATAGATTAGTTATATGATTAGTCATAGATGATGGATAGATTAGTTATGATTAGTCACATGGCTCGTATTATTTCCGGACTGGTTTGCATCATGATTTTGTAATTGTTTCGACGGGAAAAAACGTATTACTAATTACAATATATTCAAAAGGAGTGTTTCAAAAGTAAATTTCACCTAATAGCTCTCCAAATAATTTTTTTATACTATTTTTATACTACGTGTATTTATACGTGTATCGAAAATTACTTGTTTAATTTTAACGATTAACAATTGTCCGAATTACATCTTGCATTGAATTCGTTTTATATTTTTTACTCGTCTTTAGAAGATGATGCTTTACGGTTTTCCCGTGACACAAGGAAAGCCATTCGCGTAAACTAAATTTCTGCACCATTATCTACTTCCACTCTCCGACGTTCCAACCCCGTTCCAGGTTTGTTCGCGAAGGAAGGAAGGAGCGGGTTCTCTTATCCGTCGTCGCTGTGGCGGGTGTCGGTGGCGCGACTGTGAAGCGAAGGCAATTATCGTAGCGAAACTTGAACGTGGCAACGCGCCCCGAGGACGACGGGCTTTCGGCTTCGATGTGTGGGAGTGAGTGTTCGGCGTCTGATACGACGGGTCAGGTCCCCGGGGATTCTCAGGGACTCAAACGGGACTATCTCGCCGCCTCTCTCTCATCACAGTTAATTACCAGTCCTCGGCCGCGCTCGAGTCGGTCTCTCTTTCTCACTCCATTTACCTTAGTCCCTTAGTCCTCCTCGAACCCATATCGCTTCCGCCCACCCGCGATCCACCCTCAATAATCCACGACCGTACCGTTTCCTACTGGAATCGTTCTGGAATCTTTTTTTTCAGCCAAAGTAATTTTCGCGAAACACACGGTCGATTATCAAACCGCATTATGCAGTAGAGAACCAATTGCTATCCTTTCTTTTTTGTAAATGAGCACATTGAAAATGGACAAAGAGAGAGTATTTTTAAGATACAATTTGAAAATTATTTTTCTATCGTTACAACTATATATTCTTCTTTCTAATCTTTAAAATGATTCATTTATCTTGTATTAGTACCACTACAATCGTTCTCGAATCATAATAAAAGTTTCTATCCAATTATTGTTACTTTCCCTGCATTAAGCGCACTTGGGAGATATACATCTTACACGAGGCGCGTGTAAGATGTTTCTTAACGCGATGGAAAATCGTACGGATATCTGAGTGGCTTTTTTCATATGGTTAATGGATTCGATTCGTGGAGGATACAGAGTGTGTCAGGCACGACGGGACAAAAATGTAGATTCGTACACATTTCAGTGGTGTCACACGTATAGGCATTTTAAGAGTTATGTGCAATCAATAGGCGGTAGGGAAACCCCCGTGGGAATCCAAGCGAGCGAATCGTAGCGGGATTGAACGCTTGAAATGGAATAATATCCAATAATCTGGCAGCCGAGAGAACGGGATAAAAAGGGACGTTTTATCGGGGCATCGCAGCATCCAACCAAGCGGTATCCGACCATTTCCGCCAAGCTCTCGGAGCCATTTCGCCCCGTTCTCGGCTAGCTGGCAAAATTAATTATTGATTTCGGATACGCGCATTCAGTCGCGGCGGGCAGCTTTTAATCGAAAACGAGCCATCCGTCGCACACCCATTTCCGACCGCTACGAATTTAACAACGGATCGATCTGGAAATGCCCGTTGTGGCACACTATGCCGCTCGTGACAAAAAAACTCTCCGACTATTATTCGTTTCAATTTTCTTTACGATAATTTTCGAGGCTCTATATATATATATATATATATATATATATATATATATATATATATATATATGAAATGGAAATTAGATAGTTCATTAGAAATTTTAACAAATTAATACTAATAAATTCAATAATTCAATCATAATGCAACTATGCATATGTACGCGCACGTGTGTGTGTGTGTGTGTGTGTGTGTGTACGCGCGCGTGCATACACATATTAAATTATACGTGAATTTAATGTTAATGTATATAACTTTTTGAATTAAAATTTATTTTATATTTATCTAAATACTGTCAGTATTCTCATATTGGCAAAATAGAAAGATGAAACAATGTATAAAAATACCTACAGGATTGAAAAGATAAGGAATGTTGGAGGAAGGCATCTAGATTGACTGCTTATCCAAGGGAAGTAGAGGGCTGGGACAGAGGATTTGGCAAGAGGTTACCGGCTGCTGGTCTTGTGAGATTTTCTTCTGATGTGACGTTGAAGTCTATTAACTAAATGAAATAAATGGGAAAAAAATATTTATATTTTATTTCATATATATATATATATATATATATGTTTGGAATATAAGTTGTCCTACTTCTTGCACGTTTTATTTTTTATTTTATTTTTTAATAAATTTTTTAATCAATATGAAATCAATATTTTCTTAATAAAAATATAAATTTCTTGTATATACATTCGTTTGTATATACATATATTTTAATTAAGTTTTATATTTTTATACTAAAATTTTATACAAAAATAAAATTTCAGTATAAAAAATAGTATATAAAAATAACAAGGAAATATATTAAAGGAATGCAAAGGGTATAAATCCACTGCATATTTTCTCTTTTGTTAATATTTTCTCTTCAAAGACGCAAAAAATGAAAATATTAAATATACAAACTAAAGTACTTTCTCCAGATGTAAAATGGAGATATAATTTACATTTGCATTACACGCTATTTCATTAAGAAATTTGTTTTTTTTCTTCGTGATCTAGTAAAACCATTCGTTATAATTCGTACATGTGTACTCATATACTTTTAAGCAATATCTTTGATCACCTCTTGTAATTCCGCTTTGCTAAACATATGGAACAATTGCCCGGGCGTCATTGTCATCACTTCGATATTGGTATCATTCAGTTTTTCTTCCATTACTTGCTTCAATATTGTCAGCGCAGCTTTCAACGCTTCTTTGAGTGTCATGGACTGTAACAACGATATTTATTTATTGTTACCTGTTATCAACAAACATTATTTAATTCAATAATAAGGCAATTACCTTATGATAAACTTCTTGAAGATTTTGTTGAGCTCCTTCGCTACCAGAGCCTATAGCTTTTGCATCAAATTGAACAAAAGTACCAGATGGATCCATGTGATACAGCTGTGGACCTTTCTCGTCGATCCCCGCAAATAACATTGCTACACCAAACGGCCTGGACATGGCAGTACCATCATCGTCGCTGTCTCCAAACTGTATAGCTAAATTAGATACAGCTTGAGCAGTTGACTCCACTGTCATTCTTTCGTTGTAGACAAACCAATGATTTTGGCATTCGACTCGAGCTCTATCGATCATTGTCCGTGAATCAGCCATCAATCCGGATGCTGCACATCCTATATGTCTATCAATTTCTACAAGTTTTTCTACAGTCGTTGGTTCCATTAAAGAAGAAGTAATACGTTTCTCCACTGCCAGAACGACTCCCTCCGTTGTTGCGATTCCAATGGCAGTAGAGCCGAGCTTTATGGCTTCTATGGCATATTCCACTTGAAATAATCTTCCCTCCGGCGAGAAGGTGTTTACTCCACGATCGTATTCAGAACGTGTTAGAAACATCTTGAAACAGATAAAAAATTCACAAGTTAGACATAGGTGTGAAAAGTATAATTGTTGTACTTAACTAATTTATATTTCAATTATCTGTTTAATTCCAAATTATCAAGAAAGTATTATGTCAAGAAAATATTAATAATGTAAAATTGAGATTATAGATCAAACATTAAACGTTCTATAGAAACCAAGTTTGAGGTTAAGAACAACTAAAAATGACAAAATAAATTCAATAAAGTTACAAAAATAAAAATATCTATTATTATACGTAACTGTAATGCGCGAATGAACATTCGGGTATCAATAGAAATGAATAAAAGTTCAAACTGACAAAGTAACAAACTGAATAGGTTAGTTAACAAGGAATGACATGGCAAAACGAAACTGTATTTTGCGACTATGACCAAAATATGATGCTAAACGTAATATTTAACATAATTTATTTTCTAAGTTATGAGTTTACCTTAAATGCTTTGATTTTATTAAAGGCAGGCGCAAAAGTACAAAATGCCGACTTGTCACAAACGCTAGTCACGAAGAGTCGCGAATTAAATGCAATGGAGCTTATAGAGCAACAGTAGCGTAACGTTAGAGGGTATCTCTAGAGGCCTGAGATGGGAATGAACATACGTTTACTGGCGCCTCTTTGTGCACAAAGTGCACGTTGAACTATGTACCCATATATGTTTTCAGTAGGTAACACGTTCAATCCATTTGTTATTGATGTTGATTACACATAGACAAGGCGAAATAATTAGAAAAGAAGAAGGATAATTGTTTATCTGGCCAGGATTGACTCTAGTTCTGACCAGATAGGACCAGAAGAAGAGGCAGAAAACGAAAAGAAATATCACAACCCATTCTATTGATTTGTCAGCTGACACGTGTTTACTGATACTGAAAAACTTCGTCCGATAAACAGTGACAATTTTGTTAAAAATGACAACACATATTAATTCGCAAAAATTAAAAAAGATCATAAATGAGAAAGATTGGGATCAATTATTGCAAAATGTCAAACCAAAGCATTTTGTCAGACAGGAGTCAGAGTATGTATGAAACAATAATGTTTATAGAGAAACTGTCAATTGACAGATAATTGTATAAAATAATTATTAAACATGTTTCAGAGCGATGCTTGATGCAAGAATCTTAGCACAAATGTGTCAAGTGCTTGTAAACGAAATCACTCCCGATACGATTACAATTTTATGCTTGAAATGTTTGGGGAATTCTTGTCTTGACAGTTACAAGTACAAACGACATACAATGGAAAACATAGAATCCGTTAAATACAGCAAAAATTTATATAATGAATTAGTTGAGACTGATTTATGCAAACGAAGAAAGAACTGTGATTATCCGCATGATTCTCATTTTCCTTACGATGGCGTCATAGAATGGACTGTGGATTACATTAAGATTCATGGAAATTCCATATGTAACTTGACTGGCAATGAATTGGATATTCTTAGACTCAGCATCCAATTTTTATGTAATTTATTTACTTATGCATGTCCAAATGTTATATCTGCAGACAATGATATTCTGAGATATTTAAATTGTGATAACTTGAAACAAGCCATTCTGTAAGTTATATAATTACATAAACTGAATATTTTTCTTTATAATCTTCTTTTATATTATTTGTTAAAAATAAAAATTAAAAAAATGTTTTAATTATTTTCAGGAGTTGCATACATTCGGATCATAGATTCCTTGTCAGTGCTGCTTGCATATATATGCACAATGCATTACAAAAATTATGTCACAGCTATTTCACAATGGAGCAGAAAGATCTATGTTTACAGTTATTAAAACCTGCCAAAGAGGGTTTTACGTCTGCAAAGGACGCACTGTTACTTCTGTTACATCGACCAAATGTATTTGAAGATGCATATAATAATATAACTATGAGCGAAAAGTTAAATTTACTTGAAATTATCTATAATGAAATCTGGAAGTCTTGGCAATCTGATCTTAATACAGTGCTCACAAAAAATCAGGCTGAATTTCTAGCGTTAACGTTTTGCAAAAAAAGTGATCTCATTTTAAAGACGGTGGATACATATGTGAATAGCATAGACCCTACAGAAATTATTCTTATTCTTAATATTTTGGGACTTCTTACTACACAATATAAAATTTCAGAAAATACCAAATGTTTGCTTATCAATTGTAAATGTAAGTACATCAGTTTCTAGTATAATCTCATTGGACGTAAAAATTATATAATTGCGTTATATTTACAGATCTTTTGATGTCATTACACATGATGGGAAAGGAAGCGGACAATTATTTTACTCCAATAACGAATTTAAATAAAGTAGCGCCTAATGCTCAAGAGAGAACTGTAAATGTATGCTCAAATACAAATGATACCGAGACATCCGGAGCAACAGCAGCAAGTCATGATCCACAAGAACATCCTGCATTTGGCTTTAAAGCGAGACTAATACAAGTCATTGCAAATTTGGTACACAAGAACAAAATGTGTCAAGATCTGGTAAGTAACATGAAAAATTTTACACACACAAACGGGGAAAACAAAATTTATAAAATTTATCTGGCGTCGATAAGGAACATTCCTCCTTCCTGATCTTAAATATTGTATTCCGGATATACTGTTAAAGTGCGCCTCGTAATGGTCGCGAAAAGAATTAGAACGTCAAGTTCTGAATTTGTGACAATCGATACACATATAATAAAACAAAAAATAGAAAAGAAAATATAATAACGAAGATACGTATACACATATATTCAATTATTATATTATTATTATTATTATTATTTCATGATAAATTCTTTAAATTGAATTTACAGAATTTTTAATTCTTTTTATTTCATTCTTTTTTTTAATCGTAATTCGGTTTAAATTCTTTCCTTTTATCGTAAATGGATACGCGCATATTGTATTATTATTTGATACATACATTTATTCTAATACTCCCCATTTTTCTAATTACGATATTTTATTTACAATATATAAGCGTATTTTTTTCTAATTTTTTTCTTAAAATAGTGTATTATATATATAAGCTGGAGAAAAACGCAAGTATTTTAGCAAAAATTCTGTATTCAGTTATGTTGCAAAACCACTCGGTGTCTTAAGCTTCATACAAAGAAAACATGGACAGAGCTTGTTGCTGCCGTCTGAGTTCTGGCCACACAGAATGCTCGCGTCGCGTTGTTCCTTACTCAAGGGATTAAAATTATACCTCGTGAATGATGATAGGTTATTTTCAAATGTAGAAAACCTTGACGGTTGCAAAATATAAATTTGACTTTTTGTTGCGCGCCATGGTTGTGCGCTATGCACGTACGGTAAATCGATATTTCTCTCCCGCTGATTGCATCTCGCGTGCGGATGATACGCGAACAAAAGATACGCAATAGCACGCGGTCTGTCGTGTTGGACAAAGCAAAATTAAGTGTTCCATCTGACTGAGAGATGTAGGGAGATGATCGAAATCTGATATACGCGTTGCGAATTTAGCGGATCTGCGAGATGACAAAGTTCGCGTCGCATGCGTATTGACAGATAAATTAGTTATGATGAATCAGAGCGGAAACAGGAGCCTGCGGGTAGAATATTAATTCAGTCTCCTAATATCAAGAATGACATGCACATCGTCGTAGTCACGGTAGTAGAATGCAGATAATTTTTTTGCTGAATATCATTATAATGAATCTGTCGTTGATACGAAAAATTAACGTGCATCATTTTTCGATCGTTCGTCTGAACAAAAGTATTCTTTGAACCACTTCGAGATGTTTTAAATAAAAAGATGTAACGATATGATTTCAGTTTCGCGAAATAGATGGAATTCCATTGCTTCTGGATTGTTGTAACATAGACGCGAGGAATCCGCGTAAGTGTAATTGAATTTCCTTTTTACTTATGTCCGCTTTTTTTTGTTTGCTTTTCTACAATTTTGACAATTTTTATACAGTCATCTTACAATGGACCATTCTTGCTTTGAGAAATCTGTGCGAGGGAAATCCTGAGAATCAAGAAATTATTAGAAATTGTGAAAAAACGGGCGTATCAGATAATCCTGCGTTGCAAGAGATGGGACTGACTCTGCATGAGGACGCGGATGGGAAATTGATTCGCATCGCTTCTTTGCGTCGCAATTAGGAAGATTTATATGTTTTCTGGGACACGAGATCGCTTTCGGCGATCAATCAATTCGATAATTATCCAACTATTACCTGTTTGTACCGATAATGTCCCCGATAAGATACAATGATTGGTTTATGTTGATATGCATAATTATTATTCCAATTAGTTCGACTGAAATGTATCCTGCTATACCACTCGTGAAAAAAACGACATCGCAATTACAACGATTCGTGCCATTAGACGAAATACAATGTAGCGCGGCATAAAGAGAGATATTTTATCTACATTCATGGCCGAGTGATTTACGATACAATAAAAGCTGCTGCGAGAGAGTTCACGGTCTATTAGTAATTGCTAATGTAAGTATACAACTGCTATCGCTGATCATTCAATCGCAATGTGAAATGGATTTTGTTTTCTTTTAATGAACCCTCATCAAGATTTCATTAATGCGCATGAGAATGATAATAATTTTTAGGCGGTGCTCTGCAGATAAATAAATTCGCAATAAATAAATGTCTACATCCACGTTTTTTTCCCGCCCTTTCGCGAAATTGTTCAAGCTGGAGGAATTCCTTAAGAATTACAGAACCAACAATTATGCTGTCAAGAGACGCAGTGTTTTAATAAATAATTTCTCTATTAATTAATTGCACGCATCTTAATTCTCCCTTGTCCCCGCGATTCCCGTTTTAAGACGATAATTTCTCACGTCCGCGGCCGTTTCTCATCGCGAACAATTTTACGGCTACGTCGTTCCTGCGTGTAATAGGTGTTTATTAATGTCATCCGCGAGGCGCGGGCAAACGGGCGAGCGAGAGGAATCGTGTGTGGTGGGTGAGAAATCCGCCTGCGCGTACCAACTTGTGCGTTAATTATACCGGAAGTTTCGAAATATACAAGAGACAGTTACGTTTTCCTTTCTAATGGAATTCTCCGCGCGGTTTCCAGCATTGCGGCTCAACGGGATCTAGTGTAATATCGGTAAATAAATAATATTAGATAGTTATCTCTCGAAGGGCTTGTGCTATGCGCGTTCTATTTAGTCGTGATACGCGACGGCATGCGCGTCTGAAGGATTTACGAAATGTAATAATAGGTTTCCGGACGTAATATGCGATCTAATCGAGCATGACCAATCGTTAATTTATGGCGCGGTTTCAATGAGGAATAAGAATAAGTTGTACTATGGATAGCTGTGGTGTATACATAACAGTCTACTTTTATCCCATAAATATATGATCGAGTGACATGAGTATTCGCTACTCGCAAATATGCACGTTGTAATATTCTTTTTCTTGTTGGTTCCCGTTGCAACGAAGAACGATAGATTTATATCGCGCGAGTTATGTTTTCGAAATGTTTCTGTAAGCGAGTCAACTTCTCGATAAAAAAATATCTCAAGTTTGCATGTTTCGCGTATGAAAGTGGATATATCGTAGATGTTCCGTAAATTGCTTTTGATTTAAATCGCCCCATCTCGCGCACGATCAATCTTGGACGAGCAGTTAACGTAATAATTTATCAGTTAATTACATACGCGGTTAATTATCACGATTAATTATTTCCGCGCAAAAGAAGCGTTCTCCATGCATCTCGATAGCTCGCACACGCGGGAGAGGCGGTGTTCGAGGAGATGAAATTCCTGCCACGTGAGCCACTTTGATCGCGCGGTCAATGTATCGATAGAAGTGGCTAATCATGATCTTCTTGAGAAGAATATAGATATCCAGAAATCAAAACACAGCAGAGAAGAAAAATACGGAGATTCGATTATAGTGAAAATATTATCTTTAGAGTTCTCTGTAGCTCTCCAAATTCTATTGATTCATTTATATTTTTGTTTTTATCTTTAGCCTGCTACTCGATCCCCATCCTATCTTGCTTAATGACATATACAAAATGAAATGTCATTTTCGTTGCGCAAGCAAACATTTTTATTCTCATTCGTCAAATAAAATAGAGACTAAGGAAACTAAGAAGATAAAGAGATTGATTTCTATGATAAAAATAGAATCATATATGAGAAAATTTCATTTTTTTGTGATTATAAACTTTGTAACAAGACTAGATCCGGCTATGAACGAACCGCCTACTTGTAATCGATCGGAGTAATTAATTGAATTCGATGCAATACTGCGTCCCGCTGAAAGAAATATCTTTCAGCGCGTTGAGGATTTCGTCGATCCGCCAACCTTATTAATATTCATAGACACTGACGAGGGAAGCGCTTGGTCGTGCGTGAGATCGCTCAGGTGCGTAAATTCTGTTCGGCTCCTTGATAATCAATTTGTTGACGCAATAAACTCCGGCAAAAGATAGTCGAATAGAAAGAGAGGGAAAAACTGAGAGCGATATATAACTCTAGATAATATTTGTTTCCAATTATACTTGTATTTCGAGTTACGAATCATTTATCATAATTTTTGATTCAAAAAATATATAGGCGCGAATTCAAGAAATTTCTCTTTTGCCTTTTTATTAAGACCTCAAAAATGCAAAGAAATTTTTGTAGTCAACATATGAAAACAACTTACGTAATCTTTTAAATTAGTATGTGACTAAGTATATGCAATACAATATGCAAATATATTCTCTATTATATTCTGTACAAAAGTATAAAATTAAAGTGTTTTATCTAACATGATAAAGCTAATCTTTTATCTAACATGATAAAGCTAATCTTATATTTATTGTCAGAGCATTTGGTCTAGGGCTCTCTAGATATTTTATTCAAAAAATTAAATTGAAGATATTATAGTATAAAAAATTAAACTTTCGAAATGTATTCCCTTTAAAGGTAAGTATAATATATCCACCAAGTTCTCTCTCTTTTTCATTCTTAATTAAAAAGTCTATTTGTTCTAAAATTTTTTGTTATCAATTTCTTTTCAATTTTAAATAAATTGATTTTTTAAAACGTAAGACTTTCCTTTTAATCTAACGTTTGAAAAAATGCTCTACTAACATAAAAAGTGGAGATTAAGAGAAAGGATTTGAGAAAATATTCGATCTCGATGATTTTATGCAGAATAATATAAAAAATTAAAATGTGTATAGCGTGTTCCGATTCTTCGCTTTCAACATTCACCCCTCTCTCATGTGAAGTCTTATGTAAATTTAAGACAAAGACGTCTACTGCATCGGCGTGATGGATAGATCGATGGTAGATACTCGGGATAGATAATCAGTCTAGCAAACGAACTAGATTCTCGTATTAACAGAGGCCGCAAATTGAGCCGGTGTCGGTGCCTAATAAGTCGCGGATTCTCTCTGCGATACGCGGCCTGAACAGAGCCTCGCGCGCGCCTACGCGTGATTTCTCTCAAAGAACCCCGACACGGCGATATATTTCCTATGCCCTCGTACACTTTACATACATCGTATCCATTGCGCATTTGTACGAAAGAGTCGAATCGACGTAAAGAGTCATGCACAACGCACAGTCGAGGATTGGGTCGGGATCTTTTTTGTGGAATTCTAAGGATTGGTGTCGTAAAATGAGACCAATCCAAGTTGCCGTGAACTTTGGACGACGTCAACTTTTTTTTTGTTTTAATGTATTTTTATGTGAAGAGAATCGAAAATTTATTCTAATGCTCGCCGAATATAGATATATCGTTATATCGATATTATCGTTCGAGGAAGGATCGCGGAGGAAAATGACAATGCGTATGGTTAATTATAAACGTAAAGAGAATTCGCGCACCGACAGCGTGCAGACTGCGCGATATGTTTTAATGACTGCCGCACACGCGGTGCGTAAGCCGTAAATGTTACGCCGAGCCAGAGATTCGTGTAATAGCCACTAAAAGCGAGTTTCGTCTGTTTATGGATCGTAAAGGCAGGGATATTTGGAACGGGGAAACCAGCGCTTAAATTGACCCGACTCGCAGTTAACTAAAAGAAGCACGATCGCGTCTTAGGTACACCGAAACGATCCCCGAAGAGACCATTGTCAGCACGACGATTTCCTTTTAGCAAATGGGATCTTAAATCCTTCACAACAACATCATGAAGAATATAATACATTTATAGATTATTATAGAGGAAATATAATAATTTATAATAATAATTAATTACTAGAGAGAAGAGAGAGTCATGGAGTTTTGTTTGTGTGTGAATCAAATAATATAAATATATAAATTTATATATACGTAAAAGTACATATCTAGAAGATACATCTAAAGAATGTTTGAAATATTTGTAATAATGTTACCTCTGCTAATTGCGCGATTTTCAATCGTGTTTCGGTTTACCCGAGTAAACTAATCCCGTTTCGAATACGCGCGCGCATTGTCCGAGCGATGAAAAGTCCGCTCTAATTACCCCGTGTAAACGGAGCCGCGCGCCGATTTCTCGGACGAGAAGCGTTGCTCGTAAACAATGACAATAGAGCCTGCCGTCCGCGAGCGATGCTGCCGAAGCTAGCGGCCCTCATGATGGCCGCTTGCGATCCTGGTTGAGTTAATTAATCGTACCGAACAATCTCCATTGAAATGGAATCTGGATAAATTTTCCGTGCTGATGTGCTGCCAGGCTAGCATGTGGGTATTATCTTTACGACCTCTTCAAAGAGGAGATGAGACGTCGGGGCGGCGAGGCGCAAGGGGATAGGGGACGCATGCGCGCGATACGGCCGCAGCCGCTGGAAACGATGCACCGAAACCGGAGAACCTGTTATCAGAGAAACAGTGGCCTGGGACTTGGTCCAATTATCACACAGGCGAGACACCGAGGTCTCGTCTGCGAGACGCGTCGTCCTCGCCGCTCTTAATTCCGACTCGTTGGAGAA
The DNA here is from genome assembly GCA_037157785.1 of Cephalotes varians. Taxonomy (NCBI): domain Eukaryota; kingdom Metazoa; phylum Arthropoda; class Insecta; order Hymenoptera; family Formicidae; genus Cephalotes; species Cephalotes varians. The sequence goes on along the minus strand of JANQDE010000017.1, from coordinate 1,575,977 downwards.
CCTCGTCCGCGCGTGGCGTTCACCATGCTGTATCCACGATTCTCCGCGAATGCGATGTTCCGGATTTGGAGAGATTTTTCGTTAGATAGACTACATAATTAACTAGAAACTATAATCTTTACGTGATCGATCTAATCATGTCGACGGGTTTCCCTCTACGTTCTCCATCTACGATCTCCATCTATGTTACACGGTGTAGATAGAAATAGCTAACGTGACGACGCGTTTTGCGCGTAACGTGTTCTCGATACGCAGTGTTTTCGCCGTCTACTAAGCGTAAAAGTGTCAGGACAAGTTAAAGGCAACGAGCGACTTGACGCGAAATTAAATGCGAACGCAAGTCATCCGAGAATGACTTCGAGAAAATGCGTCTTGCCTTTATTTCTTAGCAACGACGCGGATGGACATTACAGCATGACGTACCGAAGATATTACATATCGATCGAGCGGGACACGATACGCTCTCCATCTTCGGAAAACTTTCGAGTCGCTCGACATTCGTGTGACGTATGACTGTGGAAGACGCGATGCGCACAGGTGATATTCTTCGAGGAGAAAGCGCCGCCGTTATTATCAGACGAGACCAAGTGGCCCAATTTGTACCGCGTCGTTAAGGAACGACAGAGATGATTTATGGAAACTGTGGACGTGCTAATTGCCCGCCGATGTGATTCATCGAGTGGTATCGTTACATATTTGAACACGTCGGTCGCTTTGTGAGGAAACGGGGTGAAATAATCTCGTCGATACCAATGGAGTATGAGGCAGTTGCTTAATTACGATACGATATAATGAGGGAGATGCGATTCTTGCTCCTGAGGTAAGATCAACTAAACCATATTCTGAAATGCCCGCAATTCAAAAATTTCGCGTATTCATTGTGCGGCGATGTTATATTCCGTATGTTCATTTATAAATTTATTATATTTATTAATTTTATTAATTATATTTAGAGAAATAAATTTATTTAGAAATAAAACAGTCCCAATGTTACATATGTTTATTATAAACGATCTCGTGGGACCGCTTGCTACAATATGTTCGCAAAGGCAGTTCGAAACGTGTTATCGCGTGCAAATGCTCGAAGTTCTCTGAAAAGCGTTAAATCAGTTATCTCGAATGTTCGTCTGGCGTTTCCTCGTGCCGGCTCCGAGCGGCGTGCTTGCTTTCGACACCATCATTTTCTCCCGTTCTCACGATCTTTTCGCGTCTCCGCGCTTATGTTATTCCTCTTTCGATTTCACTCACGTCATTTACCGTCTCATCGTGTGGCGGCTCTTAAAATCATGTATTTCCGTGACGGGGTAGGCCGAATCTTTTTTCTCCGAGAGAGTCTCGTTTCGCTGTCTGCCGTCTCTCCGCCGGTTCTCTTTCCTCTCGCGCTCCTCTCTCTCATCCCGTTCTTCTCCTTCCACTCGAGAGCCTCGGTGTAACAATGGCTGCCCTCTAATTATCGGAAGACCGCGGCACTTTAAAAAGATCCCGAGAGAAGAGCCCATCACGGGATTCCGTTTCGTTCGCTCCTTAAAATTTCTCTCCCGCCTGCCCTTCCTTCCTTACGCTCACTCGACTTCTCTCCCTCCGAGACGTCGGTAACAAAAACAATCAACGTGGCGATCGTTGCTCGTGGAAAATTAGTTTCGTCTCGCGAGAGCACCTACCGCGAATTCGCAACAGCCGTTGGTCCTTGATCAGACCCTTGGACATGCGCTTTATAAGGTGTGAGAAATGATGAAAATAAAATCAAAAGATTTGCATCCTGAAGTAATTAATTTAAGACTCATGCCTTCGATTCACTCTTTTATCTTTTACTATAAATATGTCAGTTTGCAGATTAGTGATTTCTGTCACATTACTAAAGATACGTTCGCGACGATTACTCATTATTATAAAATGCAAATTTCTGATCACCTAAGATATTCATGGATGTTATATATAACATACATACGCGTGTGTGCGTATGTGTAAAATTCAACCTCTTTCCAGTATCAGTCTCGCCAGGCAAAAGACGTTCTCGAGTGCCAGTCGGCCAAGTGCGAGATCATGACGGCGCTTTCCGGTCGGCGAGAAAGATCGTAGAAGGGAGAAAAGCCACGCCAATAAAGAGAAAATAGCGGCCGTACGACGAGAAGCGCGAGTCGGAATGGGCGTAACCCAAGGCAAGCTCGTACCTGTTGCTCGTTGCTTCCTATTAAATACTCTTAGCCGACCCACACTAGAAAGGAGTCGCTTACATCTGCGTTAGTAACCAATGACTAAGAGCGAACAGTTCTTTTCCACCTTTTCCACACGATTCTTTCTCTTCCTCGTTCGGTTCCTTCTTCGGGACTTGCTCGTCTCTTCCAAAAGCGACACTCGCGCTTAGAATCGGACGCACGTGCGCACGTAATCGCGACGATTGCGCGCCTCTCCGTACAGGAAACTCTTAAAAATCCACGCTTTCTCGTAGATTCCGCCATCGATTGATTTATGAGAGCGCGGCAGGAGGTACAAGATTTCTAATGGTGAAACTCTCACGGTAACTCCTTCCGAGATTGAATTTCGAGATTCGATTTATGTTTTCTTTAAAAAATATAAGGTCGAATCTTTTGTCGTTGAAATGTCTTTATCAGTAGTAAACCCTTTTTAAAGTCCTCAAATCAGCTCTTTTATATTCAGCGTTTTTTTTTTTCGTTTTTTCGTTACATCCTAGACATAGTTGTTCGCCCCATTTTCGTTCGGATTTCGTCGCTTCCCCTATGCTTTTTTGTCGCCCTATTTTTCTTTAGTGATATCTCTTTGTGCTTCTTCTATTAGCGGTTTGTATTTCGAGCAGATGTTTGTCGGGTACAATGTCTTCTACATGTTAGCCAGTTTAGGCCTCCCGACGGCATTGTATCCGTCGAGATATAAAAGATTGAGGTAGGCCCTTTCGGGGTCTTAACAACGACACCGCGAAGGGAACGTGTTTACTCTATTCAGGACGGACCGCTATCTTAAGAGGATATAAGAGAGTTGAAATTTTCTGGAAAAGATTCTCGAACGAAAGCGTTGATGATGCTGCGTTTTTTAAGAATTTGCATACAAAATATAAAAGTATTTAAGATACCTTATTATCATAGCTGACTTTACCTAGATTTAGGATTGTAATTTTTGGTAAAGCTAACGATTTAGAGAAAATCCGTCCGTGAGTTATCCGTCTTAATAATTTCAAGTATTTGTACCCCTATTTCGACCATCGTCCGACTAATAATGGAGTCATAAACGACCTAACACGACCGTAGGGTTCTAGCATTATGCGGTTCGAATTAGAGACTTCCAGATAATTTATATATATCTTGGCGGAGCCAAGAAAATCCTTGAACTTCACCGCAGGTGTAACGTAGCTTGAATTTTATCCTGATAATAAGAACAGGATGTCGCTTATAAATTGCGGCATTGTGTGCCACAGAGCAGAAAATACGATAGACATACGTGTGCACGAAAATGACTAAATAATTTCTAGAATGGTTTAAAAAATTCTATTGTACATATACTTTTACTGTCGATTTAATGGGAAATGCCTCAAGTGCAATATTTTTCGCGTCTATGGAATCTGTAAAAGGTTCAAGATATTGTATATATTGCATATTGTTGCGATATTGATAATAGCGTTATTATGTCGCATTGTCCGTAAAACATCGTTAATTAAATAGTATTATAAATTCAGTTATATCGTAAAGTTAATGATGTTCCGTTAAAGTGCTACAGCGTAAAAACTGTGCGCTCGAAATTCACGGTGGGTTGTAAACATTTTTACGGTGCTCGTCCGTTACCCGCGTAAAAGAATATTCGATCGCGACGGAAATGCGAGAAATCGCGAGAACCAACGGTAGCAAACAAAATGAATATAAAATGAGCATTCACAATGAATGCGCAATGCTGGCTTTGTCTTTTGCTCGTGTTTTATATATACTTATATTCCGTGCGCGTTTTTGACGCAACATAACTTCCGGTATGTCCGTTATTGTCGCCCCTGATTATAAAATTATACATAAAATTGTAATTATTATCGGTAGGCAATTCTATAGGAGGATTTATACGTATAGAAAAAAATTCAATTCTACGAGTCTTTTTTGTTGATTGCCTATCGAATGCGTCATTCTGTTCAGCCAGACATGTTTCCTGTCGTTTGTTCGATTCACAAAAGTGATAGAGTGTTATTGCCACGAATCGCATCGTGTTCGCTAACATTAACTCGCATTTATATATTACGCTCCAATTTTTACAAGACGATAACATATAATTTCAAGATTCTAGAGAAGAGAAATTAGGAGTCGAGATCTGTATACTAGTAGTAATAAAACTTGGAAGGTATATACTTAAATTAAATGTGCTCTAGTCAAAGATGATTCCACGTCAGATCCTCGTCAGGATCGCGTCCTTCTTTTCGAAAATGGAGTTCGCGTATTTTGTAACGTTGCCGGGGGGGTCGTGACGATCAGCTTATTTCTTTTTCTCCCCGTCTTGACAGTATCGGATCGTGTGAGGCATGCACGTGAGACGACCCCCCCTTAAAACCGAAAACATATGGCGTACAATTACGACGTAATGGTATATAATTAATGGAATTCGCTCAAGGGGCCCCCTTGGTTGTTGTACGGCACGCTTGTTTCCTCGAACGGCAAAGGGAACTGCGAGTCCACGTAGGAAGCGGGGTTCAACGAGATCGGTCCTCTGAATAAAATTTTCATCGCCCGCGTGCATATACTTTACTCACCGTGCATGTATATCGACCATGCTCGCATTTTGCATGCCACGAGACTATAAGAGGGCAGAAAATTACCAAGAGTTCAACATAATTTCCGATGTCACGAACAGTATCCCGGCGGTATCAATAACTTCCCTGATTGTCGAACGTCAAAGGATAAAGAAAAGAGAAAAAAAAACTGGAAAATTTAGCCGAATATATGAGCAGGATAATCGACGTATGTCTCAGTTTGTTTATTAAAACAGTTATTTTATTTTCGGCGCTTTCTCTCCGCCACAAATGCCAATTACATATTCAACGCGGATTCTCGAGTGTGACGTTTAATGATCGATTCGTTCCGTGCAGCAACGCAACGAAGTACCTCGAGAATGACATCCTTAAAATTCCCTTCCTCGGTAACGAGTAATCAGATCTCATCGCAAAGATCGTTTAGGTAGGTACATCTCGAACGTTTCCTTCAGTGTATCGATGTGCATTCGTCAGCCGGATAAAGCATACCTCTCATATACATCAAATCTCAAGTCGATTGGATTGACCGATCCATTCCCGAAACAAAGTATGCGATAGGATCAAACTTTAGCATGCAGATGTGTATCGTTCATCATTCTCGGTTACATAACGTTATAGGGATATAACGATATAGTTATACTTTGTTTAACTTTTTACATTTCTTTAAATAACAATTTTTTTTTAATGAGTATATAGCAACAAAAATAATTATTGATGTAATCTTGTTTTCTATTTGTGTGAATAATAAAACTCCCTCGTTAACTATTATATCTTCAAGTGTTAGTATGTGGCTTCATCTTAAATTAAAGTGATCAATTCGTTCCATCAGTCTAAAGATTCGAGAATGCAGCTCGTAAAGCTTTCGAGCTATAATTTGCGAGGTTGAACCCACGTTGAAGTTAATAAATTTAAGTACAATAAAAAAAGCATCTTAAAAAAGTTATAACGCAACAAGATCTTCTGATGGATGTAGGTGTACGAATAGTCGATTATCCTGCTCGTGCTGAACGAATTCAATTAATCGAACGACTTAATCGAACTCTCAAGCCGATCTTTAACATTAAACAATTTGAATTTATATTTTAAAGAATACGTACTCATTTGTCCATTTCAGTCAAAGAGCATAACATCTATAATTTTATGCAAAAACTGGTATATAAAAAATTGTTATTACATATTCTCATTAATTTATATACAAATTTTGCTATTCTACGGTTTATGTATATACTTGTTGCGATAGCTGATAATAAAAATCATAATGTACGATCGATGTAAAGCAATATAAATACGATTGCATTAAAATCGATATCTTTTCATCGTGCGAAGCTGAAAGGCTTGGTGTCCATTAAAACGGATATCGTACATCGAGACAGTAACAAGCGTTTGTGATTCTCACGCATCATCGCCGTGCTATCTGACGTGCGATCGAAAGCACGCAATGGCACAAATCCGCGATGGCAGTTTGTGGATATAGACGTATGACGATCTGGCATTTGAGAGAGCATCAGCGGGCGGCGGGCGGGCAAGTAACTTTTAAACTAAAGCAAAACGAACGGCTGGCAAGTAGCGAGAAGAGCGACCGGGAGGATATAACGTGCGCGGCAGCAATGCGGAGGAAAGGTAACGGGGAACCAGGTGGAAATGAAACGGAGAAGCAAAGTAGAGAGCAGGAAGAGAATAAGAACGAAGGAAAAGAGAATGACAGAGAGAGCGACGGCAGGAAAGGAGAGAGAGCGAGAAAGAGAGAGAGATGGGAAGAACGAGAAACGAGAAGGAAACGAGCGGGAAGTAAGAGAGCGAGAAAGAGAGGTTGAGATATGCGAAGAGGTAGGATCGTAGAGGTAACATCGTAGCTGCGGGACCTGATCCCAAAGGTAGGAGGACTCGGATTGTGGCCGAGACCAGTCCATCGCGGGCCCTCCTCTCGACCGAACACGCGCTTTACTTTCTGCCCGCTCGTTCAAATTCCCATGCGCGCGCGACGCGCTGCTCGTCGAATTCTCCGCGAGTTACTCGTCGTTGAGTAACCCTCCGGTGGCTGGCTCCCCATGGCAGGAACTCGTAGCTGGCGATCGCAGTGCCGTTGGTTATAATGCCGACGGTGGTGGTGGTGATGGTAGTGATGGTAGTGGTGCCAGTGGTGGTGGTGGCGGCGGTTACCTTGAGCACCAGGTTGTATGGCACACCTTGCACAGTTACCCTCTGTTCCAGTTCCCGCACGCGTGCCAGTGTTGTACACGCGACACGACACAAACAGATCGACGATTATATCCCGCGATTGATGATCAGCCGAATAATCACGCTCATACATTAAAAATTACTCGACAGGGACGTTCTTTTTTGTTTCGCTCGAACGCTCTCTTTGCCCGTCGAGAAAATTTTTGTCTGAGAGAAGGGCTTATCGATCTTTTGCATACGGAGGCGATGACATTTCTTTCTTGTGGATAGACGATGAATAATAACACGCAACGAACGATACGACCTCGGGGCGGTGATGCGAATGAAGAAAAATGACGACTTTTGCGAGTGTCGATTTATGGAGCGCAGAGATTGTTGGAATCTAGATCACATTGTTGGTCCGAGGCGATCGAGGACGACGCCGGCTCGATTTGAATGCTAATGAAACAAGCATTGACCGATCGATGCCGATTGCATGACGCGCTCTCGGATACCAAACCAAGGGTTGCTGATCGAACAAAAAGAGAATACCGGACAGGAAGTAGCGCAAAGGAGCTTCACAAGGGATATTCTTCGCGTGGCTTTGTCCGCGACGAGGTGCTCCGAGTCGACGAGGCGCGGATTCAAAAGGACTGACACGGCGGAACAATAAGACAACGAGACAATAAGAACCGGTAGCAGAGCTTCTCTCGTCGGGAGGGTGCTCTTTGAGCACTGGAATTCTTCGTTCGAGCCAGCGGCAAACGAGTGGCGCGACCGGCGTTGAAAGAAGAGTAACCGCGAGGCAATGCGAAGCGAACACGTCTCTCTCGTGACTGCCGGACGATCGATCACCGGTTTTTGCAGTTTACGCGATCTCGCTGGCGCGATCTCCGCCGGCGGAGGAGAGGATCGTTAAGCGTCTTGCGCGCGGGAGTGATGATGATGATGAGCCAGCCGATAAGTTCCCTCGGCATCGAAATCGTTAACGAGACGACGACGACGAAGATCTCCGCAGCGATGACAATCGGCCGACATTCTCGCGTGAGACGGCAAAAGATCGTCGTTTCTCGACGATAGTCGCGTGAGCTTCGTATCTGCGATCTGATGATCGGGAGCTTGGGTATAAAGTACACCGCGCCGATAATGACGGTACTTAGTTATCTTTTTAATTGGTATCTATTTACTAACGAGATCCCGCGCGCGATCGTCGTTCGCTCGTTAGACTAACCGATCCACCTTTTCTTCTAGATAAACGTCCACCGACTTAGGATAACCGACTTTCTAAGATCGAGTCGGCCGGATCGCGCCTCATTAAGGTGAATCGGGTAAATCTTACTTAAAGCTACATTCCATCGATACCGCGGCAAATCGCTTCGAAAAGGAACGCGAGTCACATGCGTGACGACTCCGTTACCTTCGTGATCGGGGGCTGTGACCACCCGCTGATCGAATTTACGGATCGCAAGCCCTCTGCGAGTCCAATCTCAATTATCACCGATGGAAGTACCACCCGCGGCACGCGATACACGATCGATACGCGCGATTCGAAGATACATGTGCAAGAAACGAACGTTCGGTCGCTTAGTCACCGCGACGAGGGGAGAACGCCTCTCGGGAAAGAATATTTGGGGACTGTAAATACTCGCCGCTGGGCCGTTTTAAAACGCGCGCAAACATTTTAGAAAATCCAAATGTTGGCTCTGCAGTTCGGCTGTTTCGCACCTGACCGGTACGCGCGCACGTGCGCGCGCGGTTTTATGTCGCCACGAGGTGTTAAGAAGAACGCGGAGTGATTACAGTGATCGAAATCGTGACAAGAAACTTCTCACGACGTCGCTCGAGGTCGGTGTTGGGCAAACACCAAAGACAAAGACAAGGTTTCATGTTGTAAAATACGTCCCGCGACGAGTCTGAGAGTGAGAGACCGTACTCGCCGAGCGGTAACGGAGACTGCACACACGACAAATCTCACATGATCCGAGTCGACAACGGAACGGGGTCGAGCCCAGTTCCGAACGATCAACTTCCGGTGAGCGTCATTCATCCGCTGGTCGCGGAAGCGTAAAACTTTGTCGCGTGCATATCCGCTTTTTACATTCAATAACAACAAGGTGATTGTGATGTAAGAGATGCGTCGCGGTGATATCGCGACAATCGCGATAGCCCTTCTCATTCTTGGGCAGATCCAGGAGCCACGGCGAACGAGGTGAGAAATAGCTATATTTATAAGATGCTAAATAGTCAATTAAAACTAATGATAAATATAAAAATTGGAATCGCGCTGATCTCATGATTGCGTTGAATCGGTAGATATAGACATCAGGAATCGCGAAACGAGACTAAGAAAAACTTTAACAAATAATTTATTAATGATGTATTTCTATTTTATCTGTCGGTAATCTTAAAGAGACAACTTGTAAGAAAGCTGTCAATGTTCCTCGATGCTGCGCGGCAAGTGAAAATGTTAATCGATAGTCGCTCGAGGCTAGAGCGCGTACGTAAATTGCAGCGTCGATTACGATCGCTATTCGCCGAAGTAACGAGCAAAGGGATCGGAAGGGAGATTCTCGCGAGGTCGCAATACGCGTGACTCGGACACGTGCTGAAAGCCCGTCATACCACGTCAAAATCGAATGTTCGCGCCGACTTCGCGATAAAGTCCGATGATCGTAATCGATTTATGCACGTGATGATGTTGCGTCTCTTGAAGATAAAAATGCGAAAGTTCCGAGATTGAACGAAATAATAATACGTAGAATCATTTCATTTTGAGAGAAACTAAAAAGAAAGAAATAAAAAAATATCTATGCAAAATATTTCGTCGTCGTATTAAATATAATTAGCATTGAAAAATAATTAGAAAAATTTATATAAGTATATATCCATTTGACGTTACTAAGTGATGACTATTTTTTCAATAAAATTTTTTTCTAACAAAAAACGAATATTATAAATTTTCTGTAATAAAGAAATATAATATGCATTTATTTTTCTCGCGATTATTATTAGTGCGCAATTCCATTCTGTGTCGGGCGTTTGTGAATTACTTTCTTGTTCGCCTTCGACGAACAGAATCCAACATATGCGAGGATAATAACGATAACGCAACATTTTACGAGATCGTCATTACGCGGATCGGCGTAATCTACGATCAGTGCGGTATATTGACTGCAAATAGCCCGAGAGCTCTCGAAATAAACGCTGAGTTTCGTCATTTTATCATGGCCACAATAAGGTCGCGATGTAAGGAACGCGTATCTGTAGAATGGTACATGCACGTACGTGCATCGAGAATAAGAACTTTACATGTCCAAGTATTTTTTAGCAGTTTTTTTCTTTTTTCTTGACATCAATACTCGAAAGGTAACGTCGAGTAGAAAGTATCGGTACGTTGTAGATTCGAATCACAATTCCTACGGTTCAATCGATCAAGATTGATAGCGATTAATGGAGGTGATTGGAATTTCCTCCGCAACTTAATGCCCGGTTACATAAACACACTAATGATTTAATATGCACAAGAGCAGCCGTCATTCAGAGCTAATTACGAACGTCGAACGAAATGAAACGTTTATATAATGCGCGTAACGCGTGATTGCGGACTGACCGAATTTAATGTTATGTCCGTACGAAATGGCCACGGAGAGTGCTCGTTGTGTTTTACGAGGCGCTTGGCTACCGGCCGTGCTGCGTAATGAGCGCGCTAAGTGGATGAATGAAGCGGCGATGCGACAGAGATTAAGGCCGATCGGACTATCGTCGTCGTGCGGCGGAAACGAGATCATTTTGTCGATGTTGACCGACTAAAGCCCATCCCGCGCATTCGGCGGGAATAAAATCGTACCGAAGTGAAGAAGAACGATGGAATTAAGCTTAATATAATTACAACGATGGAATATAGCTGTGTAATTTCCCGACTGCGATAAATTCCCGATAATCGGGAAAAATAAAAATTTTTGACAAAATAATCGATGGCAATTATCGAAAGAGAGAAGATAAGAAAGAAACGTTCGATTGGAGCATTTTTAATAAATGCAGTGTTTTGACACTGCTCTGTCTGACGCAGGATCTGTCGTCTTGTTGAACTCGTTGCAGATTATGCAGAAATTAATGATGCACACAGGATGGTAAACGATATACAGACATCGTTGCACATCGTGTCGCCGCGCAGATATCGAGTTTTACTTTCAGAAGATGTAACATGACAACTTCTTAGCTAATTAAAAAAGTAATCATCGTTTTCAAAGTTAATTCGAGCTTAAGCCAGAACAGCGTATTGCGCATATTTTCAAATAATGAGCTCAATGCATTCTTTTATTTGTTATAGAGATTATTATGCGACAAATTGTAAAAGCTTTAATTTTGTTAAATAATTGCTCTGGTGCTACAATCCTCAAAAAGAATTAAGAAGTATTATCCCAACTGAATCACAGTGCAGCATTCTTGAATTGATCATAAGGCACTCTTCATATATATTATGGTATAGATCGCCGCTATGAGAAGACTATAAAGATAGTAATCTCTCAACGCAACTGACGGCCATCCATCATCACCTATCGCGCCTCAAAATCCTATCGATAAAAGTGCATCCCGGCACTTAAACGCGTGATATACTTAACAAAACGTCAGGTATCAATCTAAATTACGATTTCCAAGTGATCGTACGCGAGAAGCATAATATGCAGGTGTGGAAGGGCCCTCATCGATCACGGAGAGATGTAGCCCTAAGCAGGATTCCCCCGATATCCCGCGCGCTTCGTTCACATGATAGAAACGGAATCAAGTCTTTATGGACTTTCCAATATACCGATGTAACAAATGTCTGAATCTCGACGGTTCATATATCGAGTCGAAGATAATAATAAGTTACATCGGATCAGAGATAATGAGTGGTTTTCTCTCTGAGAAATCCAACCTCCGATTTTTCATAAAATTTGAGGTATTTTTTTATGAAAATATACGCTACCCAGCGCGAGAACACACACACACACATGAGAATAAATATATATTTATGTGAAGCGGTTGGCTTTTTAAAAGGAGCGCCTCCGCGCGTCATGCGAGAGACGTGTTGACGTTTACAAATAGCTGTGAAAGGGCTTGTACATCGTAAGCACCGGTAGGCGTGCGTGTCACTTTCCAGGCGCGGAGATCTCTCGCGACCGAGACACATGTCGGATTCTATCAGTGCAACAGGCGATCCATGGAGCGCGTAACGAGAATCGCCGATCGTTTGTCTTCCGGCGCGATGGCGTGGAAATTGAACGATCACGTCGCGATCCAGGCCGAGCCGAAGGAACGTACGTTAGATCGGATTTAATATATTTATGATAATGATTATACACGTCGTTCGCGATCGTCATGCGTGACGTTCACGTGTATCCTTTCGTTCCGGTCCGCCGGATACTTTAAAGTGGTGCGCCCGCTTTTTCTTCCCTCCCGCGGCTTTCCGTTACAGCTATTTGTTTAATATATCAGTCGATGTCGCGATTAATCGACGCGCACAATTTAATAATAATGAATTCGTGGCGAAGCGGTATCGGCGTGTAATTATGTGTGGGTAACTAGAGTTCTCGTATCCCATCAGATTCATTCAATTATGAATGTCCATCTCATGCAGCGTGCTCGATGATCTTCAACAAAACTCTCGAGACGAAACAATTTAGTATCTGTTTAACACAATATATTTCGTGACGACTACACGCTTCTAGTGGCGCGTCGATGCATCGAAGCCGGTCCCTTGCATCGTTCTCGCAGCAAGTGAGAGAGGAAGAGGGGGATGGAGAGGGATTAAATTAAGATCCGACAGTGTTAAAGTAATCCCGGCTCCAGGCCGAGGCCCTCCCGTGGCGAGGATAGTGGTAATATCCGGTGAGTTCGGTTCGGTAGTGAAGTTCTGTCTTCATCCGATGCCGATGGTAGATGCACTGGCGCTTATTACGGTTCGCGCATACAGATGTACCAATTCGCGTAAGAAAAAAAAAGAAGAGGATTTAAGAAGGAATATCCCTCGTCCTGAAGCTATTCTGAGCGCGGACTAAAGACCTGCACAGTCCGAGACCAGGGATAATGGTCACAAAAAAGCAGTGTGCAACACATATTTGCGTTGACTCAGCATCGGCCATCGCTACAAAGAGCTCGCCAGCGCCGAAGATTTGCTAAACAGTCTGCGTTAAACAACTGAAAAAAATTCACATGTTTTCCTTCAAAATATTGAGTTAAAGAGTTAAATCGAATTAAATTTGAGAAGATTAATTTGCGTGCACGTGCGCGCATGTATGAATTAAATTAAATTGTATTAATGCTCACAATGATTCAAATTAATTCGATGCGATATACTCATGTTAATAAGTTTACGATTACTAAATATAATTTTTATTAAATTTTTATCTCTAGAATTTTATTAGGATTGAGAAACAAATTTTTTAACTATACAATCAGATTAGAGTGCCATTGAGAATATAAATAGCGATGTCATACGACGGTGTTGAATATGACATGATTTTCTCATTTGTTCGCGCCTCATCTCGCCATGAATGCCGTGTCGGTGGAAACTTACCGCAGTCGTTCTCCGAGACATAAAACTGCTCGCAAACTCTCGCAGTCACCGTAATAATACCATGAGACCTTTTATCACGCACTTTCACAATGCTGATATGACAGATTTGTTGCGAAAAACGACACACAAGAATCTCTTCAGAAGATATTCTGCTTCATATTTCATTCATTAATAAAATATCGAATCTTACAAAAAATTTTTTTATTTATTATTTATGAAAAGACGTTTCAAATCAACGAAGTAATCTTTCGAAATGTCAGCTTCTGACAAGAAGAAAAATGTGGGCCTATCTAATCGGAAGAATGTGAGGTATAAGATTATTCTTTAAGAGCTACATTATTTCACAAGATATATTGAATTATGCACAAAGAATCACAAATAAAAACACGCACATTGTACTGGTCAATTCTTCCGTGGAATTCTTTAGGACGATACGCACAAAAATCGAACGAAGCATGTTCGAAGAATCGTAAAAGAATGGAAGAAAGGAGTATTCGAGGGGGTAGAAGCTGGGACGGGTGGGGAGAAAAAAGTTTCGACGAAGATCCAATTAAAATAACCAGTAGTCAGGAGATGTCGGTCGAAAGAAGTATAACGAGAAGAGCGAAAAAGAGAAAGACAAAGGGCGAAACGAAGAGTTGCGGTTACATAAAGGGCTCGTCTTTGGGAGGGGAAAGGTGGGCGAGGAGATACAAAGCGGCATTAAAATATTTCTAAATGCCTGTGACAGAAGGTAGTCGACAAACTATCGCAGTATTTGCGCACGATCACATTCGCGATTTGAATCGAAAATGTAAAAAGGTTAAAGCCTTCTATAATAAATTGTCACTTTTAATATTACAATAAATAAAATCAACCCGTCCGCTTGTCTTCGCACAGCGCAGAAGAAAATTCACGTGGATGGCAGTGCGATCAGGAATTTTTTGTTAATTATTCTGCTCAAATAATTACTGTAGGAGCATCAATGACAGCAGACAAATATTTTTATCAATCATGATAAAAGTTACGCAATTTTTATTTTTTGTAATTAATTTAATATAATTAAAAATATTTTTAATATGATATATCGATTTATTTTCCAAAAATATTAAATATCAATTTAATCTCAATGAACAATCATTAACTGAAGAATCAAAAGATTTATCCGCAGAAACGAATTTGCGGCTTTCTACTTGGAAATTGTCATCATGATGAACCGCGTGGCGGCATCGCCGCTGCATTTGTGCGTTTGCGATCCCTATCCTTATTAATCCCATTTCTCGTGTACGAACGTTAATGGACGACAACGCGCGTGTACACCCGCGATAAATATATCTTCGTTGCATAAAAGACCGCCGACTGAGCGAGATAAAAATGATCCGTCAATATGACGATTTGAAGATAATTACATCGCCTGGAGAAGGTAATCACGAACTACGATTGATATAATCATGTGATCATAAAAGTCGGCATACGATCGAGGCCTAAGAAAATCTCTATGTTAATATGATAGAAGATTGAACGGTAGTTCTTCTGTAAAGTATAGCTCCACGTCCATTGCGATTTATGTTAAAAATTCACGCAGAGATAAATAGGTGAAATCGTTTCTATATGTATCACGGACAATCACACCATCGATCCCAGTGAACTGACGAGAACAATTCATGATAGGGACGGGTTTTCTCTTCCTCGAAAAAAAAAATTTCTTTCTTCGCGCTCACGATAGGGGGACGATCCTGACGAGGAGGGGAATGTGCGCGGCGCAAAGGGCGTGTTTCTTCATTCCGGATGGTATATGATCAACCATAATTTGCCAGGATAGACGAAGCTATTTACATTTAAACTGGCGAACGTTTAAGTATCCTATACCTAGCGGACCATGCGTGTAATAGTCGACCAAAAATAAGCGACTGGTAATCGGTCGGGAGGACGTTATAATTACATGCTCTACCTGTATCAACGAGCCAATAGCTGATAAAACTTAAGGATTATTTACGTGATATTTCGATTAGGGTCTATGCACAGTGCAAAAATTATACGCGCACGACGGAAAGTTCGATCTATTTTTGTAGCATGAAAGTATCGACACTCGGCACTCGATTACAAATTCATAGAAAATTATGCTAATGACGCGCTCGAGCGAAATCACTTAGAAGACAATCTCGATCCTAAGATTTTCCTAACGGTTGGCTTCGGCAAAAGGACTATGTCGACCGGCTTTTCCGTCGCCCTCCGCGTATTCTATTAGGCGGAAGGCGCGGGCAAGGGTGTGTACGTTCATCGCGGATAGCACGCACAAGCTTTTCGAGGTGACAAAAGTTTAATGTATTCAAACTGTCTTAAAACGACTCGACTCGGGCGCAACACGTTTCGGTCGATTACAACCGAGTGCGCCGGATAGAAAGAATGCGCCACCGGATAATCACTATAATCCGCGCTTTCATTATAATTATCACCGTTTATTACGACAGACACTCTGTGTAGCGAATGGGCGAGCGAGCGAGCCAAGATATCCCAAGCTCGGCACGACCGTTAAGTGCACCAAATCTAATTAACTTTAATCCGTCGTAATTACATCGACAGCCAGTCATTATCGATTTGAAACGGCACGGCGTGGCGCATTTTACGGCCATTTTCGTTTGTTTGCGCGATCGCTTACGGTAATAACACCTTCGGCCGAACGTATCGCGTATGTTTCATGAAATTAATGTAAACTTTTACAACAAGCTGAATACGCCGGCGCGATTACGATCCAGTTAATTTTGAAATTTACTACTAATTCGATAAGCGAAAAATTGATAAAAAAAGATCTATATACGGCGCTTAAAAAATATGACATTTTTAACATAGTGTTTAAAGGGGACTGTTTTGTTATTCTTCTTGACAACTAATTCTATATCGCTGACGTTTCTCATGTAATCAGCAATCTCATGTAAGAAGGATAAAATAAGGAAACCGATAAATCTTTAGGCGCCAGGCTTGAGATTTTCGCCACCTGTCTGGGTGTCAAGCCCTTCCTATGGAAACGCTTTCGGCACTACCTGGCTAAGAGATCAGATCTCGAAAAGATACCTACATTAACAATCTCGATAACGAAATAGCTGCTTTTGATCTTTTGAGTCCTAAAGTAATAGCACTTTGTGTTTTGATACGCTTTCACATTTTTAAGTAATTATCAAGCAAATAAAAAAAATTGATTCGTTTATATAATCCATAGTAGTCGCATCGAAAAAAAAGGACAAAAATTACCCAATCAATCTATCGCTTCTGTCAATTACCTTGCCAGTAACGCCAATGATTTTTCTTAACAATATTCTTCCATCTCGAAACTCAACATTCTTCCAATGGAAATAAATTTTATCGGCAGAACCGAATGATGCGGGATGAAATCATGTTTTTTTCCTGTCGTTGACTGGATCTTTTAGACCGCGACGGCACTCGAAGATCCGGCGAGGCTTTTAAAGTCGCGTCTTTAACTGTGCCGTTTAGCTGCGAATTCCCGTGTCGGGATATACGCGCGTGCGTATCGCTCTTAACTTTTTCCTATAAAATCGAAACAGAAAGGCCGTAAAGACATTCTCGTCGACGACTGCTCACTACTACGTGTCCTATCGAGCGCGATAGAAGTTGTCGATTAAATCTTCTGTATCATCGTAAATCAAGTTTCAACATCACGTAACGTCGATCCATGCAAATACTTGATTTTTATAGGTTGTCTTGCCAGTAGCAATCGCGTTCACGATACATAGAATACATACTTATGATATGTAAGACTTATAATATATCGTTCCTTTTTTTCCCTTTTTATCTTTCTTCGAATATTAGCGAATACCTTTCTTCGCTCCTGCGACGCTATTTTGGAAATATCGCGTCATTTAACGAATGATTTGTATTTTATTCAATTAATAAATAGAGAGAGAGAGAGATTCCTTTAGCGCATTACGTAATGTTTACAGAATTTTAATATACGATGCACAAATACGATGAATAAATTTTTTTATATGTTTTTATAAGATATTAACGTCAACAAATTTTTTTTGAAAAAACTATGATTTTTTCACGTAATTAAAAAGATTTCTTTATTTAATAAGAGAATTTAATAATTTATGAGAGATATGTAAAGCAGTAATGTTTTTTTGTATTGTTAGCGACTAGTATTAGTAGTAAAATTAATAGGAGAGAGGAGAATTGTGGAAGACAAGATTGTGGTTTGACAACAAGTTTTGTACTGCTATCTAAATCTACCGCGCGTCGAGAGCCCACGTCGTTCTCAAGTGTATCTCTTCCGATCACACGTACCGAAATGCCAGACCCGTGACCTCCGTTATTCCTCGCTATCTATTTATCTCCTGCCATCATGTACTCTATTGCACGTGAGTCGCTCGCCCGCTCAGTCCTGCTCTCGAGCCGCGGTTCGCGAGCTTGTCTCTCATCCGCGTTTCGTATATCCCTGTGCGTCTCTCGGTCATGTCCCGGTAAGCCGTATTTCGGTCTGCCGCGGTACTTTAATGAGCTGATCGTTATCGGGACATTGAGTCGTTCACATGAGTCATTTCTGTGGTACGGCATGCACGCGTCCCGCTATACCGCGAGGGTCTTCCATAAAATGTCACGCCGGTTAACGTGATCCGCTTCCGAATCAACCGTACGTCGGATTTTGCCATTTACAATGGCCGAGAGACAACTTTAATCAAAATTTTAATCAAAAATACATTATCTCGAAATTTTAACTCATGTTCTAAAATCGATTTGCTACGCACGTTTTCTTGGATCATAACAAAATCGAAAGGAAAACGGAACGTGTCTCCATGATAGAAATTCAGCGCTATTATTAGTTATGTATATGTATACGATATTCCTCAAGCAAAAACATTTTATTAAAGTTTATTTTCTATGCAACGAACGTCGCTTTCACTTTCTCTGCCGTTCACCTACTTATCCGTTGCGCTGTTTTATTTTCGCGGATAATAAAGGATATATTCGATTCTGCCAGGGACTTTCCTCACTGTCGATTCTTATGATCGCGACTTGGCGAGGAGGTATAACGTCCTCCGATTGGTAATAAAGGTCGTGCCTTGAATTAAGCGCTTCGTTAAACTCGAGCCTTCGGCTTTATCGCGCTTGCTCGAGCACGTCGACGTGCTGCAAGCTGTAAAGCCCATTGGCATAAAGCACGCAAGTATGTACACGTATACTACGTAAGTATACTCGTGCGCATATAACTGAAGACTACTCGCCACTCGTGGTTTATTCGCTGTCCCACATATTATGCGACACGACGCATTCATCATCGAGCCAATCTTAATAAACAATCGGCACTACCCACATTCACGCGCATTGATTACGATTTCGCGGAACTTGCCGAAATAAATCTAATGTCAAACGAGAGTTCAAGCGGCTTATTCTAAAGCACCATACCATATGTGCGAGCGAAATCTTCCTATTCTTAACGCACTTTTCCTTAGTTGCTATTCTTATTCCAATGGCACATGCGTGCAAAATGAAAATATTGTTTTGATCATGCGATTATTTTCAACTAATGAATATTCTCATTCGTGTCAATAGCAACGTAGATGAAGATTGAAACAAACGTTAAAAATAATTTTAAGAATGTTCAGAATAACGTAGTATATATCTACGTAGCATCCATGCAGGACTACATAAAATGTTGGAGGATATTTTCTTAGGAATTATTAGTGACAGGAATAAAAAAATTTCTTACTAGCTCTTATTAGCTCGCAAAAAAACAAATTAATTCACGCCGGATTCCCCTCGGCGCGCATATAATTTCTATCATGCAAATGGAAATATTCGTGGACGATTTGAGTGGAGGTTAAACCGATCATCGTCGACGACGATCATCATCGTGGGTGGCCGGAGGCGGATCCACCGGTAGCACAAGAACCGAATGCTATCAAGCATTCTCTTCGTCTTCCTTCATCTCTCTCTTTTCTCTTGCTTTTTCTATTTTCTTTCTCTCTCTCTTTATCTCCTTTCTCACTCTCTATCTCCGTCTCTCTTTCTTCTTCGGCTCTTTTTCTTGCAAGACTGACAGACGAACATATTACTCGGTCTACGTGCATGTAATTATCCCGTCAATGCCTTGGATTTTCAAGTCCCTCGAGAGTCTCACGCGAGATACGCTCTGGATTGATTGAGAAATCTTCCCTGTCATTGAGGTGCTTGCTGGTGTTGTCCCCCAGGCTTCTCCTACTCCTCTAAATTCGCGTCGTTTCGTCGACGATTCTTGCCTCGAGCCGCGTAGTGACTTGCAGAATTCATTTGGCTCACGTATGTCACACGTACGAACACTTTAATATTCTTCTCGCTTACAATAGAACAATAGATTTTGTACAATGCGATCCAAATGACACAATAAAATAAAAAGAACATAGTACTGTATTTACATCAATATATTCGAAGAGAGAGATCGAGAGAGACAGAAAAAGGGCGATAATTATAATTTTTTAAACTATTTTTATATTTATTATACGATACGTCTTCTTCGACAAAAAAATAGTGTCCCAATTTTTTCAATATAACATTAGCGCAACTTTGCATATCTTCATACTTGGGCGTACCGGAAGTGTCGGCGCGCGTCACACATCAAAGGTAACTTTGCCATGCATTGCCATGCATCTCGCGCCGGGGCGTTCGATCGATGAGGCGACCCGCAATTTCTTTTGTCGATCGCATAAACATAGGCGCCTCTCTTGATACAACGAGGGAAGAGAGAGGCAGGGAGGAACTGGTACTTTAATGCGTGGCTATGATATGATAATGCGCCGGTACATGGGATTATGTATATAGGTTCATGTATGATAATTTGGCGAAACAAAGCCGCATTGTCGAGACATAAATTGAATCGCTTCTCTCCTCTCTCTCTCTCTCTCTCTCCGTTTTTCTCCCCCGTCCCTCTCTTTCTATATCCTTCTCCACCCACCCTCTCCCACTCTGATCATCGGAAGAAACGCCCACCGCGGAGAGGGACACACTTGCTGCACACCTTGATACCACACGCGTAAGGAGACTTTCTTCTCCTTCTCTCTTTCCATGCGAATGACTTTTATATATACGTATATATATATAAACTGCAAGCTGCTACATATTCGTATTGGGGTTAACTATAATGCTATATCAGGAATAGTAGTGATCCAAAAAATCAGGGTAATGGCATTAATTTTATTTTATTTTTTAAAATTCGATTCGGAGATAATGTATCATTGTTCTGCTTTTTTTTTAATAAAAGGAAGATAATCAATCATCAATCTCTATGTAGAGAATTTTAATTTTGAAATTATTAAATTATCTTAAATTTAGTTTCCAAGTATCTCGCTGAGACACGTGGTATCCTACGTTATAATCGTCCACCAACTTATCGCACAGGTTTGCGAAGCTGACCTCATCGTGAAATAGCGGCCATGATTCGCGGAAGCGGTACATACATCACTCGCAAACGAATTACAAAGTTCCAAACTGGTTTCTACTGGTGACAAAAGCAGCAGACTCCATCTAGGCCATCGACAAGAATACGAATTTCAATTCGCAACGCTGATACGTATATTTTTGAAAAAAAAAAGAAATAAAATTATTACGCGTTGGAGGGAAAGATCACGTTAGAGCGTTCCTGGTTTTGCCTCTCCTGGGTCAAATGTCAAATTTGTCGGTTTTAGAGGCGTGTATCGTGTATTATTATGGTCCACACAACTGTTGGTGACCAAATCGCGTCGCGTGCGATTTCCAAGCGCGAATTTACAATCCCACGCTAATCCACGCAAAATTATATTTCAGCTAACGCCCGTTTCCGAGCGCCTTCGCCGCAACAAAGCACGTCTCGTATTTTTGCTGATTAACCCTCTTTCGTCGGCCTGATGCTAAGTTATGAATTTCCGGTGATCGCTCGCGCAGACTCCGCCCGATCGTAGTACCGTCCGCTATATGGTGTAGCACGTGGGAGTAAATTTTTCCCACATCGCCTCTCCGCGCATAGATTTCCCGATGGGAGTAAATATCTAGAGATATTAATTTGCATATATTCATATTTATGTGCGCTATCTTAAAAGAGAGATATAATCTTATTAAAATACACATACAATTTAGCAACGTTGTAGAAAAGCAATGTTAATTATACAACTGAGTAAAATTCTATATAAATCGTTCTTAGATGATGAATCATGCAATGGTCCAAGTCATAAAAAATTATTTATTCCCACTACGTGCGGAATAACAAAGCGGAAAGAAAGAATTCGGCATACGTGCAACAACTGGGAGCAAAAACAAAGGATGAGCGAAATGGGCTTTACGAGAGGAAGACTCCGATCTCTCTTGGGCAAATCGTAAAAAAAATTAGACTTTCAAATACGTCTTTCTGGACCACCTCCGTACGCGCGGCCAACAATCAGTATAAGTCGTACGTACCGCAAAAAGCGGCCAGAAAACTGCGGTGGATGACGAATGTCCCAATGACGAGGGCACCACGGCGATTAGCATAATTCCCATGTTAACATTTAACCTGGTCGGCCCCGAAATCTCGAAATTGGACGAGCTCTCCGCTGCGCGCGTGGGAATCCGCGCCGGAGGGACCGGCAGATATGTTCGCGCCCAGATAATATCGCGAAATTATGTAAACCGCTCCCCTTTTTCATCGTCTGCCTCTTGTATCTTCTTCTTTCCGTTTTCGCTTACCACTTCATCCACTGTTTCCTAATCCGGATATCCGAATATGGGCATTACAGGGCATCCAGGAGGAAAAAATTGAGAATTTTGGTTTAACCGCAAGTTAAAGTTGTATAAATGAAATCTAACGAAATGAAAATATGAAATCTAGAATTAATTAAATCTTGTTAGAACTGTCGTCGTAGACAACGGAGCCGCCTGTAATGCACATGTCATCCCGTCAATATCTCGTACCGATCCGCGAGATAAGCGAGACAGGACAGGGATTTATGTGAAACGCCGCAAAATTTCTCACCCCTATCTCGAAAAAGGTTGCCGTACGCGCCCGACAGCGACGTTTCTCACCGTGGCGTCAACGACGATCTTATCTCGCGCTCTTCGAGTCCGCCGATGGATCCTTTTAATTAGCTTCGCCTAAGTATAAACGCCTCTCGCCTCTCCTAGGATCAGTTAAACCTGTACGGATCGTATCCAGCAATATCCTCGAGGTCAGTAACATAAGCTCTCCGAGAGTGCGAACACAGCTCGACTAGATTTCTCGCGTCGCACAATGGGACACTTTCCGGCGACGGGCATCATTTAAAGGTGAGAAAGGAAAAACGAAACCATTAAGACGAAAGGCTGCCCTATAATTTAGATAAACGTGTCACCTGCTTTACTATTTCGACTCTCTGAAATGTTTTATATTAAATCAAAATACATACAATACAAAAATTTAATGTGTGAGAAACTAAGCGTTAAATTAAGCGCATCAAAAATTATAAATAATTTTTATGTAATTTTTCACAATGATGGCTTTTAATAGCAGTTAATAATAGCTAATGCTGCCCACTGCATCTCATATGAGCGCAACGCATTAAACGAATAGAAGCAGTTAAAAAAATTATCGATTAACAAGGTCACACCGAGAGCGCAATTAGCGAGGAATCGTGATGTCCATCGGAACCCTCTTATATAATTAGCATGTCGGGAATCGTATTACGCGTAGGGTGCAATGAAAAAATGGAGGTAGCCATAAAGTTGTGCGAGAAAAATAAAAATTATATTTGAAAGAACAGGACGAAATAGAAAATTCTATTTAGGCGAAAATTATAAGAATCTGGATGAGAAAGAAAGATCAGGAAAAGGTAAAAAAATCGGTCATAAGAAAAGTTTCACGAGTTTCATTTACCAGTTTAATTTATCGAGAGAATGCTCTCGATGCTATGACGATGCCATTTCGCTGCATGAACAATAAAAAAAAAAACTTGCATTTTGTCATTCACTATTCGATTGTTGTTCCCTCTCGCTCTCTTATATCCGAAAGAATTTGCTATCGTAGGGTTAATTTAATTCGTATTCAATGCTAATGGAAGGTGAAGTGTCTGTGATTCTTCATGTGCATCGGGACAGCCTACGCGACGCACCGTACACGCGTCTCAGAGCATGACGTCGTGCGGAATGGAACGACATTGGAACGCCGGAATTCAAGACAGTGCCGAGACATACGTCAAAAGTATTACGTGCATTCATTGCAACGACAGATGTGACGCGCGCACAGGACAATCGTCACGAGGATTATTCGTAAGAATCATTCAAAACAGCAAATGAAAATCAATGTTTCAATAAATAATTATTATGCGTCGTTATTATGAAATGTTATTTCGTCTTTCAATATTTATCGAAATAATTATATAATTTCCGAAAAAAATCTTTATAAAAATTAACTTTTATAAAATGTTAGAAATCTTTTCTTCTAACAATTATTTTTAAATCTTCGAAATAAAACAGTTCGAAAGAAACAAGAATTTTATACAAGTAAAAAAATACCGCAAAGTTGCTCCACCGGCGTCCGATGCCTCTCCAAGGTCTGCTCCTCCTCAAATTGTCAGGCTTCTTCCTTCCAGGTTGTCAAATCTACAAAAATTCCAAGGAACGATTACTTTCTTTTTTTTTAGGTTTGAAAAAAGTAAATTGAATTTTTATTCAAGTTTGTTGAACGCAACTATTAGTCGTTTCATAAGCGATTATACTGCATACGCGAAGCGATGTAGGAAATCCAGAGGATTCAATAAGCGCGCCATAAATATGGGAATTAAATACGTAACGATACAATTCGCCGCGCGTATATAAGCGTGTACCTGCTTAGCGCACTGACCGCTCAAGTAACAGACGCAGCTCAGCGGGAACGGCTCTGAGCGTACATGACATATTCACGGCGAGCAACTTAGTAAGTCCTTAATTCTTATCTACTTGTATCGCGCGCGTGCATTGAATCGCAACGACGATCAAGCCGTATTCGTTCGCCAACTTATCGCTGCGGATGAAACGCAAATCGTTGTAACTTCATCGGAAAATCGCGATCTTCGCTAATTACGACTATCACGATGAGTCGTCGGGAGTATATTTCCCATTTCCTTCTGGACTTTTCCGAGCGTGAGCGCCGTAAATCGCACGAAAGCTCGATAAACGGACGAGTCGTTTACATTGCTAAGTCGATACGATGAAATACAGCGACTAAATCGGCGTATTAAGATAAGTGCTTGCTCCGGTTTAAACATAAGGAAGTCAAGGAGAGCAATAAGAGGTGTCGAGATAAGTTGAATCGTGAGGCAGGGCGATTAAGAAAAATCTGTGTACTTCCCGTGTTTCATATCAAACGATTTCGCGAGAGGATTACGAAAGCTGGTTAAATATCACATTGGTTTTACAATCTTCGATCATGCCATACCTCCTCTAGCAAAAACACATTTGTTTCTTTTTGAATTTCTTCTCGTGCCACCTGCATACGCAATAAAAAGATTTCGATGAACGCGGAGAAATTACAGATCAAGAAGCGATTATCGATGACTCGTCGATGACTCGATTCTTTGGACCGCGGGGAATCACTTTATCGAGAGATCGTAGGTCGATCCAGTAACATTGTGAGTCACGTCTCTGCGGCACGTTTAATTCCGTGGTAAGAAACGAGAATGGGCGTATCGAATCTCGACGAAGTAGTCATCGTAACCAGAGCGAAAGCGTTTTGAATATCGTCGTGGCGGGCGCTATTGTTGTGCAACAAGAGACGAGTCGACCTATCCCAACGAACGCACGATGGGCATACAGGAACGCATTTATGTATGACTCAAAAAATAGTAAAATTATAAATTTTGGAAATAATCTCTCTCTCTCTCTTTCTCTTCCTCTCTCCCTTTTTTCTTTAATGAAAATTAGACAGCAAATAATAAAAAATATCAGTATCGTTTGATGTGCTAATTAATGTACTTATAATGACTAAAAAATTACAATATCGACCATTCTCAGATCTCTTATTATAGATTTAACTGAATGAGTATTAAAGCAATAGAAGACGTAAATCCGCCCCTGCAGGTATTCTTCCAGCGTTTTCGATTAGTCACGGCATATCGAGTACTCGAAACCCATTCGCCATGGGCCGTCGAGTTGAAATCTCGCCAATAAAAGGAACTCGGAGTGCGTTACGCGTCAAACTAGCGACCCACCGGTCGAGGTGTCTCCGTAAAAAAAGTGTTTCAAAGATTTGATGTCGGATAAGCGTCCATCACATTGTGGATCCCTCGGACCCACGGCGGTGTGTATCTCGAATTTTTGACACTGACGGACAAAGCAACAATGACTCGTTCCGTGCACGAAGTTGAACGAATTCTGTCAGAATAATATAGCGTGGCGCAATGAAACATTATCTCTCAAGTAAAAAAAAAAAACCATGAAATGGCATTCTTCAAACGACTTGATAAATTCTAAATTTTTAACAAGTCTCACATAAAAAAGAAACAAGAAAGGTCGTCATTGATTTAAAATTAAAATAATGTGAAATGTATTTTCTTTAATAATTATGATTCTTGGATAATTAATTTCGTTACGCATTGTATATTTCACGACCTCCACATCCTCGTATAACTCGCATAGAGTTAAACGTATATCACTCGCGACGCGGGAGAGATTTCACTACGTATCTCGAATTTGCGATCGCGAATCATGAATTTGCGAGCTAGATAAGGGGATGATGCATATGTTTCGTTGTTGATAGATTTAATGACAGAAAGAACATGTCATCTCAAAACTGATATAACAAGATGATATAAAACATTTTTTAGCAAGAATGTAATAAATGAAGATATCGCGTATCAGAGAATATAAGATATCGTAAATCCTAAGAGGGTGTAACGATTAACCCTTTAAAAAAATCATATTATTTTCGTTAAATGTCTCAGAATATATATCAAAGTAATAAGACTGTAATGGTAAAATTAATAACTACAAACTTAATTATATAATTTCTTAATAATCCATGATGACTATTAAATTCATATCGGCGATACAATAATTAAATAGACATTAATCTTTTACTACTTTACTCATACTCATTCTATTTTCAGCATAATCATCACAATCAGCATAATTATCACGATTTATTCTGCAAATATTTAAAAATATGCAATATATCATTTGCTTGAATAAAGCAGTGTGAACGATAAATAATTCTCGATATAATCGCGTTAATTAAGCTGAGCTGGGTTTTATCCAGCTGCGTCAAGATTTTGATGTGTACTGACTTCAATAATTATTAAGTCCGCTATCTCTTTCGTTTTCCTTTTTCCTAAGTATACCTTGGGATAAACGTGATTGATCATACAGATAATATTTATCCGCGCTTCGCGGTATCTCCTTATGTAAGTGAAACTTGAAAAAATTATGACGAGTTATTATATTATCTTGATAATTGGCACATTACTTGAAAAGTTTATGCCCATTGTCAGTACATTTTTACACGACGTGTTGTAACTATCTTTTCTCTTTCAAGGTACCTTTTATCACGAAACAAGATATTTATTTATCTATTAGATTGAATCTCTCTCTCTCTCTCTCTCTCTCTCTCTCTCTCTCTCTCTCTTCATTTCTGACATTTAAATTTCACTGGCAGTTTCATCGCTGCTAAGACGTCAATTTTTCGTAAAAATGGAGATACGCCATTTTCGTTTCTACACGACCCTCGTAACGGAGCATTTTGCAGATAGCATCTTCGATATCATCGCGCAAAGCATTATGAAGATTTACAGTTATTCGAGTAAGCGGAGCGACGTTGTATTATATACCCAAGATTCTCGACTACGGAACCCCCGCGGTGTCATATGCTATCGAGATATTATCGAAGCAGAGCGAAGCGCCAAGACGTGCATTACTGATATTCCCTACCGTATCTACTATGCATCTTTCTATGTCAATTCCCATAATCTAGCGTGTAAGACAGCATTAACAGATATATGTAACCGCTACGGATTATTCGAGGGATTTATGTCAAGCCAAGTCGTTCTGATATGCGGGAGTAAAAGTAATAATCAAATAAAAATTAACATTACGATTATGATTGTGTATCTTGCTTTTTCATTTTGTATTTTTTAAGTTTTTAATCATGGTCTATTTTTTTATAATTTATCTTCAAAAATACACGATACCAAGTTTCTTTGTATGCTGATATCATCTAGAAAGGTTCTATCCTGACTTCTGCGGCTAACCGCATAGAAGTTGCTTTTAAAAAACGTAACCGCGAACTAGATGAATCAGTGAATCGTGACTCATTTTATCAAAAAATGCCGACATCGAGAAATTGAGACGTGCAATGTAAAATTGACTAGGGAATAAAACCAGGGAGTGAAGTATTAGTACTTGCAAATATTGCGCTACACATTTTAGATTATATGTTATTTGCGAGCGCAAACGCGAAAGAATTCAATATTTCTTACTCGAAAATTGATCCCGAGGGAGTGCCTTAAATGAAACTAATAACGCTTAATAGACTCTTTGCTACTATAAATTGATACAATTTTCTACAGAAAAAAGATAGAATATCACAAGCTCTCTAACTCACATGTATCGACGAAGGTATTTTAACGACGACTTATCGATGGCTTATTGCACAAGTTCGATTTTTCTCTCGAATCAAGAAACTTGCATTCACGTTTCCTCACAGTTTTTTAAAATCCGAGGTCATTGGAATAAATTAAATAATTCGAATTGAATTGCTAAATAATTCAAAAAACGTATCGGTAGTTGATCGCATAATAAGCCGCACATTAATTATCTTTCACCACGATGAAGACAATCTGCGATAGAATATCGGATCTCTTGTATAATGTCTCAAAGTTTTTTTTTAATACAAGCTTTTCTTATATAAATATTATAAATAAACATCATTTTAGAAAAAATTAAATTTTCTCGGATTATAAAAGTAATGTTTGAAAACTGTAAAAATTACAATAAACGGTACATAATTAGAATCGCCCTGACAGCAACTTTAACGGTCGATGGCGAACGGTGCTGCAGTACCCTGTTGCAAATAGCACACCATTAGCCTCCGTATGAGACGGGCGTAATGTTATACATTACGCTCTAATGACTACGTGTGGATTGCTGCTGAGTATAAGTACGCGAGTCCGTTGTTCTCTTTTATTCGATCATCATACTAAAGACACAGGTGCTCTCTTCAATAATAGTTTTCAACGTTCAACATAATCTAATTAATATGATATTACGAGACAAAATTTTCTTTCTTAAAAGTTCACGAAATGTCTTCAAATAGATACTTGAACAGACTTTTGGCGCAAATAAAATAATACATACAAAAAGTAATTTTCGATTTCAACCTTATTTTCATTTTCATCACTGAAAATGTAAATTCCTGTAAATAATTTCCTTTTTTCTATTTTAACGTTATCTCAACTAATTTTATTTATAGAAAATCCTTTCTTGTATTTGTTTAGTGTCATTTGAGAAATTTTCAATAAATTTTCATTATATAAAAACTGGAAACTATTTGTATTTTTTATATCCAATATAAATATAATAATATCAATTAAAACATTTAAAATAATATAAAAGTCGGAACATATAGGAAACATAAAATTAGTTGTCAATTTAGAATTGTCAATTTTCTTTCATCGAAAGTGTTGTAACAATTCATCAGACGTGAGCATAATCGTGATAAAGTGCATCTTAACTAAGTAACGAGCAATGAAGACAAATGAGTAACCGCTATCACCCGTCCGTGACATGCCTTTGAGGCATCGTCATGGTGCAACTCGTATTTAATTAAGGTTAACGAGTGACGTACCTAGCACGTAATTAAGAAGAAGAACGTAACTGCTAATGTTTAACATTGCCGCCTTCTTGCAATCGGATATTTCAGATTTTTCTGCAAATCGCTCTAATTAATTCCTCAGTTAATCCAACACACGTAGCGACCATAGAGTTACAGAGTAATTGGGATCAAATGCACGAGACACGAAGGAACCCGTTCTCACTATCTCGTACTTATTATGAGAAATGACGTGGAACGTTTTCCTCTTTCTTTTTTTTTTTCATCTCGGCAGGCTCCTTGCGCGATTGCATCTTCCCGTCAACGAGAAATCACGAACGCACATGCCAAATCTTTGAAGGGGACGATGACGGGATCCCTCGCGTCAACGTCTTTCTCGTTTATGCCTCGCGAAAGCGACGTGACGAGGAACGAAGACCCTCCGGGCGATTTCGGACCGGCTCGTTTTCACGGCGGCACGCCATCGCCCCTTCCTCTTCTCGTGTTCGTCGTCAGAACATCCTACAGATTGTCCCACCACGTGGCCACGAGGAGAGATTCGGCGGCCACTGCGAGATCCAGCGCGATGCATTCCAATGCAAATATCTTTCGCCCTGGGGACACGGCGTAATCGTCGCAATTTCATGCTTCTCAGAAATTCAACCTGCTCGCCTTACATCTCCTCTCTTCTACGAGCCATTCTGTAGCCCGATATTCTCTTACCTCATCCCACTCCCAGTACTTGATAACTCACCCTCAAATACTTTGGAGCGCCTTAATATTTCATTGCTGATTGGGAAAGAATAACAGAATCGTAAGTGGTTCGTAATGAAGGGTATATTTATAGCTCTCTCGAAATGATGAATGAACCGCGCGATTTTATAAATCATTTTCAAAGTGATATATCTTTAATCTTTCTATTATTCCTTCTTTTCTTGAAACAAGAAAATTAAAAACACAGATACTTTGCAAGAATACTTAAGAAAAATGCTATAGGATATAAATTATGCAATAAACCAGCGGGAGACTGAGACTATCAAGTTTCAGCTTGTCATCGGATCGGTTTTAGCACCTGTTTACAGTTTATTCCAAGATATCGAAGTGAAGATGATAGAGATGAATCGTGAAATTATCCATTATTTTTCTAGTTATTTATTTCTTTTTAATATAAATTATTCTATCCCTATCATCTATAGTTCTATCGTACGAAGATAAAATATCCTTAAAAATACATGATATTAAGTGATAATTGTACGAGAAAGAGAATAAAAATAAGATAATTCCAATACATTAACTCATTTATGAGAAAAGAGAATATAAAGCTGAATAATTAATAATCTCAAAATTTGGCAACTATTTCCTCTCCCTCAAACGAAGAGTAAAATTTTCGTGTTGATAGTTTCTATATTACGTCCGTTAAAATATTCGTTACTCGTTTATTTTTTCGCTTATGTTTCTCACGACAGATCTCTTTATTTCAGGGTGGTCGGAGCGGTGGTAGTCGGCGCGGCTGTCTGCAGTCGCATCCCTGGATTGGCGAAAAGTCAGCGCGAGCAGTGCAGAAAAGCACCGCACGCGATGCCGGCGGTGGGCGAAGGCGCCGCGCTGGGTCTGCGCGAGTGCCGGCACCAGTTCCGACATCACCGTTGGAACTGTTCCCACGTGTCCAACGATCAGGTCTTCGGCCACGTGGTGGTAGTGGGTAAGGATTGTTCTGTCACCGGCGCTCGGTATTTATTACGCCGCGTAATATATTACCAATGTTACATACGTACTTGTACTCTCTTTGCTCCGCGAAAGGCCTTTCTGCCGTGTAAAGTAGTAGGTGGTAAGATGAAACTGCGCAGTTAACGTCCCGAGTGTTTGCAATGGAAACACAGTGTGCAATAGAAAATATAAAAAAAGAAAAGTTTGGATATGAGAATCCATCACTTGAACGTGCGCATAAAGTAGTATAGCTTACTATGTACTAGTCGCGTGCTTGGTGAAACATCTTCAATACGTTACAAGTTAAAGAAGATGTATGGCTGTTACATCATTCCCGCATTCTATTAGGCTCGCACTCGTATTGTACTAATGATCATTTCATTAATTTCTTTGTGTCCTATCGTCGATTTATCCATTTACATTCTAAACGTCAGATTCTCTCTCATCATCGAAGATTCAATAATTAAAGATACGATTTCAAAGCCAAATTAATAAACCGTCCGTATGCTTAATCGCAAAAATTATTACAGTTTCGTGTAGTTATTAAATAATTGATCAGTGATTGTATATCTTAATTCCTTCAGTCATTCTCTGTTAATAAATCAACACGCGCATTTCATCCAAATGTTTATGTAGCTCATAATTGTATGAAAAACCAATAAGAGAAAAAATAACAGATATATATTTTTATATGGAGTATTCCACGAAAAACTAATAGTGATGTAACGTTAACATATTTAAAATCCCACCTGAACTTTGATCAAAAATGTCAAACTCCTTCTCATGAAATTCAAAACCGAAAATTCTTAAATTAAGTACTCTATTCGGGTTGTTTTAACGCTAATTCGAAGAGACATTTTACGGCGGTGCTCCGTCACGTTTTTATAACGATTAGAATTTTGCGGATGAGAGACATGGAACATGGAACTGCGGTAGTGTGTTTTTATCACTATGGAAATCAGCGGAGCGGCAAGTGGTAGTGGACTACCATACATACGCACATCACACATTCTCGTATAAAATAGGGTCTGGTTTCTCGTGTTACCGTTTCGTCGTGACTGCAACCTGCACTCCAAGTATATAACTTATGTTCGAGGACCGGGATTATCCCGTGTGTCGTAACTTTGCGCGATTAAAAAACTAACATATTTAATATATACATTCTTTAATATGTATCTTTTTTAAAATCAATTTTTGCTACACTAGATACACCCTAAGCTTCAATATTCTAAAATAAGATTAAACTTGTGCGGTCTAATCGCCATTTTATAACGTAACCAAAAGAGACAGAAAAAGTTATCCCTCGCGAAAACCAACGTACAATTATTTTAAAGATGCGTTTGATATATGAACAACTATCCTTACTCGTTTTTTAATTTTTGATGATCAAAGGAGCAACTTAATATCAAATGACAAGCTGCGCGTCGTAGTGGCAGATCGGCTCGATGACAAACGGCGAAAGCGATATTTTTCGAGGACAAGATAATCCCCTGATCCTGTGAGCGCGGAAGCTGATGTGTGATCCAAAAATATTGCTAAATACAACGCATTTGTCATCTTAGCATTAAAAACTATAAATGCGAATCGAGGAGATAAATGTTTCACATCGGAGGGATATTATTCAGTTGTATACACCGTGTTACATCTCGAGATCGGAGCTCGTGAATCTTTAAAGATTTTAAAAATGAAAAAAAGATATAACTGAAGAGAAATCTCTATGTAAAAGGAAAGTTAATTGCGATCATATAATTTCTCTGAGATTAAGACTTTTCTTTTATATTATTTTTTTTATTTCTAAAGAAATTTTTGAAACCTCCTGTATGCGAAGAAGATGTAACAGCGTAGCGTGGTGCAAATCAGCGATTTTTCATGATTAACGAACGGATTACACTGCCGAGGTGGAAGAATCAAAGAAGCTAAACACGTTATGATTTATAACGCGAGATGATCATACTTTGTTACCCGTTATTTTATTGCTACTGTATACATGAGTATCATTCGTCATCATCAAGAAACTCGTGGGTTACTTCTGGAATTTCACATCGAGTAAAATAATGCATCGTAAAATCCTGCGAGAAGAAATTGGAAGAGAATATCATGATTGCGTGCAGACATTTGCGTAAATCACGAAATATATATATGATAATCAATTACGAGTTTAGCATTTTAATTGACGGCAATCAAAATGACCTTTTTATTCAAGTTTGGACAAAACGAAATTTTTGTAGACATCCATCATGAAAATACGCGCAAATATTTATTAAAATCTTTGCTGTTGTCACATATCTAAGTTGCTAAGAAACTGTCGTAGAATTTAAAATCGAAGAAAACCCGTACGGTATGTTTTTTAAAAGAGCGAAAACGTTTACGTACGCTCGGCGACACGGACGCAAAGCGGAGAAAGAAAATAAGCAGCGATGTCGAGGAAGTCGGACGAGAAATAAGAAGATCAGAAATTAATGTGCAAAAAAGTATAAATAACGCTTATAAGAGACAGTGGGAGAGAGGATATGAGATGGAACAGGCAGGGCGGTCAGTTGCTAACTTAATTAGTGAAATTAACGGGGCCGCTCGACATGCCGAAGCTAAATGCAGCGATATATACGCTTTAAAATATTTACCTGCTCTTAAAACGCTCGCATTATGCATTCTGTAATCTGCGAGCGTATGTGGAGAAATAGAGAAGTTTCAAATTAAACAAATGATTAATACATTTAAAACCGCATCAAATTGTCGAACGACAAGAAGCAGCATGGTCGAGTTGTGTTTAAGATGTGGTTAAGATCTGTTTACTCATTGAAAGAAATTATGAGTGAATGGAATAAATTTCTGATAGCACTGTATACAAAGTATTCAGATTCTTTGAAAATAATTTCGATTTATGTGAAAGAGAAAAATACTTCCAGAGGCGTTTCAATATTTCTGAGATAAACGTAAACTCATGTCATTTTTTCTCCGCTCGTTTCAGTTACAATCGCGTGTCGTGCGTATCAAATGTTAGCGATATAATAGATACGATTGTATATAATTGAATATAATTAGGCGCAAGATCGATCGTCGTCGATCTGAAAACTCATTACGGAAGCTGCTCAAAAGCCGAGACGTCGTGGCTCACTCGAATGAATTCTTGTAACGAATACATTTTCATAAATTAGGCAGATTTATCCGGGAGACTTTTCGAGATCCAAGAAAACGTGGGCGGCGATCGTCTAATCGTCTAAATGAAACGACGTAATTAAGAGATCCATTACGACGATGGACCATATATTATCCGTTGTAAATTTAAGCGAGAACAGGACATCGTTCTTGACTCTCCGATGTCATCACGAGAAATTATAGAGGGATTCTCCTCTCTTCTCTTTTTTTTCTCTGTTTTTTCTTTCTCTTATTTATTTTTCCAATAATAAAAAAACCTTCTTACAGCAAACAAAATCTTCCAAAAATCGTTATCACGCTATCGTTCTTATCAGCGAGTGATTCCATATTCATACAATTCGCCAGAGGACTAATATTATTTCACGCATGACAACGTTATTCGGACAGCAGAGCAAAAGAGCGATAAACGAAGGCGGGAGAATAAAAGTCAAGTGACAAAGAGAGCGCGAAAAATGTTGGTATTCGTACGAGACATCGAATGGTATCCCTTTCTGTTTCCCCTCTCATCTCCACCCTATCACCCTTGGATAACATTGGCGAAGATACTGCATTAATGTAGCGTCCTATCAATTTCTGTTGCAAGTCCTTCTCCTCCTCTTCATCCTTCCGTACACTTATATCCGCTCTCGCGCTTGTACTCGCTTTTTTCATTTTTTTCGAGTTCTTATCCGTCTCAAATAACTGGACTGGCCCACACTCGGCGCTCTGGCATGGACACACCTACCTACCTGCGTCTACCTGCCTTTACCTGTCTTTACCTGCCCGTTCGCTTGCCCGCTTGCCTACCTTCTTACCTGCCTGCCTGCCCGCCTGTCTACCTGCCGGCCTGCGGTTCCTCCCCTGGTGCACAGTTGATGCATTCATTCTCCTGTTCCGCGTCGATGTATACTCATATTGAGCTATATCGCGTCGATGACCGTGCGAAATGGCACACATGCCAGGTTTGACACACACACACACACACACACACGCGCGCGCACGCACATACAAAGTAACGCTAATACAAGCAGTAGAAAGACAAAATAAATCGAAATTATTTTCCTTTGTGCGAAAAGGTGTTCAGAAAATAGAATTAATCTTCGTGAAGATTATTAGTTTTGAAATTTGTACTTGATATTAATTTTTAAATTGAAAAATCAACAATCTTTTATTAAGCACTTCAAATATCTTTGTTATTCTATATATATATAATAGGAAAAAGATTTTGAAGCTATAGGTTTATGATTTCGAAGACTTCACGCGCGGATGTATGCAGGTGCCATTGTTATTTTATATATTAAGCTTTCAATCAAGAGATGAGCTAATACCAAGAGTGAAATATAATTATATCGCGCGGCAACGCGAATCGATCTATCTCTGTCAATGTTATCTTACCGCTAATTTGCTCGATAGATTGTTCGAGAATTTGCCGGCTTACAGAAACGTCCACGAGAAGTAAATTCTGCATGTATATGTATGTACTGTCCAGTAAAATAATTAGATTAGATAATGCATGCGAGTGTTTATAGAGGAACTACCGAGAGAAGAGAGTCATTCTCAAGAATTTACGATCGATGCTGTTGCCCCGGCATTTCTTGCGATATCCTTCGATCCCACACACTCCACATTCGCGGAACTCATATTTATTCAAAATCAAATTATGTACTCAGGTCTGTTTAAGTAATTACGAAACTGCGGTCAATATACGTATATTTACGCATCTGATCACGCGATTACGTTTAGAGTAAACTTCGACGTACAGTGTAACTGTAATTTACCGTCATTAACAATTTCAGTCGTATACGTATAGATTTGCAATAGTCATCGACTGTTAGATATTATCATGTAGGAAGACGCGATACGAATTTCCATGTAAACCTAGATGGGAGTCTCTTCATTACTATCATCCAGGCTTGGCATTGATTTATCTACCGAAGGCGAAAGAACGAAGACGGGATGATGAACGGGATCGATATAATTCAGCGTATTTTAGTGTGGAAAAGTGCCAACGGCAACCGGCACGGCGGATCCCGGTATGGATTGAGTTATGGACCGGTACGCTGGGGTGCTCGCTCTCGAGTCCCCAGAGGCTCTCACCGTCTGTGGATATAAGACCTCTTTAAACCCCGTATAAAAATAAACTAGTTAATAAATTAATATAACGCCGACCCGTATCTCTCTCTCTTTCCTCGTTGATCGCTGCTGTGGACAAGTGCCTCTGCGAAAATCGCCAACGAGACCGGGGCCATTAATAATGATGTGCAAGTGAATCGAGAGAAAGAGATAGAAAGGGAAAGAGAGAGAGGGAGAGAGAGGAAGGAAGCAAGACGATGAACTCGAACAGATTGTCGTTGCAGCCCTTCTTATTAAGATGTAACCAGTCATCGGTGTACGATAAGTACCTTCCAAGAAAACGCTCGAAGAGAGGCGGTTATAAGATTTTTTTCGGTAACAAGTACTCGATCTTCACGAGTTTCACGCGGTTTGTAATAACAAGCGCGATGATACCTCGCTCGTTTACAACGTGTCACGCGAACGTCGTGAGTCCTATGCGCGAGTCTGCAGCCACAAAGCAATATGTGTAAAGGATTTAACCCTCAACCTCGTCATGAGTTTGCATAATTCAACTGCAGCAATTGTTTGTCGAATTCAATGCTGTTCTCTGTACCAATTTCGCTGCTTGAATTTGATTCCGTATATTAATTCCAAAATTAAAATTAGATGAAAAATATATGTATGTGCACCTTTTGATTTATAATGTTACTTTGTATTTTATATTAATGTAATTTCTTTCGTAATATAAAACTTAATAAAATATCGAGTTTGTGAGACGAAATATTGAATTGAGGATCAAAGTTCACTATCGCGAAACGCTGCAAAATATTGTAAGGGTCCTTATTACGTGGCGAGAGTACGTGTAATGCACCTGCTTACATGTGACATCGCGAGAATCTTACGCCACACGAACAACCGTAAATCATCACTTTAACGTAACGAACACTATAAACGAGATATAATCATGGATCCTCCGGACTAACGCTGATACTAGATGTGACCCCCCGTTGTTGCGGCTCGCACGAATACAAGTGTCGTACACATATAATATGACGTGTTAAGTATAATTATACGGCTACATGACAGGAATTTTGATCGACGTTTTTTTTATATTTGCCACGTACCTAACTGAAATCTGACAGATTTTGAAGAACTGCTTTTGTTTATCAAAAATCATATGATTTTTTTATCATAAATTTTTAAAAAATTATTTCGAATATTTAATGTACAATGATAGATATAAAACTAAAAATTTTTAAAAGTAAAATTTTAATATTGCTAATTATATTATTATATTATTTTTTTAAGAAATAGCAAATGATTAAATTTGCAAAACAATTTTGGAACCTCCCAGAGAGTTTAAGAAATTTAATTTTTTAATTTTATCAACAAAAATCCTTAAAACATGAATCGTTAATTATATGAAAAAACTCATGCATAATTATTTGTCCGAATCAGTCAAGAAATATCAGTCCTGTATCATTAAGAAACAAGATTTCTCTCGAAAAGAAACAACTGTGAAGACATTTCGAAGTGGATTCGAATGCAAATTTAACGGCCAGACTCAGATCGAATAAATATTAAGTGGAGATGTGTGTCTTAATTATAGTAATTGATTAATTGTTTTGCGCTAACTGATTGAGTTTAACTGACGGAATAGGAATCGTGTGCGTCTTTATCAAATTTTTTTCAAATAATATTATTGCTAATTTTGCATTAAAAAACGTAACCGCAAAATTAAATCGTTAAAATCAAATTTAATTACAAACTCATTACGCTCTAATGATTCATTAGAGTAGTAAAAATTAATCGTTGCACCAATATTACTAATGCATTTTTCGTCGTATTTCGCTAATCTGCGACTTTTAAAATTGCAATTAATTGTATTATGCATATATATAATTTTTAAGTACTTTAATAAACAATCGCACGAGAAAGAAATCCTGAATTGAATCCTAGAAAAGAAATATCCGTGTATATCTCGTTTTTTCTTCCATTGTAAAAAAAAGAACAAAATTATTAAAATGCAAAAGGTACGATTTCGTATCACAATTATAAGCATTGTTAATTGCTCGCTACATTTTTTTTTAGCTAATTAATTGTCATGATGATCAATTTCAACGAAAATATGAACGGCTCGCAGTTAAAATCACACCACAAATCTTTTATCGCACACAAAAAAAGGTAGTCACCCTTTAATCCATCCACTCGACAGCAGTTTATGATGATTGAGCGATGATTATTCATTGAACCGGTACGGGCGAGTCGTTTCAAATTATAAAAGGACGAGACTATACGGCACTGAGAGTCGGCTCCGTGTTCTTACCCGTAGCAAAGAGAGGTAAAACGTGATGCTTTTTGTCCTGTCTCGGTTCATCCGTCGTGACACAAAAGGAGAGAAGCGTTCTGCTCGCGTGTATTACTTTCACGCCATCGTGAGGGAGAGAGAAAGCACGGGCTCTAAAATATTCCACCCCATACACTATCATCACGCAGTTTAGTCTCATGAATAACTTGGCACTTCTCTCTCTCTCTCTCTCTCTCTCTCTCTCTCTCTCTCTCTCTCTCTCTCTCTCTCTCTCTCTTTGATATATAAGCTTTTATAGACGTCATCTAAGATCGGAGAAATAGAGAATTTAATAATAATTATATAATTAAGAAACTCTTCTGTTCG
Source organism: Cephalotes varians (assembly GCA_037157785.1). Classification (NCBI taxonomy): domain Eukaryota; kingdom Metazoa; phylum Arthropoda; class Insecta; order Hymenoptera; family Formicidae; genus Cephalotes; species Cephalotes varians. The sequence goes on along the minus strand of JANQDE010000017.1, from coordinate 1,537,222 downwards.
AGATTTGCGCGGTCGCAAATGCATTACCTACACTAATTCGCAAGAATTTTGCATGTTCAACTTTTTTTTTTTCAAATATAATATAGAAATTAAAAAACAGAATCGTTATCTAATTTGATTTTCAATATACTAATACATTATTAATTACTATTAGATTTTTTTTGCACGGGCAGTGAAAATTCTAACGAGATTGCATTGATGAATCAAATTTATAATCACACAAGAATTCTTATGATTGAATTAATTTGAATTTTATTTGTCGATAGTTCTTTCCGATTAGCGGGATTTTTAATGAATGCAAATTACAGTCAAATCTTGCTATTATTCTTATTATTATGTCCGAACTCACTAAAAATTCTTAATGTTTTCCCTCGATTCCTATTCTTTCAATAACTCGTACTATAGGCATAATGTAAATAGCTGAGCATGAAGCACGAAGTCTAAGTAATACATAGAAAGAAGAATACATATATATAACAAAAATATGAAAGAATAAGAGATATTTAGGGTCATCTTTTTATCTCTAACAAAAGAGTGAGAAAGAGAAATGAAAAAGGCAGAAAGATCTTCAAGATTCTCTTTCTTCACTAAAGCATTGTTAGCATAGAGTTTGCTCGGACTATTTATAATATGCTCACGCACAAAATAAAAATTTCGTTCTGCTCATGCACGCAGTGATATATTTTCATTCTACGTGCGTGGCTAAATAGAAAATATGAAATATAGTGAAGTAGGGCAGAAGACCGCGGAGAAAACAATTAGTTCGAATTGTTAAGAATATACAGATGCTAAGACCAGAGGTTTTAAGAATAGGGAAACTTGTCTCGATACCGATTCTTTCCGACTAAGACCAGAACTTATTCTTTGCTTGCCGATTCGTTGCGCTTTGTCAATAGTCTACTTCTTTTCCATTTAACCGAAAGATAGAACAACTGAGAGCAAGGATGAAAAAAGAGAAATCGCGCACGGCGATTTGGTTACGATAACATTTCGCTCGGACAAAATGTAAAGAGAAGACAATTTGCGAAAGGGGGACTTCGATAAACGGTGCATCCACAAACATCTTCTCTTTAATTCGCATCCGAGATGTTATCGTGAAGATCTTGATTAATGTGTACCCTTAACGAAATACGATATCTAGAAGCGAGTTGCGAGCAATTTTTATCAAATCACATTTTTTAAAAACATATCTTATATAATCAAATAACATATTTTTCGATTAAATAATAGACGTAATATATGAAGCTACGTGTGTATACGTAGCTCTCGTAGGTCAATGCAATTAAAACGAAGAAAAAAGCGATGTTTCATTCATTTCGTTCAATGATGCTTACCATCGATATAGGTCGCGTGGGCGAGTCCAGCGAATGATCTGTCCTCCTGTGATAAACGCCGCAGGCGAATAAGGATTCCCTGTACACAATGTCCACAGGGAGACATGGACACGCGAACTTTTCACCTCGGCACGACGAGCGAGGGAAAAGAGAGATAAAGCGCGAGAGAAAGCACGCTTCGCATGCGTACACACGCACATGCACACTTGTGTACAAGCTAGCAGACAATTTTTTTTTCACGGCGAAATAAAGATCTCGTCCGACATAAGAAGGGTACAAAAAGGAAACACCGCCGGTGGTGGCCTATACGCGTCTGTTCGCCAAGGTGGTAACTCTCTTATCGTCCACCCACCGAGAGTTTATGGTATACATCTTGTATACATCTCGCACGCGTGAAGAGTTAAAACCAGGAATCCGAACAAGAATAATATTTCAATTCATTTCGATTGCTATCTGATAAAACATTTAATAATTTATTTTTTGGTTTTTTGGCTGATGGAAAAATTGAAACCATTGAAATCATAGTTTGTTTAGTACAGTTTTTTTATAATTATTTTTTCAAAATTATTTTTTTACAACGAGAGACATGCATTGTTGAAGGAATATCGTTCAATATGTTTCAAAATAAGCATAGAGAGTAAGTTGAGAATCATTGATCGTCTAGTTGGGAATCAAATCATTCCCCTTTCATCGCGAGAACAAATAACGAGTTAGGATATCACCTCGATGGCGCGGTAATATCGCATGGATACACGCGAAATACTTTATTGCCTGACACGATAGAATCGGGCTCGTTATCTTTAATAAGATCGACTCACATAAAATCGCAGAGAATATAATAACGGAGCATCGGGCAAAAACGTCGAGCTTGCTGCCATTGGACAATGTAAGCCTTGTGGGTGGATGCGTGACGCATCGCCATTTGAGATCCACTGCCATCAATGTGTTCCGTAGCAAGAAGTAAGATGCAAAATTTAACCCTCGTCAGGATCATTTCGTGCAAGTTTTAATGCCGGCGACATATTAACTCGAAATTTTCGCGCCCTTAATTAAAGTTTAAATAGTCCGTAATCTGATTCCACATTTCAAGTAGGATCGTACCAGCTTCCTACTATCGGTAGTCCACTCAAAAATTTTTTAATTATTTGATAAATGATATTCATCTCCCATCATCAAACTGAGTGACCAATATAGATAGATATGTTTAAAATTAAATAATGAAAAATGTATCTCTTAGTAAAACCTTAATAAAAGGATGTTCTGCACGTATTTTAAACGGATATATCAATTAAAATGAAATAAAAATACAAATCATAATTTTTTCAATTACAAATTTATAACGGGATATAAAATGAGTGCACCGCATCGATGTACGCAAGCTGATGCGTGTAATGTTTATATCTTTGCATTAATAATATTTTTGATCGATAAATGACCATCACAAAAAAATAAATAATACGGTAAGTCGCGATGAGATCAACTACGTACTCATTATTAAATTTGAGTACGCATCGCACGATCACCGTAAATAATCGCCCACGTTCGGTGACGCGGTGGCTTATAAATTTCGTATGGCTATTACGAGAGTTACTTAAAATGCAATGATATAAATTAAAAGATCGCCGGTGTAACGATCGATCACGGACCATTCCTCTCGCGATCTCGCGCTGTTCTCCTTTTTTTTACTTTCGTTATTTAAATGGACTATCACTTTTCGATGTCGCCCTTTACTTTCACTTTAATTTACGAAATATATATTATGAATCAAATCCAATCCAAAAATTATGAATCAAATCCAAATGAGATCGTGGAATGTAAATATCGGGTGCAAATAACGTATTCTTCGGCTTTTTGTACGGAAATCAGCGTGGTCATTTGAACCAGAACGAATTTTAACAAGAACATTATTTCACGTCGCAAGAAGATAATCCATTCTCGTTTTATTTGTTGCCCCGCAATATTTTCAGACGTTAATAAGTGCACGGGTATCGCGACACACAAATACACGTGTATACACGAAACTATGTACACATACATATGAATCGCAAATAGATTGAGGCCTACTCTCGCCATTCGCATTGCCCGTTCGGCATGAACAACGACTCTTCGGTATCACCATAAGCCGGGCCCTAATATGGAAGCCGTGCTCATTTGGTGCGTTCACGTTTTACAGCTGAAATGAATTTATGGAAAGGACACCTCTCTTCGTTCATCGGAGCAAGAGCGGGACAGAAAGAGCGAGAGAGAAGCCGCCGCGGCAACGCCAACGAAACGATAAATTTACCCCTTACCGGCTTCTCTGACGCTAAATAGATGCCCGCGCTGCCGTCCTTTGACATAAACGCTCAGCATAAATTCATCAACCTTTTGACCGATGGTGTCTCCGCGCACAATCAGCTTCCTTCGCGACGCGTCCCAGAACGCCGCTCGCCAAGAACACAATGCTTAGAATAATGTCTTTGCGGGCATGCGACAATCTCTTACGAATCGTTCGAATTTCTCTCGAAGAGCTTTTATTAGTTCATAAAACGAAATCAAGTTTGAAAACGGTAAAACAGCTAAAAATCTGAATCTAAAGAAATTGGCCAAGTGAAATAATAATGAACATTCATAATAAATCTTTCATTTCTGTAGGGAGATATGCTCTATCCTGTTATATCAGATGTCTACATGGAAGGAACGATTTTGTTGAAGTATCTAAAAATTTAGCCAGATACAGATCTGAAAATAATATTGTTGAACTGTCAAAATAATTTTAAACTTCATTGAATAGATGTCTTTATAGCCAACATTAATTTCAATATTGAGTTAATGCATACATCTCCTCTCCAGTAAAGATTTTAACTGAATTTACATGAGAGATTATCGCGCATCCCGGCGAACACTGACAAGCGAATTACAGCTGGACGAGTTTGACGACGACAAAGTGAAACGCCAACCAGTTCGGACAGATTCGAGACAGAGCGGCGCGTAGGTGTCGACTATGATAATGGAGTGAAAAATGAACATTGTGAGGAAACAGACATACGATAATTCATTCGACACGGTAAACGAGCTGAGAGCATGGCGTAATTAATTGCGTTCGCGCTTTGCGCGCATGGTGCGATGGCGAGTGCCTAGTTGTAATTGTGTGCCAAAATCGCATGATGAAAATACTTGACAAGGCAACATCCGTTTGAATGTGCTTGCTATCGTGAGTTTCGAGTTTCGGAACACGGTCGACGTGCAAATTTGAAATGAGCTACGATTCACATGTATATAGCCATAGATGTTAAACTGTTTATATAGACTATATTATTTTTTGTTTCAAATTTTATTCTTCCACAAAATAAGATTTAAAATTTATTATTAAAAGCATTAAAAATAAATATCAATTAGAAATACAATCTATTTAGATTTTTAAGATTTTGTAAATTTGTTTTGTTCTTTCAACTTTCCTTGTACAAGAATCAAATCCCTCTAACCTGTATGATGAGATAAAAAGAAGAAAATTTGGCATTTTCTATTTACAGGTAGCAGAGAGGCGGCTTTCACGTACGCGATAAGCTCGGCCGGCGTCACATACGCGGTGACCGCGGCTTGCAGCCGTGGCAACATCACGGCTTGCGGTTGTGAACCGGCTGTAAGGTAGCTATAAATCCCGCGTTTTTGCGCACTGCATGCAACGTGTTAATTATTACCAATTAATATCGCGTTTTTGTAGGACGAGAAAGGAGTTACCGCCGAACGGTTGGGAATGGGGTGGTTGCAGCGCCGACATCACGTACGGGATGAGGTAATTAAGCTGATAGTTAATTAATTTGCACTATCAGTTCCCGTCGCTTCTTACGCCAACTCGCTCGCGAATGGCGCGATACGTCAAAAGTATCCGCGAACGTTAAAATACGCATAAATTTTAATATTATAATTTAATGTTAGGTTCGCGCGTAGGTTTCTGGATGCGAGAGAGATCGAAGGAGACGCTCGGAGCCTGATGAACCTTCACAATAATAAAGCCGGAAGAAAGGTAAGCGCAGTAATTAATGGCGTTCTTTTTGCATTTTTATCTGCATAATGTTATAAAAAAAAAAGCTGATAGCTTTCTCATGAGAGGAGCCCAGATACGGGCGTCACAAGTCATAAAATATGCGTCAGAAAGTAATACTATGTAATGAGTACCATATAATTGCCGTGAAGCAATACTAATTACTGTAACTCACAAGAGAAATCGTTTAGCGCGAAGATTAAGCTCGCCGGTATTTGACGACAGCACGCCATTTCTCAATCGCGTAATTATATTACGCGAGATTCTAAAATTATATAACACCGTATTATACAAAGGGTATATATACAATGTAAGTGAAGTAGACATACTACCATTCCCCTGGAAACTTATTATGCCTAAATGTTTACACTTGCAAACTGATTGCGCATTATCGCAATTTCTTAGAGATCCAGTCAAACTTCTGTATTCTTAATGCATTGAAACTAAACAATTTGCTTAACATTTCCTGTCATTGCCTACATGTGTGCAGAATATTTTATTTCACTCGTGTTTTCATTCTGCATACGATTACGCATGTGAAAAATTAGTGAAGGAGCAATAATGAATGATAATATTATAAAGATATTAAAAATAAGTAATCAATCAATTCAGCAAGAAAAGGAATGTTCGATTATGTATTGAAGGGGTGTGTTTTAACCCGTTAATATTTTATATTGGAAAATCATCGTTATAAAAACTGAACTTGTGCGAAGGCTATGGGCAACGGATTAGATCGGATAACAGGGTGATAATATCGATAATGAGGCGCGTCCATCGCGCACCAAGTGTATGCAAATCACACATCAATTTTGATTTATCGCTCAATAAACCTACGCGGGAAGCCAATTATACCGAAGAAGACAAAGTCGTCGTTCTGCGATTCGCGTACATAACTGTTTGTTTAGCGTATCTAGATATCTTAATGTTCTGTCTATGGTAATGTCCAATTTTTATTTTTTATTTTTGAGAGAGAAAAAAGCGAGAGGTGGATTGGAAAGGAAGAAAAAAAGAGAGAAAGAGAGAGATGCAAGAAATTACTGATGCATACAGAATTGAAATCATTTATTTCCGCTCTAATCTACGGCCCTTTTTTTTTATCATTATCATTCTCACGCAGCAAGGTGATCAAAGACGAGCGTTTGTAAGAAACAACTGCGTTATGCCCGAAGGTGAGGGCGGCGCACCTTAATTGGGGAAAGTTCGTCTCGAGCTTTCGTCTACCTCGATTGGCCCTTATTACAAGCGGGCAATAAAAACTTGCTATCGGTCTGCGTACGTGTACGTATACGCACGTACGTGTATTCCCGGAGGTAATGATTTATTCTTAACGTTGATCGTCCCGGCGCGCCACATATTTTATGCCTTGAAAATTTTTTAAACCTTCCTCCGTATGTGGCACCGGCGCGGTGTGCGCCGGAATAATTCGAAATGTTAAACCAGTTTCATGCGCGTACGCGTCGTGTCCGGCGCACAATGAAGGGTCCCCATCGGGAATCGAGCGTGCGTAGGATTTTGCAGATGAACATTCGATACGATTACAACCGTTTAAGATCACCCTTGAGTTAATCGAAATGCATCTCTCGCCCCAGTGGCGTGGCGATGCGAAATTCGCGCTGTAATTATTTCAAAGAACATTGTGATCGTTCATAAGCACGAGAACGCGGGAATGAGTGACTTGTAACGATTCGAGCTGTCGTGTATATCCGCATGTCTGAAGAATACAGTATATAATCGAATTCTTTTATTTTTAACGTGGAATGAAAGACTTAACACTTCAATTTCTAATAATTCAATTCTCTGCAGCCTTATATCGTTCATGCATAAAATGAAAATGTTTAGGTCAAAATGATGTATCATATGATGTATTGTATGATAACATTTCTATTTTAGGTACTTAGAAAAAACGATTTTGCTAAGTATCTAAAAATTTAGCTAGATCTGAAAATAATTTTGGATCATCAAAATAATGTAGGAAACTCAAGCATGATGAGCAATATCGTAAAAAATTTTGATATTTTATCAATTAGCTTGAACGTCCTATATAATTGATAGTTCTCAACAAAATTATTTTCAGATCTATATCTAGCTAAATTTTTAGATACTTCAGCAAAATCACGTATGCATAACCAAATGAAAATTACAAATCAGTGAAATAGCGAAGTCATATAGGTTTTTTTCTGAATGTGATAAAAAATATTTAAAAACGCACGCAAGGTAGCTAAAGTAATTGAACTATGTATATATTATGACAGTCGACTCTACGCCATTGATTTCTTCAATAATGGACCCGTGTGTATCGTTTGAAAATGATTCAAGCATCGGGCGACACATTCATTCTCATCGGGCGCATTGTAAGTTTTTGTTTTCATTCTCGTTCTCGTTCCCGTTCTCCGACCAAAAAGGTTCCGATCGCATGTGTAGATTTGAAATTTGCATAGGATACGCGTGTACAATGCAAGGAACAAATCGATGTACACTTTATTAACGCACGGGTGTAAGTTGTAATCTGTTTCTGATGTATATGTTTCGTGATATATAGATGCACTTCGTGATTCTACACAAAGTCCTTATCATATATTTGGACTTGTGAGATTAATTCGAAGAGTGTTAGAAATTTTTTATTACTGAAAATAAATCAATACTGTATGCAATTTGAATGAAGTCCTATTTTTTAATATTATATTATACTGTATTTTATTTGAAATTAGTTGAAATAATTAGTTAAAATAAAATTAAATCAATTATTGGACGATAATGAAAAGAATATGTGAAACCGCATAATTATGAGAACTATATTATTTTTAACGTTTTATCTTTTCAGATAGTCAAGGCTCTTTTGCAAACGGAATGCAAATGTCACGGTGTATCCGGATCTTGCACTGTGAGAACATGTTGGCGAACGTTACCCAGTTTCCGTCAGATCGGCGATGCGCTTATGAAAAAATATTACAGGGCTAGACCCGTCATCGCCATTACACCGCCTCCCCCACCCACAGTTCAGGTAGCCTGTTCTATAAATGTTCTATAAATTTATTGCAAAATCAGCGATCAATTTAAAACGCGATTTAATATATAAATTACATACGAAAAGAGAGAGAAAAATTTCGCTGAAATATCTAAATATCTAAAATTTCTATACCTAATATCTAAAAATTTGAAAAGTAGATACAAAAGATCTGAAAATAATTTTGTTGGAAACTTAAGAATAATAAAAATATTGCAAAAAATTTTGATACTCTAGCAGTTTGAATCTAGCTATAAATTTTTAGATACTTCAATAAAACAGTTCTTTTCATGCATAATAATTTGATTTAACGGTGTCTCATATTTCCGTAATTTAATGCAAATCATTTTATGTAGCCTATAATTTACAGACACTGGACGCAATGTCGCAGTCACTGTTACCGGAAATAGTGCCCATATTGGGAAACGACGCCAAAACTCAAGGCAAACCGAACGATTTCGCCAAGTCGCGGCACAATCGACAGCCGCTATTGAAAAAAACCGGCAAGTCCAGGAGGCCGCATTTGGTCCTGAAAAGGATGAAAGTCAGCGGTGGTCCGAGTATAAGCCTGAAGAGAATTCCAAAAAGAAGCGAGCTAGTTTTTCTTCAACCCTCCCCCAATTACTGTGAGCCAGATTTGACACAAGGTAGCCTCGGCACGCAGGGCAGATATTGCAACCGTACTAGCAAAGGTAAAAGAAGCCCTAATATAAAAATTATATAGTTCCATCGATAATGCAATCTCATTAAACATATTTCTTATTTTTAAACAAAATTCAGCTTGTTTCAGATTTTTTTCTATTTCGATATTTAATTTATTGTAATTATCGAATAATGAGACATTCTATAATACTTAAAAGTTAAATGATAATTTTTTCAACAAGACCCGCTCGTCGAGAATATCATCTTTGTTCTTTTTAGGAACCGATGGGTGCGATTTAATGTGCTGCGGTCGCGGCTACAACACACATCAATTCACGAGAACGTGGCAATGCAGATGCAAGTTTCATTGGTGTTGCCGCGTACACTGCGAGACTTGCATGGAACGTACCGAGGAATATACATGCAAATAATACTATTATCGACGTACGACGTGTATATAGATTTGCAAAATAGTACATGTAATTATAAACGTTAAACGTTTATCCCCAAAAGCAAAAAGAACGATTTGATACACGAGAAACGTTAATATTATATGTCATTGCAAAACAAAACTATATGAAAATATCAATTTCATAACTATATTGTACAATGTTTTTCTTGACGATGTTAAAGTTGATAGGGAATATTTTGTAACTTTTTCAGACCCTTATAAAATTCCGGGGTCATATAGAGTTTTACAGTAGTTAAACATTGGATGATGAAATCATTGGATGATAAAACGATCAAATCTAAAAATGAATCAATAAGCGCGTAAACATCGTCCTATACGTTGATTTTAGATCCTGAGAAAGAATTGCGCGAGTTTCTCGCTTTTTCTATTCTTTTTAGGGACGGAATTAAGTTCAGTACGTATTTATGAAACTTACAATTAGTCAATGTCTAAATATAGTATCATCGATATCAGGTAATATAAGATAATTAAAAAAAAAAAATTAAAAAAATATCGAGTTTTCTAAGAATTATAGACGCATTTCGGATAATTATAAGAAACGTATCGAATCAGATCACCTAACAATTCATATCGATGTTATCTACAACAGACCTGTCCAATACTTTGCTTGCAAGCTGAACGCTTCCATCTTTTCATTGTCTCATTGAGATAGAGAGAAAACAAAAAAGAATAGAGTAATCGGTCTTTAGCAGCTATTCTTTTTTGTTTTCTTTTTGTCTCGCTCAATGAGAAAGCGTTTAATCGTAAGTGGACAGACTCTGTGTGTGGTCTAAAACATATTTTATATAATTTTATATAATTTTATAGAATATATTTAAATCTTTTGAAAATATGCTGATATTTTGAAAAATACGCAATATCAGCGTTTCAACTCGATACCCACATATGCACATTTTTTCTCCGACAATATAAATTATTTATCATTAGAACTCTTGTTATACAATGCGTAGTCATGTAATGCGGAAATTATCATATAATAAATAAAATTCTGTAACATCCACAAGTTTTTTATTGCGATAGCGTTTGCTTCTTATTATTTAATTGTAATCGGCATTCTTTGCTTTTAAATGAAAAAAATTCATTCTATTTTTCATATAGAATAATCTTCAAAATTTTTTTTATAATCGCGTCCGTAAAATTAATATATTTTATTCTGATGATATCCTTAATTTTATTTTCTGAAAATTTTATCTATGCGTACTCGGCAAAAAGTAAGAAGATATTATCTTTATTTGAAAAATAATCTTCTGCGAAAATTATTGTATTGCCAATTTTATTATTTTAGCTTGATAAAACGTAATAGAAAAAAATATATTTTTGTAAAAAAAAAATTTGCGATACATTTCAGACGATATGCTCCTTGTAATTATTATTCAATTAGTAACATAAAAATATGAGTGATCCATAAACGCGGTCGATAACGGAATCAATAATATGTTGATAATTGCAATTTCTGTTCTATCAGCTCTGCATTTTTGGGTGCACAATGAATCAAAGTGTTTACATATTTCAGAATTAAACTTTTTTAATTTATATTAATCCATCTTAGCCCATCCATTTCAAAACAATGAAATATTGTATCTATCTAATTATTCATTCAATTACATTTAACCAGTATTCAAATCCATTATCTTATCGTAAGTTAATAAAGGAAGGTACTTTACCGACCCGACGCGACGATCAGCCAACGAGTGGTCGCCTCAGCCAAATGATCGAATCTGACGCCTCCCAGCCTCATCCTCGTCTCAAGTCCCCTCGCTGCATCCTCACGAAGCAACTTTCGCGCAAAGGCGACCGAGACCGAATTATCACGACACTACAATACGCGCGATACTTTTTTATTACACTCCCGAGACGAAACGATCGACGCATTATGTTCTTGCGCTCTTAAGTACGACTCGCCGAGAGATTCGAACGTCGCCAACTTCACACCGACGCCGCGCGAATACAACGCGAGTCGAATCAGCAGCCGAGCGAGCCGTCTGAAAATGTGCACTTGAGACCTGAGTAAATTACGCGATGCAAAAGCAATTAAACGGTCGATCGCATCACTGCGCACCCCGTTGCTTAAATCACACGATTCGCCACGTTGATCGCGCAAACCGACTCCGCGTCGTTCGCGGATGCGAAAGCAACGATCGAATTACAGGGAGCGTTCAAACAGCTAAGCCACTCATCGAACGCGATTGGTTGGATCCGCGCGTACGAACCAATCACGTTCGGCGTTTTATGAGCGGGCTAGCTGCTTTATCGCGTCCACTCGGCGTCCATTCTCAATTTAATGAATAGTCGAAATGCGCGATGAGAAGCGCGTTTGAATTCAAGTCTCCTGCGAGAAATAATCCCGTCAAGTAAAAATCGCGAAACGAAACTTAATCCAATCTATTCCGACGCTCACTCTCTAGAGACAAACCGCGCGAGGCGTCTTGCCGTGCAACGAACGACCGCCGATTCGGCGCGTTCACTATTCGTGCGAGAGTTAATCAATCGCGTAAATGAATAATTCGATGGTTAACAAAGAACGAAATATCTTTTCGATATCTGTAATACTACGGCGCGTTCCGCGACGTAACAATACTTACACACGGAGCGGCTCGCTTGGCTGCCTGCCGGCTCGAGCGTCGCGACGGAAGTGATAGCGCGGTGACCTGTCTCGCAAACATGGCGGACGGAGCGGCGCGCGCCGCGCGATTCAAATGAGTGGAGCGCCGCGCCAACCGTCGCTCGCCGCCAGTATAATTTTTTAAATAATATCGGATAACTTTTAACATATCTAACGGTACAGAATCAATACACGCCGAATATTCCTTTCCTTTTATATCAATGAATTGCTTATTATCATATATTTTGCGCGTTGTTCTGTAGATTCGCATTGATGTTGCCTAACGATAATTTCATTCGATTAAGAGCGTTTTTAAATGGAAATATTATAATATAAAATATGAAATATTTATATAATATATAAGTAAATTTGCACGCAAATTGTTTTTAATGCTTTCTTTAATTAAACTCGAGCGATTGATTGAATATTCGATTTAAAAGGAATTATTAAAATTATTAAAAATTTAAAAGAAATTAAAATTATTAAAAATTAACGTATAATTAAAAAATAAAATTGATATCTATTTTGATAAATGTATTTATAATTAATTCATTATTATTGCTTTCTCTAATATTTTTATATCTGCAAGGAGTAAAATTTTATAATTTTAATAAATTAATTACTGTGATTTTTAATAAATTCTAAAATCTAATAAAACAATTTTACGATTTAAATTTACTCTATTTTCTTGATTTATCAAAATCATGCAACTTTAATGCTCTCAAAATATAAAAAATTGAAAAAAAGGTAATAATGATAAATTAATCTCCATAAATTATTTTCCGATTAAAACAAAGATAAGCTATATTTCTCGGATATTTATATCGCATATTATTCAAATCTGAAAAATATTATTTTAAAACAAGCAAACATTGCTCTGTGTATCTTCGTAAGCATATAAATAAATATATAACAGCATTTTTATAAGATACACAATTTTTTTAATTTATAAATAATTGATTATACTATATAAAATAAATACCGTTAATATAATCATTGTAACATTTATTAACTTCTTATAAATTTGTATAAAATATATTAACATGGTCCCCCTGTTTAACAAATGTATTAAAATATGTATAAAAATATTGTATTAACGCGTTATGTGATACATGTAAATATCTATATAAATATGATATAATAGTAAATATATCAATTTTAAATATATATATATATATATATATATATATATATATATATATATATATATATATATATATATATATATGATATAATAAACGTATCAATTACACATTCATATCACGTATGGTAATGGTAGCTTGTAATTATTTTATAGCAGTAACATTAAATTTATTTCCTAAATAAAAAGGATGTTGAAATATTCAAATGATTTCTTTTGTACTTGAAAAAATGCAATTAAAATATTTATCCGCATGCACTATCTTTAAATTTAATTTAATTTTTAAATACTATTTAATAGTTTTTGTGCTTCCTGTTTCGCTTGCTGATCTTCATCGTTCTTCGCAGGAAATTCAACAACTTTTTTCAAATATTTTATCGCGTCATCCATACGATTCAATTTTAAATAAATCTTTCCTAGCATTAGTAAATTGCGACTGTAGAAATTTGGATCAGTTTTTTCGGCATTCTCATAATACATCAATGCTTCTTCAAAGGATGAACTCGGTACTTTTCCAAATATAACGGATGCTATTTTTTGTTGATACCACGTCAAATTTGAAATTTCATAGCACCAGGTTCCAAGCATGTAAAGTATCGTTGCGTCATTAGGATTTAATTCTGACGCTCTCTATAAATATAAATATAAATAATAATAATAATAATAATTTTAGGTCACAGTATAATTTGTGAGATCATTTTTATGCAATTATTTAAAAAATATATCTTATTATTAAAATCGCAAATTAATAACCATAATTAAACTGATTATTTGTCAAATATCTTACCAGCATATGTTTTTTAACATTGTACAATTCTTTTATATGCGCTTTTGTACCTTCCAGACTACTTTTACTATTGAGAAATATAGACATCCATTTATGCACGGCATAGTGATCTTCTTGAATATCAAGAGCCTTACATAACAAATCATATCCCTCATAAATTAACTTTCGTGCTTCAACGTCACTAGCCATTTCAGACATCTTATAAATGGCTCTACTTAGACGCCACAAAATTTCAATGTCCTTGTTGTCCTATGTAATATGGAAGATATATTATAGTTACACATAAGTTGTAATACAACATATATATTAGAATTGTATATACAAGTAAATATGCAGATATATTATACAGTTTACAAAATATAAGTACCTTATAATCTGACAGAAGATCATATATACTTCTATAGTCTCCCTGATCAAAAAGCGTATCTGCTTTAGTGAGAAGTTCCTTAGTTGTTATTTGGATTTTGTCTTCATTGTTGGTGTTTTTTATAACACCCCATATTCCCATTACAGTAAATGGCGACAATGTTGTTAATTTTCCGACAATTTTCATATTATTTTCCCTCTGGAAAAAATTATTGTAACTTATTAATACTTAATTAATAGTTATATTTTGCCATCATATCTTGATGCATTACATCTTGTACCTTACGTGCTGCACAAATATTTTTATATAAAACAGCTCTTTGAAGAATTCTATTGCACTTTGTAACACGATACAATTTTTGTAGCAACATTTTGTACTTTAACTTTTGATAAAAATTGGAAAACTCTTTTAGAGAAAGATTATACGATGAATTATTGGAAATTGACTTTAACCTACAAATCGTTGTAACTGTATATTGAAATGATTATTTTAATCAAAGTAGTTTACAAAGATTTTTCGAACATTTGTGTTAATCATACATAACGTTACACGTACAACTTTAATTATATTACGTTGTGGGTACTGTTTACATCTATGCACAAGTAATCACAAATATACACAACATACGTTTAATTTGTGTGTATGGCCAACCGTCTTCACATGCACATATCTGTTAATTCACTGTAACAAAGTGTCTCCCAAGTTGCGTTCCACTTGACACTCATGAGCATCATTTGTCCTTGTTTGATAAACAACAAGAAAGATTCCAAGAGCGTCAAGTGGAATGCAGCCCGAGTTGAATGATCCGATAAGTGCAAGATAGATATTTGACACGCATATTCTCTCTGCACACACACTGTTAACAGAGCCTAACGCATACCAATTTAAAAAATGTAGATACGGTTATTCAAAACTTCATGTTTTTAAGCCACAGGAATATGACATTAATCATATCTTTGTATAAATAATATTAAATTTATGTGATATTAATAACTTATAGTTATTAATAACAGTAAACAGAATAGTGTTGAGTATGAATATATCATTTCAGCTATAAAATACTAATATTCTTTGTTATAAAATATTTATATAAAAAACTAAATAAGATATATATATATATATATATATATATCAACTAAACAAATTATTACAAATGAAATAGATTAATCGCTATCATTTTGGGCATAAATAGGCCGATTAATGTGATTGAATTAGATCTTTATTTGGAAGATACACAGGTATTCATAGGATAGTTTAACATAATCGAGATGGGGGAGGATATGGATAGTGATAACACAAATGTACAAACGAAATACAATAAACAGTACTTTTCATCGGTGTGGTGCGTGGCTTATTGGCGGCGTAGTATAAGAAACATATCCTTTTTTTTCTTTCCTTGAGTCTAGTAATAATTGTACAATAAACTCGACTTATATGCTAAAGCCTCGCACACTAATCGTTTTCTCCGTTTTAAAAATAATCATATGTTTCTTCCTTTTTCGTAATATAAAAAAAATCAGGTAATGCGTTACATCGTAAACGAAGACATTGCACTGCAATCTCTTTCGCTTAGCCGTGGCTATATAAGCGCGATCATTGTGAAGAATTTTGGAATCACCCAGAAAAAAATGAGAGAAGCGATTGCATACATTATCACGATACATCTTTATTATGTGAAAAAGAAACGCTTTTTATAGATTTTATATATCGTGAATAATTTACAGCTCCTAAACTGTCGATAAATCTTCTCGATAAATTTGTTTATATTTAGGTCTCAAATTTATACGCCAGACAAAAATATCTTTAGCAGTTCAGAAGGCATTGCTCGCTTCTCTTTTTTTCTGATCTGATCTAAAATTCTTTCTTAAATGACGCAATTGAAAAAGATGTGTGATCGTGCCTATTATACACTTATAATCATCTTAACGTTATTTTTAAATACGTTCTTGTAGTCTTTACATGAAATGTTTGTATAAGTTTTCGTTTTTTTTTGTATTTTTTATAATAAAATTATTTTTCTAATCTTTGTTAATCAGCTGTTGTTGCCCTGTGAAACCTGCCTTCTGTCATAATACAATAATACTTGCACGGTAGGTTCACACTTCTGAATTTGGTTGATTTTTTTTTTTGTATATCACAATATTATCTCTGCATCTTTTTTTATTAACATTAATCTTCTCCTCATAATTACAAACACCAAATTCAAATGCAGTTTTATTTGTTCAATGTCGTATTTAAGAAATATCCTAAGCCGCAAGTACTCGCAAATGCCAGCGCAAGATTCCTTCGATTTTCTTTCATTTCATACATAACTTTGTATGAAACATTAGATGCAAGATTATGTTTTATACAACTAATGAACTTTATCTTCTCAAAATTACTTAATATAAGTGTGAATATGTAATACGTAAAAAAAATATGTAATACAGTTAAATCTGCATTACAAAAGCTAATGTTCCACTCAACTCACTTAATCAATCTCTTTTATATCAAAGTTATACTGTGTATATACTAGCATACGCATCTTAAGCACGCAATACTGCACGGTATTACTACTTTGAAGTTTCATCTCATATTGCAAATGCATTGTTTCGACTTAAGCTTTTTCATAAATAGACAGTTGAATCGTAATCGCAGAGCATCATTATAAATGTGGTTTACTGTGTATTTACGCTAACTATAGCGTTTTCTTCTTCCTTATTGCGTGTGTGGCTTGCCGCGTGGTGCGTATCCACGGTTGCTACCCCTTTGTCCTCTGAATTGTCCACGATTAACGCGCTCGTTACGTGTACCTCTTGAGCCTCCGCCACTGCCACGTTTGAAACCAGTATTATATCCGTTATTCCCTTCGTTGTTACCCCAGGCACGTTGTTGATATCCGTTTTGATAGTTACCGTCATTGCGATAATACGTGCCTAAAAAAAAAATTAATGTCATTTTTTAGCCTTTGGAATTAAAGGATTTATTTAAAATATAGGAAAAATGTTTTATGGATAAAAGTTATTAAGACGATTTAATCTATTTAAATTAAAAATATTAATTTTTTACCTTGTCCTCCACGTCCATTTTGCTGATAATTTCCCCTGCCTCTGCTATTATAGCTGTTAGAAGTCCCCCTTCTGCCTCCTCTACCTCTGTATCCACCACGTGATTGATCAGATACCCAAGTCTGTTGAGATGTTTGTTGTGACGTTTGCTGACAATCTTGGACAGATTGCTGCTGTTGATCAGACTGATTCCAATCATTGGTCTCGGTCATCTGACACCAATCGATAGATTCATTTTGCTGTTCCAATGATGGATCAGAAATCTCATTTTGACCATTTTCGACTTTTTCCTGGAAGAATCCATATGTTACAATGACAATCAACAATAATAAATAATTTATTAATTTTTGATTAAAAATGTTACCTCTGTGGATGGTTGAGTTTCTTGCTGATGCGTCTGCTCAGTGAAATTTTGCATTTGACCTTGTTGCGGTAATTGTGCAGCATTCTGTTGCTGTTGTGGCTGTTGAGGCTGAAAACTAGTCGGATGTTGCGGGCTGTATTGCATATTTGGTTGATGTGAAGGCGGCATCGGAATCGGTGGTGGTGGATTAGGATTCGCGAAACCAGGAATGTGCGATATATCCTGTGGCGGTTGGTGTTGATATATAACTTGCTGAGGTACGCCCACAGGCGCATTTGCAAAGTTTTGATTTGTGAAGGTTTGCGAGGGAATGGGTGCATTGACTGTGGGAGGAATGTGTGATACGATGGGCGTTTGCGACGTGACATCTGAATCAAGTTCAGATTCTTGCAAGAAAAAGAAATTGGGTGTGCCTATGACGTCATTGATACGGGGCGCTGATGGAGGCTGCTGTTGAGATTGCTGAGCTTGCTGCTGCTGCTGTTGTGGTGGCGGAACAAAGTTAGTGGCATTCGTATAATAAGGGGTGTCGACTGGTGCAGCTGGATGAGGCGGCATAGGTTGCGGAACAACTGATATGGGTCCCGAGACTGGAGTGGCACCAGAAACAACGGGAAGCGTAGTAACTTGAACTGGAAAATTTGGAATAGGTATCATGGACTCCGGTGGAATGTGCCTGTCATTGCCGTTGCTATATTCTTCGTTAACCTGTTCCTGTGCTACTTGTGCATTAGCAATATTGGTCTCCGCCACAGTTTCAATAATCTACAAATATAAACCAATCAGATTATATATCAGATTATAGATTGAATATTCTACTCAATATTCTACCTCTTCTACTGGCGTTGTCTCCAAACATTCGTGAACTTGATCGAAATAGCCACATTGATTGATTTTCGTAATTATTTCTTTCAATTTATTATAAGTAGTGCCAATAACTTCACGTTGCTTTCCATCCACAATCGCAACATAGTGCTCCGCCACTTTTTGTGCTTGTTGAACAAACGTCAGATCACCTTCCTCACGTTGATGCTTTATCATCACTTCATTATACAAACTATCCAGATACTTGAATTCTTCCTCCGACAATTTTATAGCTCCATTCTTTCCATGAAAGAAATCATCTCTAACAGAGTCGGTGTTTACGCTTATCAAGATATGCTGAGTAAGTAGCACTTCCTTGACCTACAACCAATAATATATTTTTTTAAACTCACTCTTGTACAATATATGAAAGAATTCGTAATAATTTTATTTTAAATTATACCTTTGCAATGTCTTGTTGCATACGCTCAACAGCCTCTTTCCGTGCCAATTTCTTCTGCTGTTTAACCGCATCATTGGCAATGTTGACAATTTGCTTATACAAATCCCGCGTAATGTCCAATGTTTGAAGCACTTCATCATATTTTGCCACCGCTGTTTTTTGGTCTGAATTCAATTCCTTTCCATTTTTCTGCAAGTCTCTATAGGATTCGAGTCTGCCCTAAATTTAAAGAATATATTAGACTCATTTGATTTCTTTTAAGACAACTGAATCTAATTATATATACTCAACATTACATTATAAATAGTGAAATAAACATTGTATCTACATTGTGTTTACGTCGAAATAAAGCACGATTATAAATCAATTAGAACACGCAAAATATAACCAAAGTTTAAACAAAGTGGAGTGGGACATAATTTGTAATTTCGTTTCTAATCTAAATAATCTGAGGTTTAGAAATATTCCGCGAACACACGCACATGGCGAAAACACGCAACAAAGCAGCGTCGACGTACATTTGCCGCGATCAAACTGTAACCAGGAAATCTCGAACACCGTTCACAGGGACTCCGTATAGAAGCAAGATCCCAACGCAGATACAATCGGTTATAATTGGGTACGTGCCGGCGTCGCGTCTTGTCGAAGGCGTTAAAAAGCACGACATAAAGAAAAGTCTCGTGCATGTAGACTGTACACCGCCATGATATGAGGTTGGCGACGATAAATTGGCGTGTCCGAAAGTCCGAAATACTGACTGTTCAGCCGCGCGTCATCGCGAATCGCTGATCGACGCTCGAACCGACGCTACGTGAACGTAACGGCCTCGACGCGCGTTACACGTACCCTTGAAAAATCGAGGCGCGAGCACATGGCATATCGGAGGATCATGGCGGACCGCGGCGAGAAAGCCACGGCGACTGACAGATCGACTTTTGTCTGTAATTACGGCCCGAACGGCCGCGACGTTGCATTTACCTTACGCTTCTCGAGATTCCGTATCTTGTGCTCGATTACGACGATCGCTTGGCGTAAGGGTTCCACGGTCTCCGTAGAGGCCTGTTTCTCTAGTTTGGGGTTGGCAGAAGGCATCCTTCACGGGCAACAAACACGAACTGGGAAAGTCTGGGAATCGGAATGGTAACCAAGTTGAACCGAGTCACAAGTGGGTCGGGGAGAGAGAGGGGGTAAATGGGACGACGGAATGGCGGGCCGGACGTTTCCGAATATTGAGGATTCGCATGCGCGACATTAAAGGTCTGTCCAGACGAATTTGAGTCAGTTGAGTCTGTCCAGTTTTCTTCTTTTTTACTTTAACTACAAAATTCTTCCCTAATTTAATTTTACTTTCCTATATATTAAGCAATAAAAAAATTGATAATTTTATATGTTAATAAAATATTGAAGATATAAAACTTCATAAATTAATTATATTTGTGTACACGCTACATACAAAATATACAGAATACATAAAAATTTTACATATTTACATTTTAATTAGGAATATTACTGCTTTAGTTTTAGTTCAAGTATTATATTTTAGACTTTCAAATCTTCCGCCCATATCAGTTACACTTATTTCGTATCTGAGTGCAAAAATTACAATGAACTGTTGCACTCAGATAACAGCAACGTCTGAAGTCAATTCCGCTGAAAGAAATACTTTAGTGCACATTTTCCGCATTGGTGCGAAAAGTTCGAGTACAAATAATGCAAAAAAGACGAAGAATAAAAAAATTTATTATTTATAAGCAAATAGTTGACATCATATTTTATTATATTTTATTATTAAGCTTTGTGTCCATGATGTTAGAAATCGATCCCAGATCTCGAACGGAGAGAGAATTGACCAATCATATTGGTCAATTGGTCGAATTGTTCAAATGCAATCGATTCTCTCTCCACTCGAGATCTCGATTTTTAACATCGTGAACACAAGAATTTACAGATATTTATGTACTCCAGTTTTATTTAACGCGATTTCTCATGTTGATCACTGAAAATCTTTTCATCTCTTCTTCGTGAAAATTTATGCTTGCTCGTCCAATCTGTTCCATGCTGTTTTAATACAGTTTAAAAGAACAAACTTCTGTGAGATTCCAAAATGCACTGACAATACTAAAAATGTATATAGTTTATATTACTACGTACGTGCTATAGATTTTCGGTATTGTCAGCAGAAATTTCGACTCCTCTCTTGAGAGACAATTTCCAGCGCCATCGTAGTGAATCCGCAAGTGGCGAACTAAAGTCAATCACGTGATGAGAAGTGGGAAACTGATGCCATATTTAAATCTACGCGCGCGTATATGTTTATATAAATATAATAAGTAGTCACAAAATGACACATCACTCAGGAATTTGTGACGTCCTACTATATTGCAAACATGCAATTGATAGTATTGCAAAAAGTAGTATTTAATTTTGCACAGTTGCAAACTGATTCTGCTTTATGAAATCAGATAATAAATCAGCGTTAAATTTCTGAATGAGTTCTATAGTCTGACAATTATTGGTAGAGCAAGCATCTGTTTTTTTTTAACATGAAGAAGAATTTTTTATGTGAAAATTATTGATAAAGAAAGTACCTTTTTTTAACAAGAAAACGAGTATGATGTGAAAGTATTACATCATACGGCAAGTATTATGGATAACTCTAGTAATTTAGACTTCAATTTGCGTCATACTATTTTTTATTCTTCTTTTTTATCTTATCAATATTCACGTGTGCTTCATGTGCTGATAGTTAAGGCGGTTAGCGTAGAAAATTTTCCTGCAAGCGGTCAGCGACATTTTGCTAATCTTTGTGATTGTTAGCACCTTCATCGTGAATGCTACTTTGACGGGAAGCAAGGTACATAAGACGGAATTTCGAAACTAATAGAATACAGAGCCTATACATATAGACTCTTCAACATTATTAACATTACAGATGTAATTCTAGTTTTTAGACTCTCAATAATATTTTGATAAAATTTAAAATAAAGGTAAGTGTAATAAAGTATAATAAAGTATAATAAAGGATATAAAATCTAGTGTAAAGCTCAAGTCTTATAACCCAAGATACTTTTCCCATCTATCATTAGATTATCATTAGAAAGTGATAAAGAAATAATAGCATTAACTAACATGTTAGTTAATGCTATCATTTCTTTATCACTTTCTAGTTGTTAGTTAACTAACATGGAGTTTGTGATGAAATGTTCGAAGATATACTCGTCTCTCCAAGTAAACATGTACCTGCCTGCGTACGATTCATTCATGTTGATCTCTGTCTGAGCCACAAATCCGGTCACTCTTTGTTTGTGTGCTTGGCCGACAGCACTGTCTCCGAGACGTGGGTTCTATCAGCGGAGATGTGACACTTGACCCTTGACGCTGGTCTAAGTATCCGCGTCGGCGGATAAATCACGAGCATTCCGTGAGATCGGTAGTCTCGCATTGATCATCGCGCGCTTAATTATACTTGGTGCCGAATTCCGTCGTCTGGCAGCCGTCGATCACGTGCATCCGCATGTGCGGTCGCATCCCCCCGCGTTACGCGAAACTCGCGATATCCGATGGCGCCTCCGACGTTTCGACGTAGAAGGTGAACGATAAACCCGTCTCTTCTTTTCATTCTCCATTTTTTTTGCGTCTCGCCGCGATACGGAATTTTTTTCTCGACTGTTTCGTCGAACTGATGTGTACCAGCGTATATGAGATAATCCCAGTTAAGAAAGCGGATTGAGGCCACGCACGTGAAGAACGCATTCGCAATTGCTGCAGGTACTCACGCGAGGGTGAGACAGCGCGGCTGGGGATTATCCGTAGGAATAATTGTGGAAGTTTTCACTTTCACTTTGACAAAGAAGCTACAGTGCATCAATTAACGGGCATAATTCGTCATTAAAAACACGACTCCAAAGTTCTTCTTCAGCAGTGGAAAATTGATCGACACTTTGCATCAACGACACGAATCGATTAATCTTATATTGGCAACTCGATCAAAAAATTGTAATTATTAAAAATCGTAAATTGCGATTTACAATTTGAAAGAAAACATCAAGGACCGACGAACATCGAGAATAAGTTGATATATCGAAGCTGCGAGATTCCACTGAGTAAGGAGGTTGTTTATATCAAATTAAAATTTCTTGACTTTTCTCTATCTTCTCTTTTTCTGTCTCGAAAGAGATATGCGATTTATGTACGTACACACAAGTTTTTGTCAATTTTTTGCAATCTGTATTTTTGTTAAACGAAAACAAGAACTTAGGGATAGTATTTCTTTTTTTATATTTACTGGAAATACAGATAGAAACTAGAAATATTTCCCTTACGGAAACTTAAGAAAAAGCTGTACGATCATAAATCGTATTGTCTTCACGTCGCAGTTATCTATCATCACTCTTGTTAGGAGCTAAATCGTCACAGACGTCGTCGGCATTGACGTTTTGTCATATCGCAGTTGTTCACTGTTCAAAAACAAATAACAGCGAATTATTTCAACAACGTAAACGTAAGTTAAAAATGAATTTTTTTAATTTCGAAAATGATAAATCATGCCCACATCGATTCGCTTCCGTTCTTTTATTTTTTGACGACAAACAAATTCTTAATTTTTAAATATTTCTAATTTATAAGTCTCGATATTTCGTTTGCGCAACGTTCTAACTCAGCAAACTAATGTCATTTGTTGTCACTTTGACGTAATTTTTCGTCAAATGTCGTCAAAATGACGTCAGCTTGCTACCTGGGAAATACGCAGAACATTAATCAGGTTTCATTGCCCGACGAATTACATTATATCGGTACGTCGATATGTGACTTCATGCGAGGGAGGATTCTTAATTGGACAATATCAATGATTCCATTCAATAGAACCACATTCTGTGCGTACGTTTTACGTTGTATAAAATCCGATATAAATTGAAATATCTTTCTATTCTATATGTTATTTGAAATATCTTTCTTTGAATAGCTGTTAAATTATTTAACATAGTTCTAATATGATTGTTATAAGCTGAACACGCACTTTCTCTGATCGACAGTACCTAATCTCATGTAAACAAAGCTCCTAGTTCTAATCTAATCTAGGCGCTCTTGGACGAAAACATCTGACAGTGTGTTTTTCGTTTTTCGCGAAATAAATTCCATAAACAATCGTGATTATTTGAACCGAAATCGAGATCAGTTAGCGGTCATATCAACCACGTCCGCGCATTCGTTCCCGATATATTGTAAAAATAATGAGAATCCAGATAAGGGATCGCGACAATTATCGGCGTCTGCTGAGGAAAATTATTTTCCCCTGACGTATTGAAATCTTCCATCGAACGTTTCGTATTAAGATGGATTCGACACATTCTGCGTCGTACATATTAAAAATTGTTCGATATTTAGAAAATATGCTAAAAATCGAGAAACAATATTTTGCATCAATTATTTAGCAGCTTGTCAATTTTGCTTAGATAATATTACGCTACGCTTTTCAATTACTTTCCATCATCCACTCGCGGCATGATATTAATTAATACATTGATTTTACCAAAACAAGTGTAATTTTATCACTTGAATCCAAAAAAAATTGTACGCTACGATTAAACGAAGTTTGTTAAATCAAATTAATTGAAGAAAAACAACTTGTTAATGATATCTTAACGTGTTCCCCGATGCACTTTGTGCGTTGAGGCCGAAGTTTAGTTCCTTGTTTCTGCGCATGTTATGATGTAAGGCGGATTTGGTACTTTGGAACGTGATCCATATTGATGTTTTAATATCAAGATTCGCGCAGTAATGCGAAATGGTAAGAGTTGGGAGTTTCCTAATCTCTCCCTCTTATTTTCTTATTTTTTTCTTCTTAATGCAATAAAACGACCGAGCCTTAATCAGTTATCGGAAGATACAAAAAATAGCGAACTAATTCGAGCTTCAGCACCTACGATACGCTCGGACCTGCGCTGAAGCTTCGGTATGTCAGTAAGAAGTAAAACGAATCAGTATTATAACACACCCCGTACGATAAAGGTTGTCAATAGCGTGCAGGGACGAAACGATTACAAGTAGATCGCGATTGACGGATGTCGTTTGAAAATATATTATTTTGCATTCGGTACGCTCTACCTGGCTGATTTACGATATAAATTAGGATTTATGCGATGAAGACGAATTTCGTCCCCAATTTTTCGCGTAAGACACAAACGTTTCATACTTTTGTCTGAAAATTATTTTCCTTTTTAGAGCATTAGGTAGTATCTCTTTATATTTAAATATATTTTTTACGGATAACTAACAGAAGTTAATTTTAGAAACTAAAAGATTTTCGCAGTAAAATCTTGCGTTTTTGGATTAAATGTAGTTAGAAATAAATGTAGATATAAAAGAACGTTAATTTATTTTAACAATAATAAACAATATAATTTTACAGATATTTTTAAATATTTTTATCTTTTTTCTTCGATCGTATTTAGTTATCCATACTTCAGATTGAATCACAGATTACTTCCGTGTAATGCAACCTTCGAAAGTGACGTAAGTAGACTTAGTCTACTATGTTTAAAGGCTAAATCACTAAACATAAAATAAACGATCTGGCAAACGTCATGACGATGTGCATCTACGTGAATTGTTACGTTCACTGGAACAGATTTTCTTTAAATGCATTAATTCGACCTATTATTTCCTAAACTTTTCGAGCTAAAAGTGAGCATGAAATATCTCAAATTCATCACAGTTACAACAGATATTACAAGTCTTATCTTCCAACATTTTCTTTATTATTCTATAAAATTTTGGATAGGAAAAAATTTTTTCGAAATAATTCCGCAATTAAAACAAGGAAACGAAAATATGTCTTTTAACGAGATTGAACGTGACAGTTCCAGATGATTGATAATTTGATCTTCAATGACATGGGGAACATAATGCAATTAGGCGAGGCCGAGGATAAGGATAGCCTCGAGTGCAACGACACGGCGGAATTGCCAAACGACTTGCGCTTCAATGATGGCCACTTAGTGACGATAATCACTTACAGCATCCTGATGGTGATATCGGCCATTGGAAATATTTCTGTGCTGACCATAATAAAGAAACGAAAGTCCAAGTCCCGGATACAGAATCTCGTAATGCATTTGTCGATCGCTGACCTCTTTGTAAGTATAACAACGCAGACGCGTAAATATCTTACGATAAAGTAATCATAAAGTAATTAAGCTCTTAAATTTAGAAACTGATATGAGACGTGTCGCATCTTATTATTGTCTAGGTGACGTTTCTGATGATGCCGTTCGAAATCGGATGGGCGATCACAGTATCCTGGGAGGCAGGTAAAGCGATGTGTCGCATAATGGCTTTCTTCAGGACATTCGGTCTATATCTTTCATCCTTTGTAATAATCTGCATAAGCATAGACAGGTCGGCACAACGATACCACGATTCCACGATATGACACTTTCTTTCTTCAGTCAATCGAACATTTAGCTCCGTTGAACGTCACATACGTTAATGTGATTTGCGGTATTTAAAATGATCACATTTTGGATAAAACTACGTGTTCATGTAGCTTCATCTTCTAGATATTACGCCGTGATGCGACCCCTCCAAATACTAGATATTCACAGGAGAGGGAAGATACTGCTAATGTTCGCTTGGATCGGTTCCATACTTTGTTCCATACCACAGGTGCACTAACTTTTAACACTAACAAACAGTATGTCGAAACCATTTCGATTCGTTAAACAGCATGTCTTCCTCGTAGATGTTGGTATTCCATCTCGAGACGCATCCGAATCACACCTGTTTCACCCAATGTATAGCATTTAATGTATTACCATCGTACATGCACGAAATTTCGTACAATTTCTTTGTCATGGTGGTGATGTATTGGTTTCCCTTGATCGTAATATTCTACACTTATACCAGTATTTTTATGGAGATCTGCCGTAGATCTAGGGAGACGTGCGAAGGTATGATCGAATGCAATTTATCGCCTCGTAAGAGTGAGTAAAAATTATTTGGAAAACATGTAACTGCTATTTCTGATTTTATTTACAATACAGATCTATGGTATGTTGTTTAGTGCTTGGTAATGAATAAAAAGATCAGGATACTAAACAAGTATTCTTTGCAGATAGACTACGTCGTTCTTCATGCAGTTTTCTAAGCCGAGCGCGAATACGCACCTTAAAAATGACGATAACCATTATTGCTGTCTTCATTATCTGTTGGAGTCCTTACTATGTGATGAGCGTTTGGTGAGTCTGCGATTAATTTCTGCAATACTTTTTCCATTGACTAACAATCAATCGCGATACTAGTATAATGTAGCATACATACACGTACCAAAAGTTAATAATATCGCCGAACCGATTAAACAGACGTAAAAAAATTGATAATACTTACGACTTTGACATGACCGACGTTCAAGTATAGATACATAAATTCTATCTTACGAAAAGAAAAATAGCATCTCAGATTAAAAACTCGCTGAATTCTACGATCTTTATCGGGGAACGCGTGCAAATAGGTATTGGATCGATCGAGCGTCAGCCCAGAAAGTCGATCAACGCATTCAGAGAGCTCTTTTCTTCTTCGCGTGTACCAACTCCGGTATGAATCCCATCATCTACGGTATCTTCAATATACGTCAAAGAAACAGAGTAAGTATCTATCTCGAACAGATTACGGTGTAAATTCTCAATAAAACTTCCAACCCTAACTTCTGAAGCTTCTATAAATATCATTAACTTCGATAACACTTCGATAACTTACGATAACACTTCATATAATATCATAAATTATTTAATCAACAAAGTTATGCATGAAAGATTTAGATACTCGACGCGTACATAACAATCTTGCAGCTGACGTTAATAAAATCTATAGTCAGTTTGAGCGTGAAATAGAACTCGATTCAGGACGAATTCATGTAATCGTCATATTAATTCGATTATTCGCGCTCTATGTATTGTTAAGGCGTGCCATGTTTGTCCATACAATTGCAATAGATATTTTAACACCTTACGAAGGCGAGAATAACTCTATACTGCTTGCATTAAAAAAGAAGTATATTTCCACAAATAAAGAAAAAWATATATATATATGTCTACTAGAAATGAAAAAAATATATTAACACGGTTATTTTTTCTACTAATGCATTTAAGCTAACAACTGCCTGTTGCCTGTATTTTCAGGCACAGTTTCAGTCCCATCCTCTTCTGAGACCCGTCAACACAACCATGAAACTTCCAGTCGTCGCCAGAGATTCCATTTTCACCGTTTTCGTAATAGCCTTGCCGGTCCTCTTTAACCCTCCAACTTTATATAACAGACGTTCATCGCATGATCGATAATGGTAATTTGTCACCTCGTGTATTAATTGATAAGTAAATTCTCCCGCACGTTTTATATCCTCATATTCCCATGCGCAATTAATATAAAAGTACATGATCATACATCATTGCTTTTGAAGAAATAAAGAAAGCGTAAATTTATAATCGCAGCTACAAAGAACAATACCGAATGTCTGAAGCAGATGCAAAGATATTTAAGAAAGATGTCCTTTTCAAGATGTTAATTGGACAAGATTTGGGTTTTTGACGGCAAGTTATACGAAAATCTCTATTTTCGTTTTAGATGCCGATGCGAACAGCCACCATCGAGACCCGGGTCACGCCGCTGTCTCTATCCGTCAAACTTCTCGATTGACAATGAATACTACGTTCGCCGGTTCGAACAGATGTGTCTAAATCGACAATGTCAACGCTGCATAAAATACCTGCGTCCTTTTACGAAAATAAGTTTCATGTTGTTCGCATCCACGTGCGAGTACTGTCCGAACGTGAAAACGACGGACTTGTACAGTGCACGCAGAACTATTTAAAAGTTCCTCGTTTTACTTTGCCAGATGAGATTAAGCGAGATGAAGGCTCCTGTAACTAATGAAGAAGATCCTCGACGAAGTTGCGCGACGAAGATGAAAAAAAAAAAACGAAGATTTTCCTGGGTTAATTGTGTACTCGTTCATCTCTAGATGTATTTATTTCAAAGTTAGATAAGAACATTTAAAAGCTTAAGAAGATTCTCTAGAGTAAGTTATTTTATACGTATTTGTTATCTAAACAAACGTTGCAAATGCAATCGCGAACGTGTTTCTCGTCGAGTATGTGTTCCTTTCCTTCTTTTATATATATGTATATATTTTCACGACACAAGATTGTGCAAACAAGTTACGTAAGCTATTTATACACCGCTTATGTTCCGTATATTTTTATAAGAAAAAATATATCGAACAAAACGTGTGTGTTTGCGTTTCACATAATCCTCTTTTATTACTTTTACTTAAAAACTTTTAAAGGATAAGCTCGCGTAATTAATCTAGTGTTTTTATCTATATATTTTCTGTAAATAGGAAAATAAAATAATTGTAATTTTTGTGACGCGCGTAATATATAGATTTATTTATTATCTCTGCGTGATCAAGTAACGTAATATGTTACACGTAATGATGTATTTTGGTCCATAACAGGTAAGGGAGTCATCGTAAGCGTCTTTCCCAGAAGCATCTCTACAGCGTTTGCCAGCTCAGCTTGAATTGAGTTAAATCCACATGACTCCGTGTCGGGTCTGATATACATAACGGGTCAGTTATATACATCAGCCTTAGCCCGCACATCGTATCTGTAATGTCGGTCAATTAGGATGGAAAATTGATCGCATGGTACGGTGCGGCCACGCAAAGTCAGCGGTCTTGGTCAGCATCTGACACGGCTGAAACGCAGTTAATGACGGAGACGAAATGACGGCAGCGGCCGAAGCGGTTCCTTTCGTTCCGCGTGTTCGCAACGGCACGTGTATCACGTGGACGAAAAATGTGGCATGACGTATCGAAAGGCAAAAGCAAAACATCTCGCTATGTTGAAATCGGTTAAGAGCGATTATTTTCCGTCCATAAATTTACCGCCCATAAATTTATTTTCCACCCATAATTTAAAGATCCCCCGATGTTACAACAAATAAATCTACTCGCAAATTTAGAAACGTCATGTCCGACAAGCATTAGATGAAACATTACGAATTCGGCGATTAAATTTGATAAAAGATAGTAATTCTTTTGAAAACTGTATATATCACCACGAAGAAAACTAGGCTTTCTGCAGCATGTCTACGGTTTGAAACTGGTGTGGATGTGTAGGTGGGACCACTTCCCACACACGTGTAAGTGGCACACTAGCGACATTGTTACATACCTGTTGCAAGGTCCTTCGCATCGGAAAGACCTAAACTCTCACAGAAACTCTCTCCGAGAGATTGGACAGGCTTTTTTACTCATGGAAAAAAAATTAATACATTAATAGAAAGTTATAAGCGCAAAAAACTGTTATTTTCGTATAGAATTTCCTTGTTGTGACTGGTCTATAGATATAGCAGTGGTGACAGTTTTATAGGTACTCCAAAATAACACGAAATGCTAATGTGAGAATTGCATGTTGATCGATTTCGTTGAGAAGTTTCTCGTGTCACCGTAGAAGGAAGCGTTTAATTTATATTAGCGCCGGCTCTGACGCGTCTTTCCGCTATGACTATTTCATATCGTTAAAAACAGCTTGTGGGCAGATGCATACAATAATGTCGGAATAATGTATCGATGATATCAGGACTAATCATTCAGCCAGATCATACGGCAATAATACCGCTTACTCCACTAAACATTTTCAATTGCAGAATTGTTTAATGAAACACATTCAATAATGTAATAAAATGTAAATTTTATATAAAAGTAATGTACGCTTAAATAAATAATATGTTTTATTGTAAAAATAAAATATTCGCGAATAAATATAAATTAATTCTTCCTTCCTATTCTCTCCCGATCATCCAATTTAATTATAAATTACATTCGCATAAAGATTTTTATTTGCAAGCTTTATTTCTATTCTTATCTTTCTATTTCCGTCGTTTGTTTGCAAGATTAATTTTATGTCTTAAAGAGCCTGTCGCTCTTTCTATCTTTTTTTAGAAATATAATTACAGTTTGCAATCCGTTTAAAATAATGAAATAATAATAATCCTAATTTTTATTTTAATTTATTAGTTTTCTCTACTCTCAATTGCAGATATAGTACAAAATCTGGTTCGTAAAGCCATATTCGTGGGCGACGTATAAAGTCGCGGACGGTCTGTATCCGCGCTCCAGTCGGCGGCCGTGCCTTCTGCATCCGCGCGCGTGCCGTCGCATCTGTCAGAATTCGCATCGTGATCCCGAGACGAGAGAGTGGCATCGAGGGGATCGCAGAAAATTCGTGTTTTATTTTCCAATTTTCAAGAATCCACGAACAATCGAATACTCGCGCGGGTTGCAGCGGGATCACATCAGGATGCGGGTCCCGATTTTGCTGATCCTCGGGCTGCTAGTTGTCTGCGTCATCGATGGTAGCGTCATACCCGACGAAGGTAAAGGTTTTGATTGTGTTAAAAAAGTGACAATATTTTCAAAAGAACAATTTCATGTTGAGTGAAGTCTTAGCGACGATTGTGTTAACTCCAATTCTTTTCGCGTTTTCTTCTCGCGAAAATAAAATATTTCTTTCGCTATTTCCTCTGCGTTTCTTAGACTGCACTGTCAAAGACCATTCCCGGTGCGACGCGACAAGAAACCCGGTAGTAACGTGAGATCGGTGATCGATACGTGAAACATCTCCACTTAGGTGCATTGGTCACTCAGCTTTTGTATTCTATCGCAGAACTTTTATTATTTTTTAAACGTATATTAAACAATGTAAATAATAACAATGTAATATAAATAAATTACAACTTTCTTAGTTTAATTAACAATTAATAAATCAGAATAGTCTATAATTAGCATATTGGCATATAATTAATTAATAATTAAGCGATTTATTCGATGAAGAATTATTTTTACTTATGTTATCTTCTTTTTCATCCTGCTGTTTATAGCTCTAACAACGAGTCTGCAAGATGTATGGTACGAGGATGAGTTTATTATCGCAATATCCAACATCCAGGATAAAAGGAAACCTTCCGGTTCGATCGAGACTCTTTTAGCCGTAAAATATCCGAACTCGAGAATGAAAATGGTGCTTCTACTCGATCGGCGAACAAAACGCGGTGAGCCAATAAATTTGCCTGGCTCGCAATCCTTCGAATTTTTACATTTATATATTTCTGTATTTATAACTTTAATGCTCGTCGTTCCAGTTATACTCGAAAATCTCGATGAGGTCGGTCGACGCAGCGCCTCGGATATCAAAGTGGACAGCCTCGCGGTAAACACTCCTCTGAAAAGTCTGATTATACTGGTGCATCAGACGCTGCCTAATCCTCGCGTGGACGTGTACGTCGACTGTATTTACGAGGGTTCTATACCGTTCAAGAAAACTTTCCGCAACATAGCCGAGTCCGAGGGCAATCCGGAAGTAGTAAGTTTTTACCTTCAACCGAATATTTTTTACAACAGTCTTAGCATAAATAAATCTTGGATATGTTATTCTTTATGTGTTAGCTGCATCAATTCGCGCCTTTTGTCCGTTTGTCAAGGAATTAAAAATGTGAACGTGAATACATTGTCACTTTTTAAATCCTAAATCCTAAAAAGAAATTCCCGTTTATTTCCGCATCTTCAATTTCGCCCGATATTGTTTTTCGTTGCCGCTTTCTTCGTTCACGATCGTACGGCAATTTCTTATTTACGTGTTGTTCGTGACGTCCACAAACGTGGGACGACGTCTTTCCAAATATGGTTGACGAGACCTAAGCTAGTTGCTCTGTTACGTACACTTGGTTGGCTTACCCAGACATAACGATTCCTGACTACTTAGATGAATTGAATTCGTTTCAATGAATTATTCGCGCCCTATTTCACTAGCATAATTATATTCCGACTTTATGCAATGTCATAACTCTACTTTCTATTCTCGACAATTCTTGTGAACTTTTATATTTTCTTCACTACTAAAATAAAAATTATTTTTTGAATTGCCGATTTTGATAGCAATCTAACAGTATTAAAAGTATTATTAATTTTTCTCGATAAAATGTATATTGTATACAATTTTTTGTAAAATATTAAATGCAATATATTTTTATCTACTTAACTGATTTATTTAATTAAAATTTATTTGATTAACAGTAATATTAATTTATTAATAAATTCAAAATTTTCTTTTAGTTCAAAGAACGAAAATGTCGGGTAAAAGTGTATCAGTCTGCAACCATTACCGAGGTGCTCAGGAAAGAGCAATGTCCTGACAATCTAGTCGATATGAAGCAGCCTTCGGTATTCAAGACGCCACATCAGAAACCACATCCTATCGATTCTGATGAAGATGAAATCTACCCATTTCAAAAGAAATCTACCGATGGACCTGACGATACCGAATCAAGTGATGGAGGGGGATCGAGTGTACCGGATCAGGATAGTCTGACACCTTTCAGTAACACGAAACATCCTTCGGATAATCATCATAAGAAACCTTCCGACAAGAAAGATCACCGTAATCATCCAAGCAATCGACCCAAGAAGAAAAATCACTTGGGACATCCACAAGGCAAGAACAAAGATTCATACAATTCTTTTGATCCGTTTTCTCAACCTGGGAAATCGGATGAAACGGATGATCTTGATTATCCAGACGGATTTGGACCTCCACAATCTTCACAATTTCCTAAAGGACATCAACCTAAAAAACCATATCAACTGACTAAACGACCCGATAAATCTGATGATGGACCATCAGATGAGACGGACGATCTTGATTATCCAAACGGATCTCCTTCTACGTTCATTTCGCAGTTTCCGACGTTTTTACCTACTAAACGTCCTAAGAAATCTAAGTTCGGTTCAAGGCCTGATAATTCGGATCAATATGGCTCTGACAAACAACCAGACGAATGGAGTCCGTATGATTCTAACAAAAATCCTTCTCTAACAGACGGGCCTATTAAAGGTGGATCTCCCAACAGACCTAAGCGACCAGGTCGAAGTCCGTATTCTGGTAGTCCGAATCAAAATGGATACGCTTATCCGAATGAAATGGACATGCCGGATTCATCGGATGAATCATCCGGCCAAAGGGTGCCCAGGAGAGGCGACATCGGAATCCAGAGTCTGGATGAAAGAGGTGAGTGAGATAAGTGGACATTAAATTAAATCGTTTAACGCGTTCTCACGGGAAGTGTTTTCCAGTCTGCCAGACCGATGATCAAATCGTGAAAACCTTGAACGAATTAATCAACGCTACCAGGAAACTCTGGAGGGAACTGGAACTAAATGTGAGTTAAGCAATTTCTTCATTGTATGTGAATTAATATTTTTGGATCTTAAATTAAAATGTTTTTGCAGTTTTATTTCATATTAAAACGAATATGAAAAATCAAAACGTATATTTCTTTTAATTATATATAAAATAAAAATGTTTTTAATATATAAGATTACATAAAGTCTACGTTTTATGATTAAAATATAATATTTTGAAGAAACAATCAACGTTATTCAATATAAGAAAATTCATTATAAGAAAAAATGCGTGCAAAGATTTACAATTCATTATCTTTCGTTTTGCAGAGGATGGAAACTCAACATCTTCGTCACTTGATCGAAAACTGCACGGCGTGTCGTACAACCATCGGTGAGTGACGTTCCGTCGTATTGAAAGGACACGTGCTCGAAAATAACAGTTCGTTTAATTTAGAAGCTAGCCAAAACTGCATCGTAATGCCAGTTGAATGAATCTTATTAATCTATCACACGCGTCGTCCTTCATACTCTTGAACTTAATCTGTACGTGACAGTTGTCAGCGGAGATTACTTATTTATATGCAACGAGTTGTATTAAGCAATCTTACAACGCAATAAATGCCTGTTGTTAGAAAAATTCAACTTTGTTGTGACTCTTGTATTCTTGCGTTGCGCAATCTATAGCACATATTTGCATTTAGATATCTCTTTCGATATGGACAGCCAGTGGGAGCTTTTACTTAACATTTAAAACGCAATATTTGTGTTCGCAAAGATCAAACGTCGCTAATTTCTTCGAACTAATCATTCTTCGATGACAGTTTATATGAAGATCTTCTTGCAGTACAATCCAAAAAAATTTTTACTTGCTTTCTCTCTTCTCTTCTTTCTTTCTTCAGATAAATATTTCAATATCAACAGAAATTTTAAATTAAAATTAGGATAAACAGCTTTGCAAGTGTGTCATTGTTATCCCTCTTATACTGTTCTTATTCTAAGATCAAGAATGCGCAGGATTCGCGACGTCGATTTTAAGTCGATCTCTTTAAGCACATGTATACATGTACCACTTGCACGTGCACGTACGACACGCTGGGCCGTCGCATAATTTTCTGGGCCCGCTCGACGGTGCGCACGGCGCGTATGGAAGACCGGCTATCGAAAATTCCCCGAAAATTGGCAATTCGTCATTCGAGCCGTGATCCCGGTAATTCCGTAGTGACACCGCCGCCGTCCACGTGCGACCATAACTCTCCGTGCTACCCCGGCGTCGATTGTCGTAACACACCGAGCGGACCCCAGTGCGGCCCTTGTCTACGCGGTTACACCGGAAACGGACGGGTCTGCGTCAAAATCAATGTCGTCACCTGTCATCAACGACCGTGTTTCCAGGGGGTGCGGTGTTACGACGATGATGACAATGGTTACAGGTAAGAAATCGCCACTAAATCTATAGCGATTATTTAAATCTATAATAGAATAAGACAAAAGTATGTAAAGACTATTGACAATTAAAAATAACATTTTAATGCTTATAACAAATATAACATAAATTTCATAAGGATATTTGTCACAATTTGAGTTTTGTTTTTAGATGCGACAGATGTCCAAGTGGATACATCGGAGATGGCGAAAGATGCGAGAGACGGAGAAACCCGTGCGACCATCATCCCTGTCATCCGGAAGTTAAATGTTACCCCACTTACAATCCACCGTATTTCAGGTAAACGTTTCATGGACATATTTTTTTCGGGTTCTACTGTAAATAAAAAAATTAATTCTCTCTGTAAAAGCTTATTTGGATGCTTATTTTAAAAGAGATTCGTTTCTCAGAAAATTACGCAATCAATAAACTTTTGATGTAAAATGTGATAAAGAAACGATAAAAATTTTTACATCTGCTTAGATTCCTCAAATTTAGATGTATTCTATATTTTTTTCGAATAAGATAGAACATCGTTCGAATACGCGTGTCATGATTCATATCTCATATGTAATCTAGATGCGGCTCATGTCCAGTGGGGTATGTAGGTAATGGCACGACCTGCCTCGACGCGAACGAATGCGAGCTGGCGCGACCCTGTTATCCCGGAGTGCGATGTATTAATCTCCATCCTGGATACAGATGCGACCGATGTCCGACAGGTTACTCGGGACCGAAGACGGAAGGCGTCGGTGTCGAGATGGCCAGGACGCAAAAACAGATCTGCCAGGACATAAATGAATGCGAGACCAACAACGGCGGATGCGATCCTTATTCGGAATGTATTAACACAGAGGTAAAGAGATATTTAAAACGTTAGAATCTATTTCGTTCTATTTCAAATATGTTGCTCTATGCTTGAAGGGATCCTACAGATGCGGTCCGTGCAGAAGTGGTTACATCGGCAATCAAACGACGGGATGTCATCTTCAGCATGATGTCTGTCCGGATTTGATAACGGTCTGTGATCTCAATGCCTATTGTATTTCCATGTACGCCAACGAATATACATGCAAGGTAAACATCTCCATATCATTCAACAAAAACTATAACAAAAAATCGAGATTTATAGAATTCTGGATTTATGACTCAAGAATAACTTCATCTACATAAAAACTGTAAAATATATCATGGAGAATTTAGAAATATTAAATAGGCTTCATGGAATAAACTCAGATGTTATTTAGAAAAAATAGCGAAAAATAGCTTACTTTTGTAATTATTTTTAGGTTTTTATAATTATAATAATTGTAACTAATTCTTATTTTTTGTAGATTTAATTAATTGAGTCATCTAATTTTATTGATTAAAATACGATCCTTTTAATCGAAATCTTTTGCAGTGCCGCGTTGGTTGGGCCGGAAATGGACATACTTGCGGTCCCGACAGCGATAGCGACAGCATCCCCGATAGAAGTCTTCACTGCCACGATCGTCACTGTCACGCTGACAATTGTCCAATGGTACCGAACAGCGGTCAGGAAGATGCCGACGAGGACGGAATCGGCGACGCTTGCGACGACGACGCCGACAACGACGGCATATTGAATCTGTCCGATAATTGTTTGCTTATTTATAATCCGAACCAACTGGACAGTGACAACGACAAGATCGGCGATACCTGCGACAATTGCCCGATGAACTGGAATCCGAATCAGGAAGATTTCGATGATGACGGCGAAGGCGACGCGTGCGACAATGATCTGGATGACGATGGTAAATTTAAAAAAAAAGATTTAAATTAAATGCTGAATAAAAAAAATTAAAAGAAGAAATATCAACTAAAAATGCCGCGTTCCATATATTTTTTCGTTAGTTTACGTTAGAATGCTACTATTGAAGATATCGATAATCAAATGATGTCGCTGATAAAGGGATATCGTTCAGGTATATACAACACTCAGGACAATTGTCTCAAGATAAAGAATCCGAATCAGCGCGACAGCGATGGGGATGGCATTGGCGATGCCTGTGACAATTGCCCTACTATTAGCAATCCTGACCAAAAGGATATCGATGGCGACGGTGTCGGAGATGTTTGCGACACTAATGCGGATCGTGACAGGGATGGTATTCAGGATGACAAGGATAATTGTCCGGACGTGGCAAATCCCGGACAGAACGATATCGACCATGACGGTATCGGCGATAAGTGCGATAATGACATCGATGGAGATGGTGTACCCAACATAATCGATAACTGTCCTTATGTCTATAATCCGGATCAGCGTGACCTTAATCGTACGTTCTTAACGGATTTTATTCTGAGAGCGTTTAGACTGAAATATGATCTTTTCTACGCTACGGGAGAAGTAAAATTTTATATTAAAACATGTTATATATTAAAACATTTTACATTAAAATATGAAGTTATTATTTAACATTTTTTTTATTTTAAACAGAATAATGTCGTCTGTGAAAAATTAATTATTATTAATTATTATTAGTTTAAAAAAAAGAAGTATTATTGGAGATTGAAAAAGTACACGTGGAGATTAATACTTTCGTATTATGTTTTGTGCACATAGGCGACGGTATTGGCGATGCATGCTGGAACGACAATGACGACGATAAAGTTATTAACATCCATGATAATTGTCCCAATAACAGTTTAATTTGGGCAACAGATTTCCGTAAATACTTTACGGTCGCTCTCGATCCACACGGTACCTCACAGCAGGATCCCGTATGGAGAATTCACAATCAAGGTGCTGAGATTCAACAACTTCTTAACAGCGATCCCGGAATTGCGATAGGTAAATTTGTATCTATCATAAAGGTACATAAGAAGGACATTTATTCGAATGCCATAAAAATTTCAAGTCGCCCTTTCCTCCAATAAATTTCTACAATGTATTTAACGGATGAAGATAAGCTTAATTGATTATTAATTAATTTTTATATAATAACTATATTCCTTTTCATCGTCTATTTATAAAGGACCGGACGTGCTGAGTAGCGTCGACTTCGAAGGAACTTTCTACATCGATAATGACGACGATGACGATTTCGCAGGCTTCATCTTTTCCTATCAAGATAATCGACATTTTTATGTTGTTACCTGGAAAAAGGGCGAGCAGGTATATTGGGAACCAGCCCCATTCCGCGCCGAAGCGGATCCTGGGATTATATTGAGACTCGTTCAGTCCGAAACCGGACCGGGCGAGATGCTCCGAAACAGTCTCTGGCACAAGGAAGATACGCCCAATCAGGTAAGGGTCCTGTGGAAGGACCCGGGGAAGATCGGCTGGCAGCCAAGGGTATCATACAGATGGCATCTATTACACAGGCCTAAGATCGGCTTGATCAGATTCTGGCTATATCAGGGCACGCAGCTGATAACTGATTCCGGAAACGTGTTCGACTCGACTCTGCAGGGTGGTAAACTAGGTGTCTATTGCTTTTCACAAGAGAAGATCACCTGGTCGGATTTAATGTATAAATGCACAGGTAAAGCAATCTCGATAGCAATTTTTACAAACCGCAAACCTGCATTATTATTACACACACACACACACACACACACACACACACACACACACACACACACACACACACACACACACACACACACACACACACACACATCATAGAAATTAAAATTATTCCTAGATTACGATTTAATTAAGAGATATGATGTAATTATTCTAACAAATAGAAATGTGAAAATATAAATTTAACGGAGTAATATAGGATTTGCAAGATATTTTTTAAGTTTTCAAAATTATAATTGTGATGTTTACAGATATGTAGAGATTAACATTATTTTTCAGAAACCGTGCCTCAAACCGTGTGGGATTTGTTACCTGATAATCTGAAGAAAGAAGTTCAGGCGGAGATCACTAATAAGTATCAACAGCAAATAATACATCGCAGAATGAATTATTTTTAAAACAGGCTCTCGATGATTGATTTTGTTGTAACAATGAGTGAATGAAAAGTGTGGGGATTGAATCTAAATCTCTGTAATTTTAATTTTTAAATAATCGAGAAGCCATAAGTAAATTATAATCTATTATAATAAAACATTAAAATAGCGCATCTTTGACGCGTTTAAATAAACTCAATTTGCATAAGTTCAAAATTTCATGATTTTTCAAATTTTGTATATTATATATATATATATTTTTTTTTATACAAAAATATTTAATATTCCATAAAATGACGAATACATTTCCCCTATGTAACCTATTAATTTCCAATTTTTATTGTATTTAAAAAAATTATATTATCTCAGTCTATCTTTCAATGTCACTATAAAATCAAATGTACTTACCTTGTGCAGACGTAGAGAATAATATAAAGTCACGATGTATCGATTAATATATACGTTAATTATAGTTTGAGATGTATGGAATCATAATTAATTTAATGATCTTGCATTTATATATATTTGTATCTCTCTAAATGCAACTTGCATAAAAATTATTTTCATATTTAATAGAGCAAAATAAAGTAATAATCGTCATTACTTAAAGTGCACCATTATTCAAATTATTAAATTGCAACGTTATTTTTAATCGTTTCTGCGTTCAATGCGTGCATCGAAGTAATACAACAAATTGTAAGTTTAGAATGGACGATTGATACATTAATATTCTATCCCTAGAAAAATAATTAGTAAATGTTAATAGAGTAGAAATAATTAAGGTACGGAATTATCTATAAATTACAAGTGACATACGCAGACGACAATGTTTTTCGATTAAACAGTTTATTCGTACGAAAATGTCAAAGAAAGATACGATTATTAATAATTTAACGCTGAATCATTCGATCATTCTCGTAACACGTCTAACAGAGTATGTTTTATAAATTTTCACCGACGAAACGGCAACGACTAAAATTACATGCGAGGAAATTTTAAGGATAAAACTTAAAGAAATTTTTCAGCTTTCCGGCGAGTCGAAAGCCAAGTACCAGCGCAAGATCGTGGATCTCGCTGAGACGTGAGAAACGACAGAAGGCGAAACGGATGCTGTGAGGTATTAAATTCGAATTTTATTTGCTTCGCTCACAGACGTGTGACGCTGAGGAATTAACTCGAGTAATTAATTCGTAACTCCCTAAGTTAATGATCCTTATTGAAATTGACGTAAACAGTCTTCTTACAATGCTTGTTCCCTTGCGGCATTTATAATAATCGAGACGAGATTTTTTTTTTGCGAAACCGTCGATCGCCATCGATGCGATTCTCGTGACGGAATCCTGCCACTCTTCGAGGAGGCCCTTTCTTTCTCTTTCTCCTTGCTCTCTCGGCGCTCTAAACTCGAAGTATCGACTATTTCCCTAAACGCGTGTTCACGCTAGTACGAGTTGAATCGTGCGACATACATGTAATATTATTATAATATATAAATACGAGAAGATTCTAGCTAGAGAATAAATTATTAAAATCTATCTAATTAATCGAAGGAGAAACGGGAGAGGGAAACAATCCTTAAAAGTCTACCTATCTATTTACACTAGGGAACGAAATGCACGTGTGCGAATCCGCATCGTCCGCGACTCTCGAAGTTTCGTCTAAACGGAACGTGAGACTTCCCGATCTCGCGACAGAATGCGGAATGCTTCGAAACTTCGCTCCTTCATTTTGCTAGAGTAAAGTCGCGTTCGTCGACGCAACGTGCTGTGGCAGTGGTCGCTCAAAACTCGCTGATTAAGGCAGTTGGGCACGCCTCGAACGGAAAAGATAAGTCGGAAAAGATAAGTCGGTAATGTCCTTCGACGAAAAAGGACACTTCACGCAGAGAAATCGATTGGCGGCTGCCGGTTTAGCAACCCGCTGACATACAATTGGGAACAGTCTTTGTTTCGCGTTGGCGATCGCGGGAGGATCATCGCGATCATTTGTCATCACCAACGTGATCTTCGCCGGTTAATCGTTAGCCAGGACTCTTATACTCAA
This sequence comes from Cephalotes varians, assembly GCA_037157785.1. Lineage (NCBI taxonomy): Eukaryota > Metazoa > Arthropoda > Insecta > Hymenoptera > Formicidae > Cephalotes > Cephalotes varians. Next base: position 1,495,543 of record JANQDE010000017.1, on the reverse strand, counting down.
TATCATTTATTGAATGACGATTTGATAAAGCGTCCGAACTTTTCTTGTTTGCACGAGAAGACAGATTTAGATTATAGAAAAAAAATTCTCTTTACGCGAAGCTATTCGCCAAATAGCTAAAATAACTTTTTTTTTTCACTGGCATCTCGTTAGAGAGTTTTCTTCTGTCGCGGATCGAAACAACTTTAAAATGATGAACTCGAATAAATTCAAAATTGAAAATTAAACGGGAATATTTGTAATCTTCGTTAAAAAATATAACATCGTTAAGAAATGATGACACACGTTTACAAAAAAAATACAAGGGATTGGATAAGAGGAGGAAGATGCATTGCGCTTCTATCGCTTTAGCGTATAAACGAACGAAAATAAATCGCTTTTTCTCAGAACTAGAAATGGATGGAGGAAGGACTCGCTGAAATCATTGTCAAAGTTTACGCTCGACGAAACCGGCCTTCGGAGTCGCGTAAAAACATGAACGATCGTTAAACGCGATTATTAACGGACGTTTTCGATCAGAATTTTCCGGCAGGTGCTGCGCGATTGCGTCTATGCAAATGTCTATCGCAAATGTTTTCTTCATCAGACAACTACCGTGTAAACGATTCGTGTTCTCTGTAACGACTCTTCGACGCGATCGTTACACGTGCCATCTCGCGTATGTCTCGAATGGATTTTATGCAAATGTCCGAGAGACGACTCGTCACTCGCCAATATTTATTTATTCGAACGAATGTGCGTCTTCCCTGGAAACTGACGTCTGAATTCGTGATGCTGGAATGTTTCTGAAAAGTGCGGTCTCGCGTCGATGACGATGCGGAAGGACGCTTTTAAAGTAATTCGTCGCGGGAATCAAGCCGTCTAGCTGGCACGAGTTTTCGGAAGAAAACCTTGATTTAACATCTTGTGTAAATAATATTAGTTGAAAATGGAAGATACGTTTAATGGACACGCGAGTATATCGGTACCGTCGATCCATCGCGCATATTTATCGCCCTCTGGAAAGAACAAACTATCGATTAAATCGGAAAAAGCGAGAGATACGTCAAAGATACGTAAAAACACGGTAAAAAGTTCTTCACTCATCCTGCACAATGTAGAAGACGTTTCTTTTCCTCTAAAAAGTTTCGCTGACAAAGGTTCTTTCAGCAATTGTTACGCAGATCGTCGCATACTACCAAAATCGAAGCAAAACGAACGAATTTATCGCGTCCGATGTTCGATATTCGATCAAATTGATTATACCGAGAATACGTCATCTCGTGACGCCTCTTTTCTTCAGGATGACTAAACATCTCAACGTTGCTTCTTCGTTTTTATATGACTTTTACACGACTTTTGACTGCTGTCGATAGGTGACGAGACCATCTCGGGTCACCAGGCCTCCGTGTATCGAACGTCGAATTCCTGCAGGGCCGGTAGTTGCTTCTTCAACGACTCGAACGTCTGAGCCGACAGCTTCGTGCTATTCAAGTTCAATTTCCTTAGGCTGGTTAATGCTGCAACAAAACGCTTTTTAACACTTTCTTCGTGCGATTAAAATATAAATCTCACATCAAATAAGCCAAAATTTGAAAATAAAAATTAATTTGAATTTAACATTAAATATGTTGAAATATAATATATTTCTAATCTTTTTAACTCCCACGCAATATATATAGCCAATTTGCATTTCTATAAATTTTGTATACATCTTATATACATCTTAAGATATATTGATATATATTCAACAATTAAATTGTTTTTATCTATTCCATTCCTTCAAAGATTAATTTTATCAAATTCTTATAAAGAAACTAAAATCGTTATTACGTTAAATTTTAAACTTCGACACCAAGATACTCACAGGCCAACGTGGAGATGCCTTTATCGGACACTGGCGTCTCGCAGAGATTTAGCACTTGCAGCTTCTGCAGATGCTCGCTGATCAGTTGTAGGCCGGCGTCGCCAAACTGCGTAGCCCACAGATTCAGATATCTCAGCGCCGGCAACTTTATCAATTGTTCCGCGCACGCGGACGTTACGGAAGTGAAGGCCAGGCTGAGGCATTCAAGATTACCGAGGGCACGACCGCCAAGCAAAAGGGCGACGTCGGCATCAGTTGCACGTACCGGGAGCGTCAGTTTTCGAGGTCCACCCTTTCGTTGCTGGCAAGATCGAGATTGAATGTATACATGTCGTATATACATAAAATCATTTTAGGATGCGATAGAATACATCAGCGATTTATCATCGACATCAATATAAAAAAAAGAGCAAAAATATGAAGGGACAATCGATTCTTCATATCGGAACAATACGCGAACTCGCTTACCAGTTCCTGCAGATTTTTCTGCCTCTGACAAAGAGCGGCGTAGCGCTCTTTTCCGGATTCCGTGGACTCGAGCGCGTTGATTATCTGAAGTCTCGCCTCCTCGTTCGGCAGTAAACGCCACTCGAGCATCAAGCAGAGCGCCTCCTGCGCGGCGTCGCAACCCCGTACCGCCAGCAGAATGCAATCATCGCCCGCCTGCTTTAGCAGGGACGAGATGAATCTCTTCCGCCGACAGCAGCACGCCAGCAGAGCCGTGAGCTGTCGAGAACGCGCTGTTATAACGTCAACTGCGCGAGTCTTTCGTGTAATGTGCATTCTAAATGACGAAGAAAAATTCCCATTGCTTGCTTAATTTAAAATAGACAACGTATTCTCGGTCCCCTCGTTAAAATTTCTCGACAGAGACGATGGAATTATGATCTATAATCGAGAATGAAATTTATTCACTGCAAGGATCATCAGACATCCTCCTATTCGGAATACTGTCCGATACACGACCAATCCGATAGGCTTCATTAATTCCGCGCGATTGTGGGTTCAATTTCGTGGTTATTTCCGAGAGACTTGGAAATGCCATCAATACGAGTCCATTGAAGACATACTCGAAAGAGCGATTCATGAATATTTAGATGAACCTCCAATCGAATCTCACGTCAAATAATCATCGCAACCCCCTGGGGGACGAATTGTTTCTGAACAAAACAGATCTTATTCCGGCGTATATTATCGCGCGGAGACCGGAGAGGTGCAATTCGAAACGCTTGGTTCGCGAGATTACGGTGCTGAATACACCACAATCGTTTCACGTATAGATAAATTCGATACTATTGCGCCGATAAGCGTGATAATTGCGTATCCATCCGAAGTATTCTCTGTTCGCTGTTAGATATTTATATCTCTCGCCATGTGCCGTTCAAATATAACGCGGTAGAAACAATTTATACGACATTGAAGAAAGAAAGATATATAAGCATTTCTTTGCCTAGAACTTCTTAAGTAACCCCTTCCCTGTCTTCAAGATTTAAAGATTTAATATCAAGGAAATTTTTTGCACGCGTGAAATACTTCTACAATCCTTCAAATATCATCATCTTTTGTAATTAATTAATATAATATAATAAAATTTTGAAAAGCAAAAAAAAGTGCGTTTTAAAATACCAAATTTCAGTACAAACTCTACATTAAAATTATGGAACATAATCATGCATAAGAAAAATATGGGAGTCTTCGCAAAAAAAAAAAAATCGATAGAATCTTACCATCTCGCCGAACAATTCTCCGCGATCTGAACAAGCCGGACTAGACGGCGCGGCGATGTGGATCCAACCTGGACGCGATTCTCTGACGGGCAACAGAATCCGATGCACCGTGCATCTCGGGTCTTTCGCCAATCGTTGCATCACGCACATTAGCACAGATTCCTGCACCTCTCTCGTGGCCAGAGCCTCTTCCGGGAACGGGACAGGCTGCAGCAATGCCCCGAGACCCGGACGCCAGTCGGTATATTCCGATCTGCAACATCATTCCTCAACGCGTTTAGAATCAAACGCAGAATAAAGAGAATACGAAAGGTTCGTCAGATTCGTTTGTTAGCACAACACTCACGTGATATTCAAAACGAGCAGATAACACCGTAACGGTGGCAACGATAGCGATTTGTCCTCATTCGACGACGGGCGAGTCGATATTTCGAACCTGCGAAATTGGAATCGTTGAGAATCTCGTCGGACTCGCGATACAAATAGTTTCATTATAATTCAAGCGAAACTTGCCTGTGGAATATGGCCGCGACGCAGGTAGATACAAGATTTGGGAGTATCCTCGGGTGTGGACAATCACTACCTGGCCCATGAACCGACGAGATGTAATCCCTGATCGCTTGCTCACCATCGTTGCTTTCGTACAAAGCGGCGATGAATACCTACACGTAACGCAACACATAATTGCACATTCGTACTTCCTTATCGTTTATCACAAGTCGCCTAATTAAAATCATCAGGAAAGCCCGTTTTTCTTATGTTAATTTTTGTACCGTAAAACAAAAGAAAATCGATCTTCCTTGATCTCGCTATCTCGTTATGTTATAATCAAACAAACATAAGACTTTTGTAACTGTCAGACGTTTTACCTGCAGCAGCTTTCTCATGTCCGGCGACTTGCCAAAGTCAACGGTGTGCTTTAGACATCTCGTGATTGCCGGGCTAAGCATCGGAACCAGCTGCGATCGTGGATGCTGTTGCGTTAGTCTGGCGAGTACCTTCGCGAGTGCCACTGGCAGCGCCGCTTTTTCCAGAAGCGGAGCCACCACTGCGAGCACAGCCTCCGCCCAGCTTCTGCGATCACGAACAATCTCCTCGATTTTCTCGTCTGAATCGGGTTCCGCGCTGGGCTCGTCGAGCAATTTAGCAATCGCCTCTAGCGGGGCGGCCGCCACCCTCTCGTCCTGGAGCGGTGTCCACAGAGCGAAGTCCACCATGGTGCGCAATTCGCGCAGTATCACATCTTCTCGAGTGCTCATCGAGACGATATGTTGGTACTTAAAGATGCTTTTCTGCAGGCAGATTAGCGAATTCGAGTTCGAGCCATTTAATCAGCGAGTTCTTCTATCGTTAAGAATTCGAAAATAAGAAAGTCTCAAGACGCGAGATGGTAATTATATGATCAGGAAATGATGCAAAAAAATATATATATAGGTAAAGAAGACTACGAAAATCTAAACTTTTCCGAGCTGGATGTTTTCGTTACGATGAATTTAACATCGACAAAAAGTGTAAAAATTGTTTGCTGTTAATTAATAAAAAACAATCTTAAAATAATACGCAAAAGTATATATAGGCAAAGAAGACTGCGAAAATATAAACTTTTCCGAGCTGGATATTTTCGTTACGATGAATTTAACATCGACAATAAGTATAAAATTTGTTTGCTGTTAATTAACAAAAAAATTCTCGCGTTGCTAAAGATTTAAATTAAATGTCAAAACGTTATTCCGTTGCATCGCCCGTATTTAAAGCTGGAAATTAAACTGAAAAATCTATCCTCGATAGAAACAAATCTACCCTTCGGCGAACAGGGTCAATCTCGACAGAAGTCATCGACATTCAAGCCGTCAACGTACGGATGATGTTTTCATCAGAAATGTAACGCTATAAATGATAAAATTCAATCCATCATTATGATCGATCCGATCGCTGTGATTTATTCATTGCGTAGCCACGACGAGAAATCGCTGATTAATTTCCCGACCGGATATTAAACCGCTCGCGGCAACCTCTATAAAACACCAACGTATCCGGGAGATTTGATCCGGTCGAGGACGATCGAGAACGTTCGCCTCTTATCACTTCCTCCTGCTTCAGCCTCACATTGTCGGATGTTAATAACGATTGTGTTTGCACTGCCGTTTTCTACCGACTCACGTCAGGCATCGGAAGGCCGATATTAAAAAAAATATTTGATATCAGCGTTCGCATTCACGTGAACAATGTTTGATCACTCTCCGCTCGAAAAACGCCGGTCGAAAGAAAGGGCAAATATCGATTGTTAGCTCAAAAAAGTCAAAAATGGATCAAAAGTCCGTCATTTTTTATCGCTATTAACACAGTAAACAAGAAATAGCAAATCTCATGATGTTTCCAACTAAAACCTGAGTGCCAAATCCAGCCAATTCCGATGAGTTGCATTTTATATGTATGAATGTGTATAAACGAATCTTATTCTTCAAAATCTTTTAAAATACTTATGAAAATAATTAAAATTAAATTTTTTATTATCTATTTTAATTAAAATAATAATAATAATCGATTTATGATTTTCCTTAAATGATAATTTTTAAGTACCTTCCATAATATCGAGTGATACCATTGGTCCCTCGTGTAAGCGTTGCTAGCTTGTAGAAGAAGCGAACCGTCCGGCAGGACGATGCTGAGGCAGTTTTTATAAGCGGGGTCCCACCTAGTAACAACGTATTTTCGGACCTCCGACATGCTGCTGTACGAAATAGGTTGCTGAAGAAAACCCGTGAGCTAAAATAGATGGATAAACGAAATTCAAAATTCAGAAGGAAAATTCGAAAAAGGAAAATTCAGCTTTGTTTAAAAGCGATAATAAAATGATAATCACTAACAAAATCGGATAGAAAGTATTATAAAGTATTTCAAACTCGTTATCATTAAAAAAAGAACTCAATTATGCAAAGTGCTAATACGCGCGTAATAATGTAAAATCTTCATAATACGTAGAAATAACTCAATTTCCATGTATCAGGATATATATAGAAGTACCTATATGTAGAGAAATAATTATTAAAACGTTGCCATATTATTAATAAACTAACAAAAAGGATAATAAAATTAATACGATTATATACGATAATCGGCTCAGTCAGCGATTTTGTTGATTCTATAATAAAGATACCGAGTAAAAATAATCTGTGTCATTAATTTTATGATTGAATCGCAATTTATTCTGTATTTAGTTAATAAGCGATTTTACAATTAGCAAAAAGAATCGTAATAATCACATTCTATGAAAGAGAAACAAAAGAAAAGAAAAGAGAAAGATTGTTCGAGAGTATTAATCTTGTCATAAATCGAGACATTTTTGGCTTTTCGCATTCCATTGTGGAAAAATATAATCAAAAAGAATCCATTATTTGCACATCGGTCATTAATCATTTCCCGATTTATATCAGGCGTAATCGCGGATTATTATGTCGTTTGACGTATGAACTCGACAAATGAACGTCATCCATCTGTTATATAAGTTTATATACATTAAGTAGATAATAAGAACGCTCACACGTAATACTTGCATTATTCTGCGAAATCATTATATCAATATCGATAATCAAACAGAAAAATGCCACGTAATTCCTTTATAGCAATTTTAAAATTAATATAGTACATAAACTACAAATTATAGTTCAAACTATAATTTAGAAAAAATAATAGCTAATTATTAAGCTCATTTGTTTCCTTTTATTATGTTTCGTTTTAAATATAATTTCGTATAATAGTTTTAACAAAAAAAAATTTTGTGTTAAATAATCAAATATTGAAATCGATACAGTCGCTGTTTTAATTTACAAATATAGTCGTGCGATTTCGTTTCCAACTTTGGTCAATACGACGAATGTTTTTTGTAGCAGCATTTAACACTAACTTTGAGATAGTTTTCCAGAGTTTTCGGCATGCACAAACTGGTCTTTAGAAATGACGCAATCATATTTGTTGTACAAGGCGCATGAATGTATAAAGCGATACCATAAAATAAAACAAATCTGGCCGTAGCAACAAAAAAGCCGACTTGGTAAAGATGCGAGAAAAATAGATAGAGATACGGAGAAAGGGAGAAGAGTGAAAAGGGATGGTAAATCGAGGGAGAAGTTGCATAATACAGCTTGACGGGGACAATGCGCTCTGGTTCGCATCACTTCGACGGTGTCTCGAGTTCTGAGACTGCAACGGGGATGACGTTGTACCTTGTGCATGCGTGTGTATGTGCGCGTGTGTGTCCGTGTGAATACGCATTCGAGTGTCTGCGTGTAAACGTAATATCGGCGACTAACACACAGAGACACGAGCACCTGCGTGTGGAATAGTGAATGACGTCAGCGCGCGGTGCCGTGAATCTAGGCCGAGGGTTGAACGACTGTTGGAGCGGACTCGGCCGAATCTGGGGCACTGCATCCCCTTCGCTAAACGCGTCTGAAAGCGAGACTATGCGAGCGAACCGATGCCGATCGCGTCGGAATTCGCGCAATATTTTTGCGGGAACGCGCGGCCAATTCCAATTTCGCACGATTGAGGGTGCGTGTTACTTTGTACGCTTCAACTCCTTGAAACCCGACCCGATTGGAAAAGGATACGCTCGGGGGTAAAGGGAGCGCAAACGAGGAAGAGGAGCGAATAAATCATTGGAAAGCTGCACGATGCGATCCTCTCGATGCGACACACTGATAAATATAGATAAATGCTCTGAAACACAGAGCGAAAACAATCGACATCCTTGATTGATGCGTATGCAACAGGAGATCGAGAACTCCTCGTTCCCTTGCATTTATATAGTTGTGATTTACTTTGTTTTTCAACAAGCCGAGCAGTCCGTAAACCGGAGGCTTTTGCGTGCTATTAGATAGCTGAATGATTAAATGATGAAATAAAATTCGCTTGCGTGCAACAAATGTAATTCATGAATAAAGCCGTCCAATTCGGCCGTTTATTAGAATTTTATGTATATTAGCGACTAAACAAGTTTCGTTTACGGAGAATGTGGCATTTATGCGCGATGCGCTAAAAAAAGCGATCTGTTGCGCTACGGGCGTTCGCCGATATAAAGGGCGCACGACGTGAATAATATGCAACTTTTTTTTGCCGTATCTTTCGATTCCAAGGTCATCTTTTGTAAACGGCTTCAAGCTCTTTTTATGCATCTGTGCTACTGCCATGCATATGCATGCACCATGCATATTCATGCGTGACGTAAACGATAACGAAACGACTGCGCCCATTACTTAACTCCGAGAATAGCTAAATTTCGTGTACCCGTGGTAATAACTTGATGCACAGGTGCGGCTATTATTCCCGTAGCTCCCGCAATCTTCTCTTAGCTCCCGCACGTCGAAATTGCACGCTTCGCGCGTGGTAGCCGCGAAAAGCCGTGCGCGTATATGTGCTTCTCGCAATTAAAACGATGGATAACATTATCTTACAATGCACATACGCGACGGTATCAAGGATGTCGAACGTCAACGCATAAAATGATGAACAAGTGTGAGCGATATGCGCGCGGTCTGCCTGCAGTTCTCTTTTTGCAGAACTGTCCGTTTGCAAACGTGGAATTGTACGTGGAATTTTAAATGTAATACGCGAAAATCCGATTCCGCAGCTCACCGTTGATAACCGAAACGTAAATCCGAGCCGTCACTAGATATCTGCGAATGCTTTATTTTCGTTTTATTTTCGGTACTCGAATTACTTTTTTTTTATTTGCAATACCTTTTCACATCCACGCGACACGCAATTGTATAATTCGCTGCAATTGCGAATATGCTATCGGAATATAAGCACGACGAGCCGCTCATTATCGCGCACAGACCGTGATGACGTTGTTGCATTCGCATTTGCGTGGGACCAAAACGCGATTGTTTAAATGCTACGAAACGCCGGCGATTCGTGTCACGAGTTTGCGATTCGTGATTCGCGACGCTTCCGTCGTGTCGCGATTCTGCAACTGCAGATTAGTGATCGGCGCGTTGAGCGATGGCGTGTTACGTCCGCATGGAAAAAGGAACAAAAGCAGGCACATCACCTTTGCCACTTACAATGAATGGCATTACAATATTTTAAGCGCATCGCGCACAAGCGATGATTATTATGAACGTTCAACTCTCGTCAACGTTCGTCGCGCCGAAAAATGCCAGCTTGTAACAAACATCGTGCAGAATTTGTAAAGCAATAGTGAATAGGAAGACTGTGTAAATTCTATTAAAATTTTTCGATAGAATTCACTAATAAAAATGTCAGGTCTGAATTCAGTATAGATCTTGTACAGAACTTTGATTCTCTCCGCATTGATCGGAGAATTTATAACTTGTTCTCTATATTGTATATTATTGAAATTTTTCCATTATTACAATTTTTTATTCACAAGCTTGCACAAAGCGACGAAATCAAAAGGAAAAAAATGTCAGAAGGAAACGTTCGAGCCGGCTCATCTCTGCGGAATATAATGCGACACGAAATCTCTCCGCTCACTTTATGTTGTCTCTGGACTGTCCGCTTCGCCGCGTGATGCATTTCTGCAGCAGAAATTCTCGAAGTATATCACGACAAGTGATTAAATTATATAAAAGAAGGCAGAGACGTCGTGGACACGTGCCACAAAATCGCACGTGGCCAATTCGACACGTAACATACAAGAGACAGCGCGACCCGCATCATATCGTGTCACATCGCTGGTTCCTCGTCACCTATCGATTATAAACGTTATGCAACACGATTTTGCGCAGATATCGATAAAGATATCGATATTGATAATAAAGAGTAAAGAGTAAAATAAATATAATAAATTGTAATCTCGATATTATCGCATCTCTCTCAATAATTAAAATTAAATAACATTAAATTCTTGGTAAATAAAACAGAAAAATTTTATTATCTACTTTTATTTCGATAATTTTTAAAAAGTACAGTTACAATATCACATAATGTGATAGTGAAATAATAATTCTTTTATGTCAAATATTTAACACGTTCTGTACCACGTGGGTCGCATACGCCCCACGCTGAATTTTTCGTTCAAACCATTTGCAATTTTTACTAGAAAAAAATTTTGTTTTAATTGGTTGTAAAGTCATATATTGACATCTGAATAACATGTATATGTGGTTTATTATACCGTGGGTCGTATACGTCCCACGAGGCCTGAATGGAAAATTCGCCAAAAATTGGTCGCCAAAATTCGGCACGGAATGTGTTAATTTATAAAAAGAGAAGTATATATTTTTAAAATCAATAACAAGCAAGGTTATATAAAGCTTTTTTCTCTTTCTCCTTCGTTAATAGCAGAATTGAACAGGCACGATCGATATTTTCGTTCGTCGATTATTTCTATCGTCCATAATTTGTGAGGTCGTTGATCCAAGTCCACGTCTTTAATTTCGAGCCATAGATCGTACATTTGACAAATAACTCGTTTATGGCGCAAAAACGAACGAAATACGCCTCAGTATTGTCGCAAATTTATCGATTTATGCATATTCCTTCGTTCTCTCGAAATCGCAAGACGCTCGCGTCACGTCATACATGCGTGGCGGTGTCTAATCTTCAACGGAAATACGAGTCCGACGCGGATGTACACATCTTTTCACGCTACTTTATGGATTCTTTATGCATTATTCATATTCAAATATTTTAATCTGAAAAATAACTCAAGCATATTTCCTTATTTCCTTATTATTCTTTCTTCTATAAAAAGATATTTCAAAACTGTCTTGAGAAGGACAACAACTTTCTTTATTCTTTCTCTCCGTTCTTTGTTTCATTAATTCTTGAAATAATAACTTGTGATACATTGCACTAGAAGAAAAGGTTTCACTTACAAGATGCTTTTTTGTTAGCCGAATAAATCAGTGGAATTGCCGTGAAGAGGATGTAGAATCGGCCGTAATACATCGGTGCGGATCTAAAAATATCCGCGCCCGTAAAAGCATCGTCGCCAGCTCAATCGCACCGACGAAAACAATACAAGATAAACGACGAGTGGCGAAATGAATCGATTGTCGGCGAACGATAGCAGATTGCGATTCAAAATATCCCCGAGAGATTGGTAGCACACAAACAATTTTTCCAGGCGGAATGACGTACGCGAAATTTTTACGAGATCAGAGATTACATCCGGGATATTTTATCATATCCGTGTTATATCCGTATTTTTTTAAGCGTATCATATATACGTCTACTGATTTTTTCGTAATACGTAAAATATTCACGATAAAGAAAGAGAGTGAGAAAATATATTAGTACCTACGTTTCATATTATTGTACGTATTTTATTTAAAACTGACAGCAGTCATTACAGAATGACGAAACAAATAAATTCAAAAGTCGATTAATTTCGCGAGAAATACATACATGGTGCGTACCTTTAATATGAGTCACTTAAACGTTCTTATCAAAGTCTAATAGCAGATGTTCTTGAGCGTCACATGATCAACATGCGGCAATTATCATCGAAAGAATTTCCTCGAATTCAGAGAAACATAGTTCTACAGGAAAAATTCCGGCCATTAGGGAAATAATCATGGATATGAGAAAGCTCTTAGCTCAACGATTTCTATTGCTACAAAGATCGTTAGAGACAGACGGTTGAGGAAATCCGGAAAAATTCGGCGCTTTCGAACAATTTCATTAAAACGATGTTAAAATACACTGATTGATTCGAGTCGGAGGACCGCGAAGGCCGGAGGGCTGTTGGTGACATTTTCCTACTTCGGTTCACTTCGAAATATAAACTCCTATATCTATACATAGCGACTCATCGCGCTGAGAATAAAAGCCCTCCGGCTCCCTCTCTCCTTTCGTGTATGCCTTTCGTGTATGTAGATGCGAAACTGGTGTGACCAATAGAAACGGACTGGATGTGATGATTGCATATGCAACGATTTACCCTTTCCGTCCGTGACATCCCATAAACGGGAATATTTGCTCGGGTTTAACCCTTTGTATATGTGCAGCAGATATATCCTATTCATTCCGTGCAATAACGCTGTCGCGAAATTGTATGTTGCACCACGGCATCAGCGAAATCTCTGCCGAGACAAAATTTGATTGACGTTTTCATGTCGTCGTTAACGTTTGAAAATTATTATTTTATGACGGAATTACATCGTGTATTGTTTGTAGATCCGACCGTAACCCACCGCCAAAAGATTTCCGTAGCCACGTTGGCGATCGTTGGATTAAATTTTGTTTTACTGATAATAAGTAGCGGACTATAAATTCAGATCATTTCAAATTTCGACTTTGAGCACAATCGGGCGAGAATCGATTGTATTTAATTTACTTTAATTTAAAGCGGTCTCCTCTCTCTCTCTCTCTCTCTCTCTCTCTCTCTCTCTCTCTCTCTCTCTCTCTTTATCTAACTCTTAAATACGCTCGTCGAGTTAATCGCTTATCTTTATTAATTAACTCGTAACTGCGAGCTTACGTCATACGACAACATCTATCAAATATCAAACATGCTTGTTGTGTAAATTTTCATGATACATCTTTCCGTTCTAACAGCGTGCGATTTACATAGCGCTAGATAATAGTAGAATCAAGTTTTTCATTAACCTTTATTATATATGCATCTAATGCGTCGCTCGATGCGGGTAGCGCGATAAACGTCTACGTATCGCGAATTGTAATTGAAATACGAAACGCAATAAATTTCCTCTGACGTATCGCTTTAAATAACTTATTCTTTCTCCCTCTCTCTCTCTCTGCCACTCTTTGTCTTTCCCCCTTCTTTCTCTCTCTCTTTTTCTCGATAAATTTCGCACGAAAATCCGTATAACTAAGAGATCGCAATCCCAGATCGTATGTGGAATTACCTTTTAAAGAATTCGAGGGGAAATATACGGTGGAGCTTCGCGATCAGAATCCCAATGTCGATTGAAATTTTTCAATGCGCTCCAATTCTATCCCAAGCTGCGTCAAATGTTTGCGCCTGCCTGCCAAACGCTACGTTAAGACGCGAGACGGGTGTTTTACAGTGCTTCTCTTTCACGTTCCGAGAGGCACACGAAAACGAGTTTGTATTTTTACGGCTGCTAAAAGTGTCGTAAAAGTTAACGCTCCGCGTCTCCGCGATTACGCCGCACTCCAGTTACCAGTGAGAAGGACGCGAGTTTCCGCACACAAGCGTGCGTCACGCTTAATTAATCGCGAAAATTAATTGTCACGCAAAATTTGCATAGAATAGGAAACGGGGTGTGAATCGCAGAGTTCTTATTACAGAGTTTAGATTTACGTCATTCTTGAAAAGAAATAGAAACTCAAGAGGCGCAAAAGGTGCAAAAATATTTTCAATGTAGTTTACGTAACGTTACGTACTTAAAAATTCGCTGTAATTAATAGTGTCGTGGAGCATCGCGCTCTTGTGTGAAAAGGAGAAAAGTTCGTACGCGATATGAAGTTTTAATTATCAGGGGTTTTAAGTAACACAATCAATATTCCTCCCACGGGATATTAACTTTTAAAGCTAACTTGCCCTTTTTTTCACTTTCGAGTTTAACGAGTTTTTCAGAACTACATTCCTGAAATTCATATGTTTCCTCGAACCGAGCGAGTAGGCGATGAAAGTTGAACTAGCGTTTCCTTCGTACGTCATCAAGTAAAAGGACGATTCACACGTACGCGTCTCGTGTTTGCTCTCATTCCGCTGTTTACCTACAAGTGAGATCCACGCTAGCTCTATTCCACGGTATCTTGCAGCCGCTAATTGGAAGCCGTTGAGAGATTCCGCGACGATGTTTTACGCGAACCGCAGTCTTCCCATCAGCCACGTTCAACAGCCATGAAAAACAACTTAGCCTGCCGAAGCATCTCATTACTTTTGATACTTTAAGCCACTCTCCGCCTTATTACTGAGAGTTTAAATATAACAAAAAAATAATGCGCAACGATCTGCGTTCCGGCATATATTATATTTATAAGGGATATCCCATCGCAATTTTTCATAGAGCGATTTCTTTTATCCGCGCTTTTTTTGTCGGCAATTTGAAAAGAAAAAAGCTGTCTCGCGGCTGAAAAAGGTAGGATCAAAACATTTCGAGAAGAAGTTACTTTGTTTTCATCGCAGGAATTTTCGTTTCCATCAACGATAGTTCTGATATACTATTTCATATCAGAGACTCAAATCCTAACAATTCCATCATTCATGATCGCGTGGAAAGATTTCGGTGACGAACGTTTGCCAAGACTTTCGCCTCGCAGCGTGCGAATATATTTGCATAACGACGGCTTCTTTTCTTTCTTCTCCTTTTTTCGGATTTCTTTCTTGGATGCTTTACGCTTATATTACGCTTTTATCTTCCTACCGTTTTCCTTCCTCGATTATCTTCAATTGTTGATATAAAATACTCGATTGGATGCTCGATTATTCGTAATGCTTTTTCAAGTTGTTTAATCGTGAGCTCATCCATGACTTTCAGATTCGCTTGAGAACTCACAGAAATTCGTCGAAAATTAATAAATCACTTGCTTAATTACTTTCTTGTGTCTCATCTTGTCATTCTCCAGACATGTGTATTATTCAATTCCAATTGTGAATTGAAGCCGACAATTAATCAAAATTCTCCAAAACTTGTTACGCTATTATATATATTCTGTCATCCCCTTGCGCGGCGGCTCCTTCGTACAGGAGCTTGTTCTCCCGTGTCTCGTCGAGGGATTCTCGTTGTTCAACGGCATACACGAAGGCCACGAAAAACAAGAAGGCGACCAGCATTTTACATGGCGTTAGCGCGAGGAGCGAAGCGGCCGCTGCTCGAACACGTAGCCCAGGGTCAGCTTTGACGTCAGCGGAACACACGCTCGTACACATGCACGCGTGCACGCACAAATGCTCGCTCGCTCGCTCGCTCGCTCGCTCGTTCGCACGCATGCACGTTCATATGTAGAGAACCGCGCCCGCAACATCCGACTCGCTCGTGTCGATTTGTTCGTTTTGTCCCGAAACTATTCTCTCCGCCACAAATTCTCCTGGTCAATTTGGAAAGAATTTTTTCTCGACAAGAAGTCGTGTCCTCGAGCTGAAGTTGAAGATAACGAGCTGTTCTTGGCGAACTAAGCTTCAGAAGAGAAAAATCGAAATCGTATTCCTTAACTGATGAGACTCTTGATAGAATTTTAATTGGATGTTTAGCTAGACAGTGATGTACGAGTACTGGATAGAAGCACTCAATGATCTCTCTTATTTTCGAGGAAAAATCCTCTTCGAATTGACCAAGAGAGCTGTGATTTAAAGGGACAGCTAGTAATTCTGGAATACGTACGTGTACATGTTCCTAAATTCCGTTGTATCATTTATCACCAACCGCGATTTGTCTGATCTCCTTTTGACGGTTCCCCGCGCGAGAAAGAAAGGCATGTCGCCCCGATGATATATTTCACTTCAGTTATACGTTTAGATTACATGAAGGGTCAGAGGCGAACTCCGCGTGAAGCTCATTCGGCGGAGATTCGGGTATTCGCGCGTCATCGCGTGGTTCGTGCGTGAACAAAAAGTGCGCTGTGCGATATGGCAGGGATTTTAACCCCATAAATCTCGAGATCGTCTTTGTTCGGTTCAAACTAACAATATGATTTCATCGCCAACATCTACAAGCATTTTCCACATTCATGGTATTTAGTTTTCTCGTCATCTTCTCCTCTTTTCCCGATCGGATATTCACAACACGTGTTTTGCTCGGCGAAAGCGAGCGACGCGCTCAAAGGGAAAATGCACTTAACGTGTTGATTATGCTCAGGATTTAGCCATTTTATGCGACGCGGCGTAAGAGAGTATTCTGTCGTCTCACAATTTGATCTAGCGTTAACTATGCGATTAATATGCATGACAATATTGACGATCGAAACTCAATAACAGGAAAAAAAAAAGAAGTAATGATATGCTATGGACATTGTGATCGTACGTAACACCTTTTTCTCGAACGGCGACAAAACACTTGACAATGTGGCCGATCATCCGCATTGTATCTGGCTGAAACGCTGGGTTTTCCTACCATTCCCTATCCGTTTTTTATAATTCTAACGAATACATCCCATGAAACTACGCGAGATTCAACGTTGCTGATCCACGCCATTTTATTTAAATGTAAATAAGGTAAATACCAGATGTTAACACGTTTACGTCAATAGTTCTTTGTAACTAAACACACACATACAAAAATTGCATCTGGAATTATTTATGCACATAATGATCGTGCACTCCGGAGCCATCTTCGCGTTGGTATACGCGCGCGTAAATGATGAATCAATAACAAATCTTTGATTTAATCCGCAATTATTCGATCACCGCGAGTGATAAATATAGATGAATTAGATTACATCTCGATTACCCGCGTGTAATGACCGCGGTGTGCAATGAATTCATTTACGTCAAATCACACGGCGTTGGATCTTTATTGCCGATGATCTTTATCGTACAGATCTCCGTTGCTACTTAATAACGTGTGCGAACGAGCAGAAAGCATAACTGCGCGTTGACCGTCCGCGATGATTTACGAGCGGACGTGCGCGAAAGTCGCAATTTTTCTCTTGACGTTGTTAAAAAGTGTTTCGCGATCCGCAAACGGACAGATTGACATACGTACACGTACGTTATTTATCGCGTCTCCGCGTAAATACGCACTAATCAACGTCATCGAGCGGGCGATTATTGATGCGGCGCATCGGCCGCAAAATTTTTCGGCGTCGCGCAAGAAGCGCGAGAGAACGCGTCGCTCTTTCTTCGGTTTTCTTAGTCGAATCGCTATACGAAACGCAGATAACGTAACGAACGTCACGTCGCCTCAGCCATTTTTAGGAATTGATTACCGTTTCCGACCGATTACAGTGATTACAGTCTTATTTATAAAACGACCAGTCTCGTGTGAGACTATATTTGCATTATACTGAAGAAAGAAGCATCGTTTTTTGTGATTTCCATGAACGCATTCATAATATTCACGTATATCTCCCGTTTATAATATATTATTCATTCTCCTTTAAAAATAGCACTTTCACTCCGTACCTTATCAGAAAAAAATATATAAAGAATTCATATGAAGGACTAATGCTAATGTAACTTTGATTTCGCATTGACGCAAGATCATATTGTTTTAGCTCTCATATATGTATAGGTTCAATAAAATATCCATAACGGAGATGTCAAAATGCGAGAGCGGAGATATCAAAATCCAACAGTCGCATTTGACAAAATGCAAACTATGGAAGTGATCCGCATGTCTCCGTAAATAATTTATTGTTATATTTTCAGTTCTCTTGCCCTGTCAATTTTCTTAGCGCGGCATCGATCTCGGTCCTTCCCATTACAGCAGAATTCGAAATAATCCGCCGACTAAATCTGACTTTCTGTTCCAAATCAGTTCGCTCATTGAGTTATATCGTCGAGGCTCGAATTTAAGTTAGCTAACTAAGTACGACCGTTTGATCAATCGGAGTAGCTACGCAATACTTTACGTAGCTTTGAGGGTGATCGCGTTTTGGAATCGAATCCGCGTAGATATTCTCCTTCACGCAGACATGTACATTCTGAAAGGAAAAAAATTATATCGAAAAATATATATCTCAAATACATTTGTATTTGTATTGGTACCAGATATATTAGTATCGAACGCGACATTCGAGCCTGGTTGCGTAACAAAAGGAAACTCAATTCCAGAAGCGACTCAAATGCGCGATGAAAAAGAACCGTTTGTCATCAGCGGCTTCGTCACATCGTTCACCGAATTCCATTGACGTGAGGGTGGCGTTACACATACACACACACAAACACAAACACAC
>JANQDE010000017.1:1413319-1473825 GCA_037157785.1 Cephalotes varians | reverse complement strand
ATATAAAATATCACGAAGCATGATATGTAATGACTTGTAAAAAAGAGAAGAAAAGCAAAAGAAAAGCGGATATATCGTGTACGTTTTTTCCATATGTATGTGTTCCGCGTAGGAAATAGCAAGACAAAAGCAAGATACTTGACGCCGAATTATCGGACGCGTGGCCGACCTAAATAGCGGTCGCTCTCCTAAAAATACGTTTCGCGTCATATGGTTTATTCGTTGAACGTCCGGTTTAACGAACGTTTTGTTACATCGAACAAAAGCTGCATTAGTACGAAAATAACGCTCGCGTTCACACGCGACATATACGAATCGTACATATGTGCACCTAGATTATACCGTGAAATTCCGCCGCGTGAACGCGGCACATAATAAACCTCATCATTGTATTCGCGAAATTCCGCGGAATTAAATTTATTGAATATGCGGCGTCACATTCTGCCGGATGCGTAAAACATTGCGTATACGTGTATTTACATATAACAACGAGATATTCATTTAAATAAGAATAATAACCAACGCAATAGCGTACATTTCTGCAACCCTCTGTAATGTCGCCCGACTACCGTGAAAATAAAATTTTCTGTTATTTCGCGCCACAAAGGAGAAACGTTTTTAATGACGTTTGTAGGAAAAGAGATTGCGTTGTTCACAGTTTCAAGAACGTGCGATTAAATAATGTATAAAAATAACCAAATATATAAAAACGCGAAAGGGAGAAAAAGAGATAAGAACAAGTATAAATATTTATAAATCGCACATGCCGCTATTGCGTGTTAGACGTAATGTCTATTCCAATCGCAACTTTTTACTATTTGATAAAGGAACGTAAAGTATATTTCGTCTTGCGATTTCAACGTACTCGTTTCCAAAATACTTCAGTAAAAAGAATGGAGGAATAGTCTGAGAAGGGAAATCCTTTTTATTACTGAATGGATGTACGGTCCATACAGTTCAATCACGGTTAAATCCTCCTTGCAGTATGTGCAACGTTGAAACAGACCGCCTTTATCACGAAATTATCTTCGATCTCTCTTTACTCTTTATTCTTCAAATAGGCAGTAAATTCCGGTTAGTCGGATTAACATGATTCGATTTATCGGTGCTTTATTAATGAGCTCGCGTGTCGGCAATACTAACAGATCGGGATCCCGTTAATGAATGTTACATCAGCATTTGTCAAAAACGAGAGCTATAAAAATCGTGTCGTTAATTATTTAGCAGTTAATCAACAAAATATATACGACGGAGTAAAGGAGAAACAAATAAATTCCTAAAAATATTTGCAGCCTCGTGTATTCACGCACCTTGCTATAAAATATCGGGGACATCTGCTTATTTTCGCAGACTTCGATATTAGGAATTCCGCGCGATAGCATATTAATCGCGTTCTTGACGTGAATCCGATGCTAATAAAAGCACTTCATTTACACAAATAGTTACAATTAATTTTAAATATACCCACTGCTACTATGCGCATACTATATATAGATCGTTGCCTTCGTTTCAACTTGTACATCAATTTTAACGCGTCTGGCATAAATGTATGTGCGAAATAAATGCGGATCGACCTTACGTTGAATATTTTCGGCATCATCGAATTCGCATTCTGATATTATCTATAAATATATTAATAGCGTGCACGCGAGGAGAGAAAGAAACAGTATTGAGTGATATCGATGATATTAATGGCATCCGATACCGAGCAAGCAAAACGGTTCCGCGATATCGGGGGGCAATCTCTTTCGCCGTTCGAATGCGTCAGAAAAGTCGCGACTCTCTTATCGGTTGTTCGCTCGATTAACCATAGCGAGTGGAATTGACAATCAGCATGTTTCTCTTTTTCTTTTCTCTTTTCCTCTCTCCCTCTCTCTCTCTCTCTCTCTCTCTCTCTCTCTCTCTCTCTCTCTCTCTCTCTCTCTCTCTCTCTCTCTCTCTCTCTCTCTCTCTCTCTCTCTCTCTGTCATCATCACTTCGAATTTCACATAAGCCGAGGCTGATGCAAGGTTCGAGCCAATTAAACAGTGGTCCACGTGAGCAGTGGAATGATCGGCAAATTAATATAATCTGGTGATTCTCCGCGTTAAATAAAAAAATGGCGCAAAAATTTCGCGCCACGTGGCATCTTGAATGCCTGTCATGCAAATATCGGCGCGTTCACGAACGATTAATTTAGGAATTCAAATCGATCGAATGATCGCGAAATGTTACCAATAAAGTCGCGAAGTTTTATCGATGACGAACTGAGCCTTCTTGTATCATTAAGAATTCATTAAGAATTCTTGTATCATTAAGAACAGTACAAGTTTTTTTCTATGTAGATTCAGTGAATATCGTCTTCTATTGATATTATATTCTATTTATTATTAGTTATCATAACGTTATCATCACGCATTACGCATTATTGTTACTGTTATTTATTTTTACAGATGTTAATAGCAGATCATTGCTATAACTGTCGCTCCTAGAATATCTAGATATTGTCTTTACAAATGTGTAAAGACAATATAGAGATACGCTATACGCTTTTCAAGCGTATAGAGAGACATGTTCAAGCACAATTCTGAAAAAATTCTGAAAAAAGGCAATGCTGTAATTTTTTGAACCTCGGAATTTTGATTTCTTTTCAGATGGGAGAAACACGCAATCGCGAAGACATCCAAAATGAGTAATATCATCGAAGGAATACAAGAATTTCATCTCTTCTTGCACATATGTAAATAATTTTTATTATCGCGCCACAAGAGGAAAATCGGACCCGGCGAACCGTGCAGAATTTTTTTATGACACTATAATGCGTCAACGAGATAATCACGGCCCCGCGCGATAAAGGACATCGAAAAAATTTATTTACAAAAAATTGTTCAATTATTACGCAGGACGGGAGCACAATCTTGTCGAAGGGTAAATGCAATAGAATCAATCATGAAGTGCATCAAGTGCTCTCTTCTCTGCGTTTTCAAGTGCGCTCTTCTATAAAACGAAACGATTGCATTTCGCGAAGCATGGGGTGTAGCGGTGGCAGCAATCGGCATCGAAAATCGTGATTGGGCGCTGAAAGCTGAAGATAACGAATTTAACCGGATTTTTTTTCTCCAACCGCCATTCCTCCCTCCCTCTTTTTTTCTCTCTCTTACCCGGAAATTCGCAATTACGTAACATCACTCGCCGGATGAAAGAGGGAGAGATTCCATCGCTATTCGTCGTACTTCGGTGCCGCAATCGCCGATGCTCTTTGCCGTGTATCGCGATAGCGTGCCATAAATCGCTGCTGTATTGGCCTGACGATGCAGATTGCATTCTGATACAATGCGAGTCTGGACGAGGGCAAACGGAGGAAGGGGACGAACAGAGACTCGCGTAATCATTGTTGCTCGAGATGACCGATCTCCGGCGTGATTTCGCTACGAACGCTCCTCCCGATTTGCCGATAACGAAATTGTAATCCACGAAGAACGGCCAGCGACTCGAGAATAATGCATTCTAACGATTTTCAATATTCCTTCATGGTTGAACATTCCTTCATGGTTTGAACATTCCTTCAAGCATTACGAGAAATGAAGAGAGAAAGAAGGGTGAAAGAAGAGATAGAATTTTTTTGATAAATAAATGATAAATTATATAATTTGATGATTGATTAAACTGATTAAAGGGTCAGCACTTCTACCTAAATAAATATTTATAAGTATTATTTATAATAAATTTATGTGGCGGAGAGAAAAATATGTGTTGAAAATGAAGAAGAAATGACATAACACGATAGTACGTGACTTGTTCGAATTGAGAATTAGAAGTATAAAAGACAGTTGCTAAATTATTTTCGCGGGCTCGGCCTCTCAATTACGGAAACTCTACTCAAAGAAGCTACTGTGAATCGCGATGATGAAGTATGAATACTTCGCGGCGCGAGTTTACATAACGAACTACGATAAACGCGTCCTTTACGCGAAAGGCAACCGAGCAGATCGGATTATGAGGCGGAAACGTTGAAGTGGATATGACGCGACACGTGAATTTGTATACCGGCTAAATTCGTCATCTCCAAACTTGCCTGTCACTTCCAAAATAAACAGTTCAAACCGCTCGTACCGTCCTTGAAGTTATCACAAACCCATGGCAGCTGTGAACTTTCCCGTAGCCGAGAAATAACTGAATTTCTTGTGCCTATCTCTCGCACAGCGATAGTTTTCTAATTACATTGCTGTGCATTTATCTGAAACCGATTTGTCGATCGCGAGCACAATAATCCTATTGAGAGACAAAGTTGGATGACAGGATTTACTTTCGTAGTTACAATCGTATTATCGTTTGCAGATTACCAGTAATCCGGATAATGATACAATGCACAGATGGAAACTTACCAGCACGCCTACGCGCGGTAACGTAATAAGCTCGAAAGCGATCGAGAACAGAGATTTCGAGAAACGAGACTTTTCTTTTTCATTAATCGCAGAATAAGACTTAATTATACTATTATAACATTATTATAACATTATATTATTATAACATTATATATAATTTCGTCGTAAGGTGATATTTTACTTAAACGAAGAAAAATACCTGCTAAATATTTATTGTTCCGACTTTGACCGCAATATAAACGAAATCTACAGGGATCTTTCCTAAATCCATACTTTCTTTACTTATAAGTTAAATATTCTTTCTTCATTCGGAAGATTTTGTGGAGCTGAAGAAATCAAGTTTTAAGAGACCTTGTGATCCGTGGAATTCCATCGCAAACGATAAAACGACAAATTTATGTTACACTCACCGTCTTAGAAGACAGGCAAGCGTCGTTGAGATAGAGATGATGCGTCTCCCAGCGCCTAAGGAATTTGCTGGACAGAATCTTCTTTACGAGGGTCTTAGTGTGATTCAGGTAGCACACCTGTATGTCGCCTTCCTCGAGAGGTTTGAAACGGGGTCCGGCCGGACCAGGGCTAGGACTCGGGCTCGACGAGCCACTGGCTGACGAACAGCCGGCGCTCTGTCGCTCCAAATTCGGGCAGGATCTCGCGGCCGGCAGACACCCAGACGTATCGAGACCCTCGGGCTTCAGCGAGTCCATGCCCGGACTGCTGTCCTCGCCGTAGGAGCTGCAGGTGTCGGCAGGCGGTGATTCTACACTGGAATGCAAACTCGCGCCGGACGATAACTGCGGCGAGCTAGTGCTGGTGGTCTCCTGTCGCATCGTGCCGCTGTTCACCGACAGAAAGTCATAGTAGGGCGCTGTGGAGGAAGTCAGGCCGACGGTGGACGCGGCCGCGGGGCTGGATGGCAAAGACGAGCCCTCCTCCGTCTCAGTCTCCAGACAAACCTCCTCCTCATCCTCCTCGTCGTCATTTTCCTCCTCGGGCTCACTAAAACCATTCTCCAGAGATGGTATGTCGCCGACAGAGGCGGCAGCCACCTGAGCGCTTTCAGTCACGTCGATCTGCACCGACGGCGACGAAACGGTCGTTACGTTACTGCCTTGTCGTCCCTCGTCTGTATGAAGATTTCTCGATGAAGACGAAGATTCCGCTATCGATTCGCTTGCGGGCGAGGGAGACGTCGAAGAGGAGCGTGTCTCGCCGTTATTCAAGCTTGAGGAATCGTTGGAGCGAAGACGCAGCATGAGCTTGCGGCGCCAACTACTGCCGTTGTTGTTTGATTTCTTCGGTGACGGTAAAGAACGCGCGGTTTGATGATTCTCATCCTGTTGCTCGTTGATACCGTTGTTGCTGTTTAAAACAACCGTTATTCCGCTCGGTGAGATCAGAGCGTCCGCTCCGGGCGATAAGGGTTCAGGATCGAGGTAATCGGCACGGATGTCTGGTAGAGTATCCGTACTGCTCGCACCAGACATCGAGGCCTCTTGGTCGATGTATTTGATGGAGGAGTTGGAACCCTCGCTGGTCGCCTCAGAGCCGCGTCGGTTGCGCTCGCTCGCGTTAGACGTCTTGGTGGTAGGCGACAGAATCGCATTGGTCAGCGAAGACTTACTCTTGCCCGACAGCGACGTGGTGGACACGGCGCCACGCGACGATCGCGTGAAGGGACTTTGGAAGCAAAACATTGTGCGATTTAGGTAAACGCGTGCTCTCTGTTAAAAGACTTTCCGATTCTAAATAAATTTAAGACAGAGGCCGAAAAACGGCAAAGATACGCGCTCAAATGAATCGTCTATGTAGTATGCGAGATATGCGTTGTCCTTGTGTAATTCGTATCTTCTTGTCCTAGTCGTATCGCCATCAGGCACGCGCACAAACGATGAACGTGTCGCCGACGCGACCGGATAAAGGAATTTACGCGCTATCTGTTTTTCTGCCTGAACTTTCTCGCTTCTCTCTGACGTTCTCATGGACCGATAATCCCCGTCGCGCGTCTACACGACGAGGGAGCTTCTTTTTCCTCCTGTCGCGACGTATCTTCCCCGATATGTATCAGCCGGGCTAATCCCATGTGTCAGAACAAAGCGTCAAATTTCGCTGAATTCACCCCACGCGCGTTTTTTCTTTCACTATCCGAAGAGATTAAGTCGTCTCAAGGGAGTAACGCACGAAGAGTCTCGGGGTCACCACTGATCACCATCGCAAGAAAAGAAGATCTGGAGAACTGCACTTCAACGAATCTCCGAATTTTGGGATTTTTTTTTTTTAAGAAACGCGTTTCGCCTCGACGCCAAGTTCAGTAACTCGTTTTTTTGCGCGCACGTTGGAACGCGCCGCGACACATCGTCGAGGTCTGCGCGCCGCGATAGACGCCGACGTACTGATTCCCACCTACAGTACTGACGACAATACCTCGTGTGCCGGTGGCGATGTCAAAGGCACTGCGGTGCACCGTTCGGCGCAGGAGAAACGCGACCGCCTGTTTGGCAACAGGACTACAGGTCTACGATTCGCATGGCGAGGAGACGAAGAAGAAGAAAAAGAAAGATAGATGGGGAGGAGAGACAATGGACGGAGGAGAGAAATGGGGAAAGGAAGAAAGAGAGAACGAAAGAGAGAAATGGAGCAAGAAAGGGACGAGGAGAAAGCGCGTCAAACGTGTGTTTCCGACGTGATACATAAGTGTCTGACACGATACCGGGGACAGGACAGAACAGAACAGGTGGGGACGGTCGAGAGCAAGGCAAGGAGAGGGCGTCGCGGCGCACAGCGTCTAGCGATCGATCGATGACTAGTTGCGAGTTCGCGCGAGATTATCGCGCGCCCGTCGTGGACATTTGCCCTCCGTTTGTCTCGTATCTCTCCATCGCGTAATATAGGTGTACGTCGGATATCGACTTTTCCGAATCTTAAATCCCCGAAGCTGCTCGATCGAGTTAAGTCTGTCCGATCGCAAATTAACGAGAAACTATATCTCCTTTCGTCGAACGATTCTCGCACGCTCGGTGTATGAAAACGACGTGCTGAAGATACTTCTTCTTCTTTTTTTCTTTCTAATCTTTTTTTCTTTTGATTTCGCCAGGCTCGAATCATGCAGCTCATGAAATTCTCACGGAATTAGCGATTACTGCGACGACATTCACGTAATCATTGGTTTGTTTCCGGTTGACGCAAATGATGACGATTGGCGAACGCTGTTCTCCACTTTGCAAGATAAGAACTTCAGTGCTTCCGTTACATCATTGTGTCGTTCTTCAATTCGCGCGTGGAAAACTGGGGAAGACCGATAGAAGATTCGACTCGAGCAAGTCGAATTGACCAAATAATCTGTCGTTTTTCCGCGTATGCAGACATCAACAGAACGGAACTAATCTCGTAACGCGCGTCCGCCATACCGATTAAAAACGAATCGCGTAGTGTGCGCGACGCGGATGAGCGATTCCGCGATTAGATAGTACCGACGATGCTTATCGCCGATTTCTTCGTCTTTACAGCTACGTCGCGTGGATTATTCCACTGTATGTATTGTAAATTTCAGACTGTTGTTTGCGAAATCTCTTTCACTTCAGTGAATTCCTCTATGAAACTTGCCGCCGCACGCGGCTGGAAGTTTTCTTCAACGATTTTGCGACCGTGCCCATCGTGACAATAAATCTGACAGGATAAAGCTCTTATTTTGTTATTGCGTTGTTTAATTAACATGTATTCTGTATTTCGTCCTCTATGTATCACGAAGTGAATAAAACTTCAAACGATCTGTCAAAATCTCTTCTCATCTCGTCAACTTCTAACGAGCGTATCATCACGAACGATTGGAGAACTTGAAGACGAGTTTTGCACTTAATTGCAACAATATCCGAAAATATTATTCCGCGGCATTGTAGGATAAATCGGGAAACAGTTCGCAGTGCAATCTCTTCTTCGCGAATCGCTGAGAGTGATAAACCTCCGACATCAATGATAAAGGCAACAACGTCACGATCAATTTTAATAATTTAATCCATCTACCTATTATCTACAAGATACAAGCCGACTCTCTCACATTTGCTTGGAGTCGCGCCTTCGGAATCGGAGCGCGTACTTTTACTTCGTCCCGTTAGAGCACACGCGCACGTACACACACAAATGTCAGATAGACGCGCGTTTATCAGAACCGCCAAACTTCCGTTGTTTATCTTTGCGTGTTACGCGATAGTCCTTTCAACCAGTCTTTCCATTCGCGATCGCGATTTATTAAGGGCGACACGCCATCGCAATTCGCGCAACACGCGACCGTTTTCTCGCGGCGTGCACCACTGACGCAAGCGGCGGGCTTTACTCTCGCTCTATCCCGCGATCTCTCTTTTACTCGCGGCGCGAGTGCCATCCCCTCCTCCGGAGTCCGCTGCCTCCTCGCGCTCGCTCTCGCAGCCCCGAAATTACCGTGTGCCGAAATAAATCACGCTCGCGCCTTCCGCGTGATCGCGTTCTTCCTCTCCGCTTATCGCGAGCCGACGGAAGACAATGAAACCGCGTCTAATGTCTTTCCGCGTCGAAACCGCGCGCGTGCCGCACGCACTTCCTACAAAGACATCCGCTTTCGCTCACGGATGCACGTCACGACCGCAACGTCCCGTTTCGCTCTTTCCGCACACGAAGTCGCGTATCGAAGAAACGTTGCTTCTACTCGCAAGACGCGTCCGATCGCTCCCCTACCACGCGACAATGCCGTATCGTCTCCTCGACGACGTCGTATCGTTGCTACCCGAGTCCCCACAAGTTCGCGTCTCGCGTGTCAACGTTCTTCCTCTTTTCCCCGCCGACAATCTTTTCTCCTTCCGTGACAGCGGCTTTAATTATTCGCGGATAACGTCGCGACGTTCGCCGGGCAAGAGGTCGAGACAGGTGATCGCGTTGCGGACGCACATCGGGCGCGTCGCCAGGCACGACGTCAGAGAGAGAGACACGTGGTGGGCTCAGGTCACGCTGCTCCCCCGAATGACGCCGAGGTGAGCGGGCGTGCCTCGGCCGCGCCTCCGATCTCGCCGCCGCCGGTTTTCCCTTTGCGTTGTCGTTGTCCACCACTTCCTCCTCCACCCTCACCTCTGCGCATCCTCGTCGTCGGATCGACGCAAAGGGATTTATTCCGATGGTTGTGGGGCCACTGGCTAACACCGTCGCGACTCGCGCGGCTTGTCGATATGAACGTCGACGGCGACGGCGATGACGACCGCGGCGGCGTCAGCGGGCGTCAGGCATGCGTGTTGGAGAAGCCGCCACTTTCACGCCTGCCTGCTGCGTTGCTTACCGCGCTCCTCTTCTTATCCGAGTGCCCCTTTTATCCGTCTCCGTCTGTCTCTCTGGAGCAACGAGCCGGTGGCGCGAAGCCACGAGTTGATTCGCGGGGGGTACCAGATTCTCTTGTCGATAGTGCTAATGTAACAAATTCAAGCTGATCAAACTCACGCGATAAGATACTCGAAAAATACCGTAAGACATTCGTAAGACACTCTTTTTTACACGATTTTTTTCTTTCAAGTGTCTCGCAAAGACCTTCTTTGTCGCTTTAGACGGTGAAGAATCTTCTTTACTTTATGCGAACGATCCTGGTCCATTCGAGAGGAAAATTATATCAAGTAACTGACAACTGAGACTCTCAGCTATCTCTCTGTGTAGTCGAAAATCTGTTTCCGATAGTAATCATCATTCCGCAAAGCGATCGTCTCGCCAATTCGAATCTTATTTAAACTTTTGGAATCTTTTCAGTGCGTAAACTTCCAATATTATTCTTGATTTATTCAAGAAATCTTTAAAAACGTCACGCAAACCCTCGCGGCATAAATTCGTTATCGTCGTTGTCGTCATCATCGTCGTCGTCGTAATCGAGCTGTTCGAGAAGAATCTTTAGAACGAGAGTATACTTCGTCAAACGAAGCAAAAAAGACGCTTGAGGGGACCAAGAAAGAAAAAAGAAGCTCAACGTTCGCGAGCTGTCGAGCGCGTCTGCGCGCTTCCGCTTCGATCGCGCGGCTGGGATCAGCGTCGCGGCGCGCACCGTTGACACTGCGACATCGTGATGAGTTCATGGTGCGCGTGCACCAAGGTTTCTTTTTTTTTTTGTTCCTCGCCCATAGCATGTTACGTCAAATGTACGGTCCGCGCTCCATATTCTCGTGACACATATTTATAACGCGAATACGTCAGTTTGATCGAAATGCAGGTCCCGATGACGATCGCCGGTGACCGATAAATCACAGAGTTCCCTCGGGATCCCGACTTCATCGTGAGAAATGAGCGGCCTCCATGAACGGATCGTTCATAGAGTCGCGCAAGATTAAAGGAATTTCAAGTTGAAATAGATGGCAAGCTTCTCGTAGGCGAGATCAGTCGATAGCATATTTTCAGACCTACACGATCTAATTGTGGTATAATGTCTGCCCAGGGGCCGGTGCTTTATTTTTATACACGCAGTCGCGAGAACGGCGTGATTCTTCGTCGCGTCCCGCTTTCTCCTTGGCTTTCTACGGTATTTTCATCAAAACCTTCGCGAGCGACGATAAATGTTTTGACGTCAATGCCTCCTTCGTTATCATTAATCATTTGCTTGGGACGAAACAACGCGGATTTATCTTCTGTCGCGTATGAAACCGGAGACACGAGAATGCTTCAGCACTTCGTGATTTTTCTGGTGGATGGAACATTCGGTTCGTTGACGTTGATTGTTCGATATTACGCTTGTGAAATTCAAGATGCACGGCTACAACACGGCAGATGTTGGCTAGTTTCGCGTATCGCGGCGTGCAGCAGCACGCGCATACGTACACGTCGGTCACGCAACTCTAAGGCGCTCACGCACGATAATAGCCGCATTTAGGTTTCGCTCGAGTAAATGCGCGATATGATACAACGGTGGGCTACACGCATAAATTTTCAACTCGTGATGAAAGTCCGGAGCACAAAAAGTCACGGTCCGCGCGATAAAAGATCCACGTGCATCAAATTAAGACTTAATCCTCCGGATCGCTAATCCCGTGACGTTAGCACATTTCTAAGTTAAAACTGCTTTAAATTCCGCTAGAAGTTGCCAAGGCTATTCCGAAATAGACGTCATTCAGGCGAAGAATGACTTTTACCAGTGATCTTAAATCCTGTCTTAGTTTAAGCCATTAGTGTGAGAAAGTCTAAGCAAATCAACATTTTTGTACTTACTATTGCTTACGTTATTGCCTTACGTTCTCTACTGTGATTGGCCGATTCGTTTACTGCTTAAGTTTTACTGCTTACATTTTTCTATGTGCCACTTTTACATGCGGGCGCGTGGGTTTGAAAAATCTTGATATGCGATAGCGTACAGAAATATCGGTTTAATGATATATCATAAATATCGTGGTATAACATTACATTATGGCGTTTCAGTCTCTTGCTTTATTCGTTACATTTATGTATAAATGACATCAATAGAAATATATATATATATATATATATATGCAGTTTTGTATTTAGAAATTATATCTTATTATCACAATTGCATTTGTGCAGTAATAATAAGCGAGTTGTTCAACTTTTCATTTCTTTATTTTATATCCAAACTCTGCGAATTCTTGATCAATTAACTCTGCATGAAGTTCTCTATTTCCTCAACTCTGTAATATAAAATTGTAAAATAGTTTTCTTTCGAAATAACATTAACGTGTAGAAGATAAACGTGCGCAGAATAAATGCTTACGTGCGAGGAACATCTGTCATATTTTCCACTCCTGTTTCCGTTATGAGGACATCATCCTCGATCCTAACACCGCCAAAACCACGGAACCTTTGCAACTGTTCCCGCACAAGGAATTTCGATTGGATCGGATCGGCAAAAGCTGTGTCGAGCAACTATACAAAAATTATTCCATGTGAATATCCGAAAAGAGTTTCTAGAGTTCTAAGGTTTCTAAAAACTCGCCTATTATCTCTACTACACTTACACAGTCTATGAAATAACAGCCTGGTTCCACCGTGAGGACCATTCCGGCAAGCAAAGTCCGCGCAGTTCTCAGCTTTCTCACTCCCGCGGCTTCCGAACGTTCAGGGTGATCAGGCAGATATCCACCAACATCATGCACATCCAATCCTAACAAGTGGCCCAGTCCGTGAGGCTGGAATACTTCGTTCAAACCCGCTTTTATCATATCTTCGACGTCACCCACCAGCAGTCCACCTTCCTTCAACGCCGTTAACATGACCCTGTTTGCCAATAGATGCATGTCCGTCCATGCGACTCCCGGCTTCGCGGTCGCGTTCACCGCGTCTCGCGCCTTCAGCACGGCATTGTAAATCAGTTTTTGATCCTCAGTGAATTTCCCGTTGGCTGGAAAACTGCACGTAATGTCGGCCGCGTATCCGCAGTAATTACCGCCCATGTCGAACAAGCTGTGCGAAAGAGAATGTATTAAACGCAAACGTTATAACAATATTACAATATTATATTTATATATAAGCAACGAATAATTCAGCTCTTTACAACTGAGATCTTACCACATATCTCCATCTTGTATGATCTTATTATTCGGCGCACCGGCATGACCATAGTGCAGTATAGAGGAATTATGTCCGGATCCACAGATGCATGTGTAAGACACATGCCTGCACCCTCCCACAGCGTATACATAATGCAAAAACTCAGCCTCTGCTTTGTATTCTGGAGTCCCAGGGCGCATCGAGCGCATTACGGTCTTGTGCGCCTCCGAACTTATCTTGCACACGTACCGCAATACTTCAATTTCTTGAGGAGACTTTATCACCCGGCTGTATAAAGAAAAAAAATTTACGAAAAGTATGCCTTATAAAAATAGCTACAAATTTCTTGTAAAATCGTTTATTCTATTTAGGATACAATGCATTATTTTTTATTAAAGAAATATATAGTTGCGTTTCACTGCAAATCTCGCAAATGTTTACATCCATAAAATAGATCACACGTGAAACGATTTATAAAGCATCTTCGGCGGCATCCAGACTTTGCGACAAATAGGATAGCAATTTGTCGTCCTGATCTACGAGTTCTGCCAGTTTCGCGTAATCTAAATGTGCAACTCGGAAACCCAATTTCCTAACTTGACGTTTTCTCATTACCTGCGGTCCTATTAAGACCCGCGTATTCCAGCAATAATATTCGGGCAAATAGATTAGAATCACGGTATTGATGTTTCTTTTTTTATGTAGATTTAAGTTGAACACCGGCGTTGATTTTAAGAGCGGATGTATCAGAATATCCAAAATGTAGAAGTTTATAAGGGGCAGCCTGCTCAAAACTACGCTTCTGCTTAACTTGTGCTCGCCGCCTACCAAGTGCGCCAGTGGTTTATGTATTTTATTAATAATACCTCTGATTCTCATGTCCAAATTTAACGACTTCGTATTTCTGTCTAGATTAATCGGGCTGCCGCGATAATCTTTGCATTCTAACGACATGGTCGCGTCGAATAATTTCAATTTGTTTTTCAAGCGATTTACGATAGGTGCGTCTCTTTGTGTTTGCAGCCTGTTCATAAGATATGAACTGAAGACTTTATCCAAAAGCTTAATGGGATATCTTTCAAGATACGTACAAGAGAGAAGAATATCTAAAGCGTCATTCAATTTCAAATCTGAGAATCTCACAGACATCACCTCGTCGAATGTTTTCCAAAACTCGGTCGGATCCGATGGTTGTAGATTTAATAATCCAAACGGCGTAAGAATGGGGGACAATAATGTAGGCGAAATTTCCATCCCATGTCTCATGAAATACTTCCCACATTCGGTGAGAATATATGGATTTCTAATTCGTAAATCTTTACAGTAATTCATGATGGAAGCGATTAAATTAGGATCTTTCATCTCGGTGCCTTTGCTTGTTACGTATCTTGCCAACGCTTGTTCTATATTTTCATCGACATGTTTCTTCGTGTGCAAACCGCCAATAAAATTGACAAGGTCTTTCTCAGTAGAAGTGGTCATACTAACCCTTGCCCACTTACTAGCACTCAATAGACATCCCTCCAAGGATTCTTTCCCGTAAAGACAATTCAGTATACTAGCCATTTGCGAACCAGTTAACTTCAACCAATGTTCCGATAGTTTCTTTTCTAAAATGATCTGTACCATATTCTTGCTTCGTTGGAAGTATTTCAGCGATCTGAATAATGGAACCAATAGATCTGGTTTAATATCCTGCTCCCTGCATGCCAAACCTATCCACAATGTGTCGATGCAGTTTCTGTACTTAGAATTGCCATAATTAGCTAGAATTCTCACGACTCTGATTAACTGCGACACGGTAAGCTCACCATCCGTAGCTCTAATCATGACTTCGTTGCACATTCGGTCCTTATAAATATTTGTCGAGGGACTAAATCTGTCTCTCTTCAATGCCTTCAGTCCCTGTAATATCGTTTCGCTGTCTTGGCTTTTAGCAATCAGACTTACAAGTTGTTGCAAAATGATGTCTCTATTGATAACTTCCGCGGATGATTGAGCGTTCGACGAGGTTTTCTGGTACCGATGCCATCCCCTTTCCAACTCTATCATCTTCCTCAAACTTTGGAGCGCTATCCGGCAGTTTATCTCATCAGCGATTTTATTCTCCAGCGAGGAATAAACTCCTTTACCCATGTTCATCGAGCTTATCGCATCCAGAATCTGCTCCATGTCTGTATTTTTCAAACGCTTGATATCAGAACAATAAAGTATCGCCGTGCCCTCATCGGTCTCTATACTAATAGTATGCTTTAAGGGTCCATTCTTCACGCTCGTGTTGATAGAATAGGGGATACTCTCTTTATGAATTATCGCGGGTTTTTTATTTTTATTTGACGATTTAATGGTTTTTTGGCTTTGTTTGTCGAAGAGAGCTTCGATGCTGGTGATTCTCTTGACTATCAAGGGAACTTCTTGTATGCGTGTACCTTCTTGCACAAAGATATTCGTCTGCGTCAACTGTGTATCACCGTGATCGCGCGCGTTTGATTCGAACCATCTCTTTTTAAATTTGGATATCAAATTAAATTTTTGCGCGAATGCCCTTGTAGAGAAATTTCCTCGGCTCGAGACTATCATCTATAATAGCAATTGCAAATGTAATGTAATCAGAACATGTTGCATTTTTTAATAAAGTTTTCCTCTTTTTTACCTTCTTGCATTACATTGCGAGTCTTACATGTTCAATATTCAATATTTAGTAATTTTCTTAAGAAATGTTCAAAGATTTTCCTCAATCTTCATGCTTATATCACGAGAAATTAAAATATTATGACTGCAACGTCGCAGAGGAAATTTTTGCTTTTAATTATTTTTTTATACGTGTCACGTTAATTATAAAATTTAAAATAGTTGATGTATATTATAACCCAATAGAAAGTTGTCAGAAGTATACCGATGTGGCGACGTGTATGATTCCACGAGCCGACCAGCCGATGGCGACACTGATTCTTTTAGGCAATCGATGTGCGATATAAATAACAAAAACTAAACTTGTAAAAGCGTCATTTTTTAAAGGGTACCTTCCATTTAATGATATAAATCGACACAAGTGTCGTTCTGTTACTCATTTGATACCAAGAAGAACAGAATGATGTTTGTGTCGACTTATGTCACTAAATGGAAGGCAAATTATAGTAATTCAATGTGATTTTTATTTTAATATATTAATTGCATTGTACTCTAAATGTATTGCTCGATATTCGCGTTTAACTACGCAAAGTTCGTCTGCCGCCTTGTCTCGTTCCTCTCTCTGCCGCATTTAGAAAGGCAAAATTTATTATTGGCGCGGAATAAAATCGATACTTACCACTCGCATATCTCCGGATACAAGAAACCACAATCCACCCGGAATCTACGACAAGAAAATTTGCAATTAAGTCGTTCATGACGACCACATGCCATGTTTCTATTTTAACATGATCCTTATCGTCATACTTACTCGCTGATACCGTCGAAAGTCGCCTCGCGCGCTATCAATCCGCTATCGCTGTTTCTGCCGCTCTGCAATGCGCAAAGAAAAGAAAAGGAACGATCATCGTAATCGAGTTTGGCGGTTTGGGCAGCGCAGCAACGTACAACGACGTGTGAGCGGGGATATCGTGCGGGTCAAAGTAAAAGCAAGCTTTACGTAATTTGGATTCAAGTCAGAATAGAGAAAGCAGTCCTCATCCGGTCGGAAACGAAACAAACGTTTCTGTGCCATCGATTTCTACGTCCGCGGAAGGATAAGGTGCGTGATAACGTTACACGTTTCAAGCGAATGATAATGTCCGCATTAATTCTTAATGCGTCATGCATTAATTAAGCGATTAATCAGCACGTTACATTATGCCATGCCGCAACACCACGTAATACTCGAGTCTGAAATACAATTTCCTCATTGTAATAATTTCAAATTCTATTCGTTTATGTGACAAAAAAATAGGATATACGGGTTTTCACGAATCGCAGGTGTTAAAACGGAGACCTGAAACAATATGCTATATTTGATATATAACAATTCCTTACATAAAGTCAATTTTCGCGTGATACGCGTTGAATTATGCACCTGCTTAATGATGCTAGTTAGTGAGCACTTTTTGCGCATGCTTGCGATATTAGAGAGCAATAATCGTTTTTCGATGAGGAAT
This sequence comes from Cephalotes varians, assembly GCA_037157785.1. Lineage (NCBI taxonomy): Eukaryota > Metazoa > Arthropoda > Insecta > Hymenoptera > Formicidae > Cephalotes > Cephalotes varians. The sequence continues at coordinate 1,456,835 of JANQDE010000017.1, read as the reverse complement.
AAAGAATGTTTAGTCGGCTAAATAGCAAATACCGCATCGCGAATGTACTTATCAGCATTTGTTGTATCGGATATTGCGAAAGATCGCGCGACGTGTCGAATAAAAATATGCGGTAGCAATATCATGTTTGCAATGTAATCATAATTAGAGTCGCGAACAGTGGCCGCCGTATAGCCGATCCAAGAGACAAGTGTTTATGCTAAGAACTAATATAAAAGCTGTCGCGACAGCTATTTATTTTATCAGACCCCGGCAGATTAAACATATAATTACGTGTAACACTGCAGCATTTAATAGCGCAATAATTCGCAATATAGCGCGGCGTGTTATTTACATCTGAAACGGTTTCTCAGAATCAATTAGCGAGTTTCAAATGATATTTTTGTGTAATACATTTTGCAAAGGTCAGACACGGTAACTTCCATCACCTATCTCTATAATTAGATATTTTATTCTGCGGTACACATATACGACTATCCTATATCCCTGCACGAAGATGCATCGGTATGTATGCTACTGCTAAGCATGAAAGGTTGCATTGTGACTCGCCCGTCATCGATTATATCCATGTCTATTTCTACCGGGCGTTTGAACCTCGACTTTAATCCGGCGACCACCGCAGGATCATGATGTAACCCTGTGACCGTACAGTTACCAAACTCATTTGCCATGCAGATAGGTACCACGTATCTCGCGGTCTATCGGCAATCATAAATTTCTAAATATCCGATATCAAACAATTACAGGCGCGACGACAAAATCGTAGCTGATAAAGGAATTTTAACAAGCCTTCGTACATATGCAATAAATCGTGCACGAAAATAAGCTTAATGTTGACAAGTAATTCTTACTAATTTCAATTATAGATTATCACATAATGAATGTGGAGTTGACATGTTACTTTTGAAAAAATTCCTGAAAAACTGAAACAAAATTCACACAGCAGTTTGTCACCCTTTGTACCTGATTTATATATGTACATGATAAATACGTCAATTTAGTAGTGTTATTCCGACCAGCATGAATCATTTTATTTCCATTCGTGTTTATCAGCCATTAAATTAGCTTTGTCACGCATGAATATCGCATCGTCGAGTGGTCACCGGCTTGGCAAGTTGCATTGTTTGCAAACAATATTCAGCGATATAATTAATGATTAAAGTATTTTCATATTAACAATTTAATGATTTCAAAATAAATAGTAATTAGTTATCATGTTATTATATATGAAATGAATACATGCAATTTATATTCAGAACGGAAACATTAAAACTGCGAGATATCTCAATCTTGCTACAACTAAACACATTTAATTTCACATTGTACACAACCGTTACGTTAATCTTTAAAAATAAACTAAGCCAAAGATTAAACGCCGAACCTCGCGTATTTCTGAAAAAAAAAGGTTGATTACATGAGACGTTACGTCAGGATTATATTTAAAAAAAAAGTACAAATTGGTTTCTAATTCTTGAATAACAAATTGACAGATAGAGTCGATTTGTTTACCGTTAAAAGAATTATTTCGAAGAGATTATGGACTTACCTTCAATAGGGCAAGAATAAGATATTAAAAATAAGCACGACAAGAAAGTTTTGCGGATTTATTGTAATTCTTGGCCCATCCATAAATTTGTGATGGTGTTAAATAACGTGCAATCTTGAAACGTCTCGTGAGAAAGAAATCCGTGTCAATCTCGTTCTTTTACGTTGAACATTTCGTTCTCACGTATTTCGGAATAATGCAAGACGGTCGTAATTGCTTTGCGGAAAATACCAAGTGTTGTTCTATTTCTTATTCATGCCCGTCCTCGCGCGTTTCAGCAACATAACACTTTCCGCGAAGACGTTAAATATTGATTTTTCCCTGCGAGTTTTACGGCAATTCGATTTATTGAGCGGCACTGAAAATAGAGAGAAGATTCAAGGCCGCAGTCTATGTGGCACTGCTAGAAACTACTCAGTTAGCATCTATACGCTAACAGACCAGTCTGGGAACAAGTCCGGGTACATAGTAGAAATAACGAAACTCTGAAGTCCGCACCAAAGATAGTCTCGTGGAATAAAATTTCATATTCGATATTAGATATTATGCTTCGTCAGTGCCGGCTGATGTAAATAACCGCCGGTGTTCGTGTCGTTTCGCGAAGTTTCAAAGAATACATAGAACGTGTGTAGCCGAATCGATTTCCGATATGGCCAGCGATATGAATAGTAGTTTAGATGACCTGTCTCGTGACTATTGTGGTGCATTAACGACATCTGCGAACTTGTGTTTTCGATCGATCCGACCGCGCTAGACAAACACTGACAGCTCTACGTCAATTTGCCCGATGGAACGAGTAACATGAGCTATATACGATACGTTTAATAAGCGCAAGTCGGCCAATAATCTCGCGTTATGATTCCTGAAAAACATCACCGTTCCGTCTCGCACGGGTCATTGTAAATTTCCTGGTTTCATGTAAACTATGCGAATGTCTCTGGAATTGTTTAATGTGTACGGCGCGGATTCGTAAAATGCTTTAAATTGCTCCAAATTGCCCTAAATTGCGTGTTCCCGCATAACCAGTATATTAGCAAAATTAGTTCCGCGAATTTGCCGAATATCTTTACTATCGTACAAGTCGCGTACATCACGACAGAAATTGTAAAAATTGCCATAAAGATACATGCATTTAATACAAATCGCATGTTCTTGAACTTCGTGTTTTTCGAGATAATCCACATTTTTTGTCAATAACGATAATTGTATAATTATTAGACAAAAATTACTGTATCGCAATAATATTATCGCGCGAACTGACACAACTTGCAGTTGTATGATAGTTTCTAGAAATGTTCCGAACAAGGAAAGACGTCCAGAGAATTTTTAATTTAAGAAATTTAAAAATCTAAAGAAAATGTATCTGTATATTTTTAAAATTTTAACTATACCCGTAAATAATATCTAGATATAAGAAATGTGTCACGTTTTTGACGCGATACAAATAGATCTCTTTGTTCGAAATCTCCCATTGTCTGAATAATATCTATTTGAACGCCCTACTATTCGAACGTTCCATTATTCGGATAGAATATCTCTTTATAGAATATCCCCCACTCTCTCTTTCTATTGAACCAACTATACTTCCTAAAGATGAAGATATGAAAGATAGGTATCAGTTAACGGAAAACGTCAATACAATTGTGTGCGACTGTGGCTGTACGCAGGCTTTATAAAAATCTATTTGTGATCTTGGAAAATTACTTTCTGGAATAAAGCACTTTTTACTCTTCGCTCGACTTGTTATTAACGATGTTATTAACGATACGAATTATTCATATGTCCCCACTCATGTGTACCAAGAATACTGAAAGGTTTGATGCAATACTGAAAATATGAAATATTCTCCAATCAATACGAAGCCAGCCGTATCTTTTGGACTTCATGACGCAAAATCTATTTGCGGTAATGCGCTATCAGATAAGCGTTCCACGTAATGTAGTTGTACGATTCGAATGGTTCATAATACCGCGGTCACCCAGTTACGTTGTCATTGATGCACCGCGGCTAGGAACAAATTGTTGCTCGTTAGACAGCGACCGGTTGAAAAATTTATCGAACGTTTTTCCATCCGAGCCACGAACGCGAATATCTGTGTCACAGCGGAGCTATGTAAATCGTCGCGAATCGGTTGTGTCTGCTGCCAGGTTGCAGGCACGAGGTCGCGAAGAGCAAATATTCTATGTTATTATAGTCCCGTCGCTTAGCAAGTCATCAAGCTTCAGGGTAAAAGTGTTACACGCGCTATCGTATCATTTCTTCTTTTATAAACCGCGTGTCTATTTATATTTTCTACCGCGATTATCTAAACTATAAAATGAGACTGAGAATAAACTCTTAAATCAGAGACATGCAAAAGCAAGCTGTAGAAAATAGAAAATAAATATGATGCTTCTTCAAAGAGAGCAATCGTCCGTCTTTCCCCCACCTCTCCAACTCTCTGTTTTTCTTTGGGAGGAACTGTAAAAAATATATCGAATAAGCGCGGTATACTTGCATGCACTGGGCTACTTGGCAAACGAACGCGTCGCGTAGAACCAGGCGTAAGGAATGCGTTCTGGGATTCTGCTAAATCCACCGTAATTCTAATCCGCGTAGCAACAGGGCGGCATTTAAACGCGCGCGCGCATGAACGCGGTATTTCGCACGGGAGGGTATTATACGGCGGGATTTTTGCAACTCCCATCTGTGCAGCGCGCGCTGCACAGAGAACAGGACTGGTAAGTCATCCCAGGCAAAGGCAACGTCAGACGATGCCCCCGACTCGGCAAACATTCGCCGAGTCGTGACAAATGCCGCGTCTTGCGAATGAGGCGCGCTCGACGAGTCTCTAATTGGAGGTGACAATGCGACAAAAATTCACATACAGCGCGTTCGCATTCATCAAATGTTTGGCAAAGGAGAGCATCCGGGAGTCCACGTTAATGGCGTAGAGTCTCGCAAAACCAGATCGACGTAACTTTCTCGACACATTGTAGAGGCAGACAGTCGCGAAGGAGGCGAAGGTAAACGTCACGAGGCATGCCGTGGCGGATCGCCTTATTGCGGGACACACACATGCATGTAACGGAAGGTGCTCAACCTGGGGATCCTTTCGATAGTTTGATCTATTTCTTCTTTATTTTTTAAGTGGCCGTGTCGCGTAATAGCAGCAAGAAACATATAATTTTAATCGGGGACAAAGAAAAGATTGTATAATCAGCATTGTAAAATCGTGATCGTCCATAGGTTCGAACTATCCTCAGATTGAGTACTCTCCCCTACCTGAGGAGAAGGCAAACAGGAAAGCAGCGAACGGTGAGCGTCCATCTGTTCTCAGGCGCGACTTACCAGCGTGAGCAAGAGTTGCGCTCGCTTTTCCTTCAGCACGGACGCAATCTCGTCAGTATAATGAGTCTCGTCCACGCCGTATCGTTCCTTGAAGTCGTCCAGGGTATACAGTTTGCCCTCCCAAATCGCATACTCGGGCGGTAACCTCGGCACGAAGAGGATCGAGGCACCAGTGTCCACGTCGAGGGCGCCGTAACAATCTGGCTCCTCCACGCCGAAACACCATTGAAAGAACGACTCCTGATAAAGAGAACAAATAAAGCTATATAGCTGCGAAAGAGTACGGAAGTCACAATAGCGATGTTGAATAATAGAAAGACTTCGAAAGAAGAATCGCGTAATAATAGCGGCGAGATATTGCTCCCCCCCCCAACATCTCTTTAAATAACTAACTCTAAAAATAGTACATAATAGCATGATAGTATGTTACTATCTAATGTATAAATACTTTCCATCGTATACACATATAAAAATATTGTTATCATATAAGAATTACAAAGCGTAAATAAGCTCGTGAAGATAATAATGAAGAATACAAAAGATACATATACGTGATAAATGTGTCTCTTTTATTACAAAATCGATAACCGCTTGCATAATCGAGGTGAAGAACAGCAATGAGACGAGGAATATCAGCGACGGCGATATTTACAATTACTTCCACCCGTTCTTGGAAGCGAGTTCCATTCTCAAAATCGAATGTCGCGATATTTATTCCTCCTCGATTTCCTCATGCAAATAGGTCGTCGCGCGATATTACGTGAGAAATCGATGCTGCCTCGGTGGCACATGCCGAGTACTCCGACCATGTTTGAGAAGATACGCTGATATCGTCGGGGCCACGTCATCAAGTCGATGCCCAGGTACAGTCGTCAAGTCCCGACCAGTCGTCAAGGAGATTTTTCTCGACTTCTAATAGATGACATTTCGCAATCGTGCGAAGCGACGTCCTGGCGCGTCGGTCTTACGGACGAAGGATACGGATCGCCGACTACGACGAACGGAATTTCTCTCTTGCTTTCAATAGCTGACTCTTTTGTGTTCCTCTCTTCTCTCTTTTTTTTTAAATCTTGAACGCGATAAAAATATTGCAGCGGATTCTCCGTGGCTATCTCACGCCCGGCCGGGTCTTGAATTCCCTCGGAGGCTTCGAAAAAGCTTGTACAGGAAACAGGATCACGCGAGTGTGTCCGCGCGCGGCTTCCCCTTCGCCCGTGATGGTCGAAGCGGAAATGCCGTTCCTGGTTTCCACCGTTCGGTGCCGTTTTTATCAGTCAAACCGCCGAGGTCGCATCGCGCGAAGGCGTCTTCGAAGATCTTTCTACTTTTTTGTATAAATAAAATTCCAGGCCTTCCCGGGATATTCAGGTCAAAAAATTTTTTGTGTACTTAATGACAATAGAACCAGACGGTTAAAACTAATCGCGATTTAAAAAAAGGAGAACAAATTTACTGAGAAAAGGATAACATTATTTATTTCAGAATCAAAAGGAATTTCGTTTTTCATTTTGATTAATCCTTTTTGTCTCACGTTACTAGCTGATTGAGCCTACCGATGATTCCGATAGAAAATTTGTATGGTTGATAGATTTTGTTGATAGAAATAATATTTTATTTCTTACTTTAGATCTATCTAATCATTCCGTACTCTTAATATTTTTTTATCTGCAAGTCTTTTCTGAATGAAATTTTACTCAGTATTAATAGACTGTTGAACAAACGGGACGATTCAGGGTTAAAACGAAAGAAGTATACGTATGAAGAAGAGAAGAAAGAGAAAAAAAGAAATGCGGCAGGTGCAGCTGCGAGAGAACGGATCTACTATATATACTTGATGTTACAATATCGCATCTCTGCGACATTGGCGGAGGCAGCATCGCTGCCAATGTTGCCGTGAGTTCCGAAAAATCCGGCAGATCGGAATTCCAAGGGTGAAGCGATGAGAAATGAGCCGAGCGAGTCCGTGCGAGTCGTAACGCGTTGCGCCTTGTTGTGTTTGGGTTCAAGAGCCATCTCACTCTCTCCGTCTCCTGGCCATTCTCGGGCTCTCATTTCCGATGCTGAAAGAGACGAGGACGGGCAAGAGAGAGTGAGAGAGCTTCTTGAGAACGATCAGCCATCAGGTCAACGCGCTCTCGGCGCAGCCAGCAGGTATTATCTTAAAGAAGTTCTGTATACATACATATATATGTGTATGTATGTGTATAGCTATATATGATATGTATACGTGTGTATTTGTACATATGCAATCGCACGATAGCGTGTATCTCGCAAGCACACTAGCAAGGATAATATCTATTACCTTACCGCAGCTGTTTTATATAAGATGTTAACAAATGATTTTTATAGACTTTATTCGGACCTTTTTCACGCCTTATTTTGTATTCATAAAAAACAAAAATCATTTACTTTCTCTTTCCAAAGTGTTTATAAAAGTTATATTTTCTTAATTATTTTATTAATATTGTATTATATTTTATTAACTATTTCATTAATTCATTGAATTATTTAAAAACTATTGCTGGTTTGTTGGGAGTGGCATATGTACTGGGCGAACAGCCAGGAACACATTGAGAATAGGACGACGACGACGACGACGACGACAACGACGGCGGATTAATACACAGCTGCATTAAGAAAGAATCTGGCGACGAAAGGGTTCCGTATTGATCGCAACATCGCGCAACAATAGCACCGCAATATCGAATTCAGCACGAGTACGTCGTTTTAACTGTCGAGTGAGCGGAGCGAGCGCTGCGCACAAAGAAATGAGCGGCACGCTATTCGTCAAATTAGAAACTGGAACACCTTGATTGCATGCATACGGGATGCTCCGTAGAAGCACCGGATGTACTAGCCGCGAATCCAACAATAAATTTTTCCCATCAACTCGATTTCTACAGAAATCTGCCGTTGCTTTGTTTTTAATCATCGTCATTAAATATTCTTGAAATAAAATCATAGATTTCTAGAAATCTGTGATGAAATGTAAAATCATAGATCTTACATTTCTCTGTTAAGGCTACTGGAACTGATATTTGAAAGTGAGTAGAAGATACATTTCTCTCTAAACTCATAAACTCAGTCAGGCAAACGTCGTCTGGGAGGATCAACAATGACGCAAGCGTAGCACAAATTCGAGCTGGTCTGGAACATCTCGAGATAAAGTTCACGCTACAAAGATTATAGCGCATAAAAAAAAAACGTAACCGGTAGAACTGAAACAGGAAGCGAATCTTCCAGTCGCGACTATTCTTCTCAAAAATTTGTTTCGCTTAAGTAAGTTCCGTTTTTCGCGAGCCATAGTTTTAACTGCGAAGATATCTGATTTGACTTCATTGCGTTTATATTTTTTCTCCGTCATACAAAAATTTACCGTATGAATTTACCGTAAAGCAGAACGATCTCGTAGATGAAAGCAATTTAGGTCACGAATTGTGTAGCCTTTAATGTTGAGCACGTTGAATACGTATGATTATCAATTCGCGATAAACATTGAATACAACATGCATATCAGATTAAAACTGAAATGCGATATTGAACATGAATTGCATGTTAGTTATTTATGAATTAAAAATAAATTACACACGCGAAATGAGGAAAAGCGCTAGAATATGGCAAGCAATTTTACTTTTTAATAGCATAAAAGAAATTTTATCTAATGTAAAAATCTTAAATAATAATTTCAAAAAAGAATTACGATTCTTATTAATGAATTAAAATTATGTCATGACATAATAATAATTCGTTAATAAAAAAGTAAAATCACAATTCTTTTTAGATAATTATTTTTTAAAAGTTTTACATTAGATAAAATTTCTTTTATGCTATTAAAAAATAAAACAACTTACACAATGGAACGTTATTTTTAGATGTTAACAATAGTCCTAATCTCCATAAACGAACAAATTCTGAGCAATGTAAGCGGTTTGCACCTGTATGCACACAAAAATCACTCGCTGAGCGTGAATACAATCGGCTCGAGTTCCAGTATATAGATGTACTTCACATGGAAACCCAGTCAGAATATATTTTAACATCTCAGCATGCTCAGCAAAAATTTTTTCACGCCTATATCCCCACGTAGAATTAATAAAGTACAAATTAAAGACGTGAAACAAAAAGAAAAACAAAAATATATACAAATAGATGATATGTATGTATTTAATGTAGGTAAATGAATCTTTAGTGTAGCCAGAAAATAGATGGGACAAAATTTTATTTTGTGGCGCAATGAAAAATTCATGGTCAATCGCTAAACAAAGCGCACATATGAGCGACTTTGAAGTACGGATGGATGAACGGAGCGGCCGATGTGTTTTTGTATTAGAGAGTGCCGAACGGTACCTCAGTTCTAGTAAAGCGAGTTTTAAAGGCAATCTGTCAGAGCGTCCGTTTGCACGCCAGAAACGTGTCTCGACCGGATCGTGTCGATTTTCAGCGACTTGCGCTTTGACGAGAACGTGTTTTTGGCAATGTAAATGTAGTGGAACTCCATCTATCAGAATAGTTCAGTGGCGCTGTTGATTATTCATGCGAGATGAGAGTTCATAAACTTCCAAACAGAGCTACCTCGATAGAGATCTCCACGCCATTCTGATCTGCTGCATTATTATCATCACAGTATTTTTACCGCGGAAATTAAATTAATTTCAGAAAATATGAGAGTTCAGCGGAGGAACAAGAAGCGCAGACGACTGCATATTATATACAATAACAGTAGATAATAAAATAAAGTAGAATATCACATTGGAAATCAAAATATTATATGTGCTTGGAAACGTGCACAATTCTTTGTAAGAATTTCGCGATATTTATCAGGCGATAAAACATACCAGATAATAATGTTTGATTTTCGCATCTCGTAAAATTATCTGATATCAATCAGGCTGTGTGTTGGCACGAGTGCACAAGAAAAATTGTATTACAATGAATAAACAAAGTTAGTGCAAGGTAATGCTTCTCTCTTAGCGTTTAATTAATTTTACCGTTCGTTTTCTTTGGTATACTATCAGTTTCATGTTATTTCAATATGGAACAAGCATGCTCTAATAATAAAAAACATACAAATTTTTTCTCTCTGATATAATTATTCGAATGTTAATGTATTTATATGTAATTTTTGCGCAGTTTTAATATGTTAATTAACTCCAGCATGCCATAAACTTTTGCAAATGTGTACACTCATCATACCAATCTTATCGATGAGTAATTTACCAACATGCGTTTCGTGCCAGTCGCAATCACATGGCGATAAACAATCCAAGTTCGGCGAATTTAATCTGCTATTATATTCGTGTAGCTTTACAAATCTCCCTAGTCGAAATAAATCTAATTAACTTTCTCACACCGATGGCAATTAGTATTGAATACCTTACAGCGAAATTCAAATGTCTTTACGGTTGTTATTCCAGCAGGGACATACAAGTCAGATCACGTAATTGCAATTGATTCTTCGGAATTCCTCCGTCAGCTATGATGATAACAGATTTTATTTTTTACACGATGTTTCGAAGTAATCACGGTAAGAAAAAACGATTTCTTCTTCTTTGATTGGCACGAATCTTATGTCCGAGGAACGATAGTATAAAGTCCAGTGATAAATTATTTTTACGAACAAAATTTTTAATGAAAAAAATTATTTCCGGTAAAATTGCAGAATTTCGGAAATCGCATTTAAATGCAAAGATCCAAAATTGCACTGTCTTTTTAAAATTTAAAAAAAAACTTTCGTGCGCCTCGCCTGAAAAATTTGGATCTTGCGCGTGCTGGCATTTTAAAATACTCGAATCAATTACATTTCCATTAATTACCATCAACAAATATAATATAATAACATAAGTACTATTCGTACGTACCTGCCTGAAGGGCCACTTTATGTCCGTGTCGTTGAAGGGAATCTCCACGCCACCTTGAAGGACGACGAAAGTGCCCGGAATAGAAATTTCGTTCTTCGCTCGGAGACGTGAGATAAGTCGTTCGCGATTATCGCGAAAAAGGGACATGGGTACTTTTAAAGTCTCACTGTACCGCCAAAAGTAAGGAATTCTGACGCACCTAAAATTACGATTCTTACATTATCCGGAAAAATTATTGAAATATTATCAGGAAAAATAACTATTAATCGATTATATTAATAAGAAATAAGAACGTTTCAATTTTATATTAAAATTTTAACACTTTTAAGTTTCGAATTATTATTGAAAATCATAAATAAAGCTAAGGCATTAAATAGCGTGCATCTGACTCTGACGTTACGCTGTTCGCAAATAATTACTTTACTTCTGATAATATCGCTAAAACTTTCTAAAAAGAAAGTAGCCACGCGCTTAGTGCTCTGTATTTTAACTCATCAATTCTTCTATTTTTGCAGCGCACGGTTTTAGAAAACTAATTTAGGTGACTCATAAGAGTTACATCATGAAAATGATAAAGTGTCATTGTGTTCACAACAAGAAAGATAAAAAAGTTTCAGAGTAAATACGCGATACAATAGAATTGACACACAAAGTACTTTACGTACATTTGAATTAATCCTGATGTCGTGCATTTCTTGAGATCTTTTTTGCACGAATTTGTCGCGGTTTTAATTTGAATAAATCTCGAACAAAGATTGCCGGACGCGCGAAAAGGTAAAAAAGCACGTAGAAGAAAACGGCCGGTAACTATATTATTTTTAATTAGCAGATTCATGTGTTTAAAAATAATATAACTTCGACAGGTGAAGCTTGAAATCTGTTTATCAGAAGTTCTTGAAAGATAAAAAATATTATACTTCTTAATTAAAAATTTTAATAATAATTTATATCACCTCGAGATTTTTCGAAAACAAATTTAAATCGATATTACTGAATGAAGATCGCGTTTCAGTGATGAACGAAGACTCTTCTTGATGCCTGTAATAAGATCGTGCGTTGTAAGACGACGTGCTCGATATTCGGTGGCTAGTAATTACACAGCACGCGCATAAATAGAACACTCGAGACGCGACGTCTATTCTCATGAACGAGCGAGAGAGAGATAGAGAGAGAAGTGGTTTCGTGCGACTTCACGTATTCGGTTCGTATTTTAAGCCGTGTCATTGGACGACTCGCGTCTCTTGACTGACACAATTCTTGTTCTACTATATATCCCTTCGAGACGAAACGCGTGACGGCAAGCATAGAAAACTTAGAGCGCGCTAACGAGATACACGCGTGGTAATGTATATACCACACGCTATACTTAACCCTCTGCAACCCCGTTGCTACCGCTACCGCGTTTAAGCTTCTCTAAATTCTGCGCGTATACTAATTTAGCCGCACAAGATCGCGCGTCACTTTTAATGTCTACTCGAAAATTATATTTAACCTGGCAGTGACGACCGAAGAGTGAAAAAGAGAAAAAGAGAGAGCAAAGGAGAAAAAAAATCATGTGTATGCAACGGAATGCGTTTACAATTCAATGTTATGACATCGGTTTTTCCTTGACGCGAATGACACTGCACGTAAATAAGAAAAGTGTTTATAAATTGCTTAATTATCTTTATCTCTTCGGAATTTAAATAAGATCGAATGTAATGAAAAAGAGAGAGAGAGAGAGAGAGAGAGAGAGAGAGAGAGAGAGAGAGAAAGAGAGACGGGAGAGAGAGAGAGAGCTATTACTTGACATTGAACAATATTCTTTGATCATGAAAGCAGTGAAAGCATTGCGGGTTAGACGTACGATCGATGTCTTCTGTTAGCTTTACGCATAAACATTGCCGACTTTCCTCGAATTTATGAAATATGTCGCTGTAAAATACGCCCGACGTGAAAATTTCGCGCGAACTCGCAGTAAAGCATTCTGAACACAACAATTGTAAATCAAACGTCAATTATTAAATTTCGTTTTGTTTGATGGACTGTAAACGAAATTCGCATCGCAATATCGAGCAGACGCGTTTGATATGAAATTCTTTAAAAAAAATAAAATAAACACGCGTGAAAGAATCGCACAGCTGAATAATCAATGTGTTAATGGACCGTTCTACGAATTATTATTTTCCGAAATGTAATCTCGCATTATGTTGTATGCAAGACCTTACGTCATCTTTCCAATTAAAAAAAAAAAATTGACATGGTTATCTAATCACGACAGCAGCAAAAAGATTACGTCGTTTTTCTTGACGATGCTAATTTACTTTACGTCGTTTTGCTTGACGTTGCAACAATCTTATAACTTTTTTAGCTACATTATAATCATACTCTTATCATGCAACGTGCAGACATACAAATAATAGCATTGTTTATCGACAAAAAGGACAGAATGCGTCAGCTTAACGTTACGTAAACCGTCGGTATTGAAAAAACACGGTGTAAGCGATACGGAGCGGCTCAGAGCGAAATTTAGGGGCCTGCAAACAATGCCGATAACGATCCATCGTTTTATTTACGATATGATGTTTGTACATAATATCACATGATCACAACTGCAAAAAGAAAGATTTTTGATGGTACCTTGAATCTCGTTCTACTCCAATTATGTCATCGAGAAACAGACTGAAGCAGAAGCGAGTCGATTTTTTGCTCTGAAATTTTGGACCACCGGCAGATATTCAATAATGTATTACTTAACTAATAGTAGAGTGAAAAAACTGTCTAAAGAAATGCGATAAAAAGTTTTCCAGAAATTTGACAAAAATTACTTTGATCGTGAAACTTTGACTCCGTTTTGGAAACGAAATACGTTGTTTAAATCGGTGGCCGATCTATAAATAATTCGCAGGAAAGTTAAACGTTGATTTCGCGGAAACCGTTATGTAAAGAATGTAAAAAGAGAGCTGTGTGTATTTTTAAGAGAGGCCACACTTCCCTCGTCTCTCGCGCGAGACGGCCGACCACGTGCTTAGCATAATTATGAATAACGCAAACGTAAACAACGCGTCATTAAATTCTGCATGCAAGTCGGGCAACCTAGAAACCTTCTTAAGCGGTCGTGTTTTCTACGATGAGCTCCGCTATCCGCGAAATCAAGACACGTCACATCCGTCAAAGAGTGCGGCTAGCAGTACAGCCAGCTACGCGCGTCAAATCATATTTTTCTTGATGAAAACGGAACGTGTAATAAACAAAAATAATTAAGGGTTGCTATATAGGAGTTTACTAATACTACTTCTGTAAGAGTGAATCAATCAGTGTGAAGAAACCTTCAATTATTTTGACCTACTATACGCAACGTTGTTAGCCGCGAGGCCTAGCACAAATCCGTCAGTTATACATTACAACCCATCGTTATATCTTGTGCGAGAACTGTTATCAAACAAGTCCAAGGGTCAACGCGATTCTAACGGAGCGCGGACACGGCTAACCGCACGTATAACCTCAAAATACGACCAGGTCAGGGAGAGAAAGCAAACTCGCGGACAAACGGAAAGAGCGTGATGCCAAGTCGTGGGCAGGCTCGCAATTCGCAATTTCGCAATTCGATCCGCGACCTATTCGCGCGAGCATTCCGTCGACGTCCGACCGCTCGTGTTGGGAAATCGCCATAAATGCTCGCTCACGCAGCTTGAGACCGTCGCGATTTCGAAACGACTTTGATTCTCCGTATCATAAACATGAGATGCTCCGATTACTCCGATCCGTCGGAAGCACGGAGTCGTTCTGGGCGAGATGAATTCTCGCCGAAGACGAAGCGCCGGCGAGTCCCGACTGGAAACACTCGCGCGCAATTAAACCTACTTCTACGAGGGGCAATGACACGACGAAAACATGAATCATGATGTACGTACGAGTCCGCGCGGTTACATTCTGCCGCCATGTTGCTCCGTTTGCAGGTGTTGTGTGCGTTTGCTGTCTGCCGTCGGTAGTTCCCGTCTCGAGAGTGTGGCCGTTAGAATCGACGGGAGTAGTCTAGGTGGTCACTGCGTGGGAATACTGTGTTTCGTGTTTTTTTATACGAACGCGAATCGCACGTATCGGCTCGTTATCACGTGCGACAACGACACAACGACGCGCACATCTGACAGCTCAACACACGGTCACGTGGCCGTCCAGCACGTGGTAGCCGACGCCGGCCGACGGCGGCCGACCGTGTACGAACACGGCCGGTTGCCGTCGGCCGATGGATGACGCAATTTGACGCAACGCTCGTCAACAAAATGCCGGCCCGATTTTTCGAAGACGCCTACAGACTATAAACATTACGAAAGAATCTTTCCTTCATCGAAGCAAACCTTCTTTATGTTAAACAATAACTAAAAGCAATAAACGAAAAAATAAATTCTCCTTGCGCTCAGAAAATATTCTTGCATTCCTGTTCAATTGATCAATATTCGTATATTACGATGGCGTTAATAAAACAAATTGTTATCGATTACCGGAAGGCGAGTATCTTAATGAATGCACGCTATCTCACGTATTGTTTTTTTTCCTATCCAACTGGGTCGCATCACGTTCGCTATCTCGCGTCCGAAATCTATGTCAATGCGCGAACAAGGCCGATCTGTTATTAGATAAATTGTTGAATTTACCACGCTGTTAATACACGCCGATCTGCAGATCGCTATCGAATCTGTCGTTCTACAATCTCGGCACAGGGGAAAAAATAATAATATGGTCCAGAGTCCGATACGTCGATAAGAAAATCTCAAGTACATCTCTATGTACGCGAAAACATGGCGTGCTGTTAATATCGCGATAAGTGCGAAACGATTTGTTTCATACATTTCGGAATAATGAATGACGTAATGTCAACATGGCGTTTCTCATACGATCGAAAGGATTGGACCGAAAGGAAACTCGCGGCCGATGATTCATCACGAGTCTGATTCACATGTACCGCGCGCTCTTGCCGAACATTTCCGGCTGTCCCGGTCTCCTTCCCTTCGTCAGATTGTATCGGAATCCAAAAACAAAATCTCGAAACGCAATTTTATTTCTTTTATCGCTGTTTCTTTCCTCAAGAACGTGTATCGCCGTGCAAAAATTATGACGCGACGCCGTCTTCGCGTACATTTATAGCACAAGGTTCTCTTTCGAACTCTAGCCGATGTGGTATCCTATTCTCAGTTTACCAACGACAGATCCGAAGGCTTTGCCCGAAGGTCGCCCGAGCGTTACAAGTATTATATAAGGCGCTATTTGCCAATACGAAACGTGATAAAAAATATCGCCGCTGACAACGAAGTTAATTAAACAAATTGATATAAAACTGAAGATTTACCCCACTTCAAAATGGAAAAAAAGAGACGATAAACGAAGATTTCGTTTATTGATTGCTCGAATGTTGCGTGTCATCTACCGTTACTTTTATCACTGGAAAGCCTCGATACAGAGAGAAATCAATTCCTTCTCGTCCAATTTAATTCTTTCAGAGTCTCGGGAACATTCACGTTTTATCATATAAATTATATGTTAATAATGGAATTAATTCCTGTATTTTGGATAATATCAAGGACATCGCGCATCTCTAAAAAATCAGCTGAAAATCGGTTGAAGATCCGGAAAAAAGAGTGTTCGTGTGAATTATATTGCGAGACTCGATCTGATAAGGTCGGTAGGATATCAAACGCACTGTCGCTAAAAATACCACGTTACGATAGTAAAGAATTTACATATCGCGAAATCCAGTCGACTTCTTACGTTCGGAGACTTCTCGCGTTATTGTTTAATGGATTTACATTGTATCGTCACTGCTCTCGCGCGAATGTTTCTACATTAGTGCAAAATTAACATCTGCATGCGCGCGCGTGATGCCAGATGGACAATTGTACAATATAAATGGACGTTCTTGAATTGGGTCAGGCTGCCAAGTTTTTCGCCGTTTATTTTCACGCCAGTAACACGCGTACCCATTGATTACTTCGGTTACGCGATAGTCGAGCGGCAAATGCGATTACATTCGGGAAAGTTCTAATTGCATAAGTGGCAAGGAAACGTACGGTACCCACCACGGTAATGAGACGAGATCGTTGCGACAAGTCGCACGTTGATGAAAACGGGTCGCTTTGTTAGCTAAGACTTCGCAATTCCGCCGAATAATACATATGCGCGAACGAACGTAAAACGTCGACTTGAAGCTGACGTTATTTATCAGTCCGATTCATTCGATTTCTAACGCGTTGTCACAAACATTGAGAAATATCGCTAGTCATTCGATCAAAGTCTCTGGCGACGGACTAGTGGTGACTCGCGAAAAGCGAGCCGATTCCTAACGACCTCCGCTTTCGAATTCTTCTCACGATGACATTTGACTTTTCTCGCGAGGTCAAGTTCGATCGTTAATCCCTCCAATTTTCAGCATTGCGAAAAAAATATTATCCGCAATGTAGTATATATTTCAGCGAATCGTGACTTTGAAAATTATCGAAGCAAAGAGATTATCTTCGTATCTGTTTAATATAAAAAAGATTATGTTACGTTATGCGTTGCGTTATTCAATTATGAAATAATTGAGATGTTAGAAAGTATATAAGCGTGATATGAAGGCGGACATGTACGATTCACAGCAAAATTAAAAGACTCGAAATAATAAACCATCGTTTCATTACGCAACGCGACGAAACAATTGCGTCGCGTTACGTGCCGACGAAGCAGCTGCCGTTAATTGCTGAAAGCGGCCAATTATTAAATGACCTGACTGCCTGTCTGAAATTAACGGTCGACTCTTTTCCCCTTTCTCTCTCTTTCGAACTGTCAGTTTTCAGGTCGGAGGCGTCGAACAAAATGGCTCGTAAAAAACGCGCTGGTATAGTTCTACATCCGTTCTAGGATCTCTAAGAGCCATAATTTACCGCTGCATCATTATGGTCATTATTACAGTCGACGCTTTTGCAGAAATTACTTTGAAATGGCACTCGCTCTACCAGTTCGCCCGCTACGCATCAACGCCGCAAGTCTGAGCTTTTGGGATCTCGCAGCGCGATATTAAAGGATCGGAAACGGCGCTCGAGCAGGATACGAATATTAAAAGGCGATATCAGAATCTGCCGGGAAAAATCCGGGACGAATATATCGCGGTTTCGCGTAATATCACGGCGGTTTATCGTGGTGTCTATCTCGTGGTTACTATCAACACGAGATAGATCGACGAGTGTGCGAGGTTGAAAGCAAATCTTCTAAGAGCTGGCACATAGAAGCAGCTTTAACGCGCGCCAACGATCAGAAGGCCAGTGAACTACCGGCTTATACAGGGTGTCCCGTTACTATATCGCCGTTTCCAACGATGCCTTTATTCGACGAAACGCGGGTCAATATTGTCCTAAGATAAATTTCATTTCAAGGAATTTCTTCTAAACATCTCGAAATTAGATTGAAATCTATATGAAATTGAATTACATTAAAATGAGATTCTGTCATCTGTTTGCTACGAATAAGCGAGCCCAGTGGAAACGTTACGTTAAGCGATCCCGCGATTAGCTCGAAAATTTTCCTCGAGCGAAGACTCGTTCACAAAGGAAGAACGATAATGATAAGACGTCCCGTATAATACCAGTGTGCGCGTATTCACGATGTATTTGTAGCACGCTCCGTCATCAGACACACTAGACAGAACCGTTTGATGTCGATGGTGGAAGGAAGAGGAAAGCAAGACGGAGACAAGGAAAATCAGGAGCGCGGACGATCGGTGGAAAGTTTTCGCGTGACAGCCGCGCGGGTCAATAGGGAACACGCGCATACACATAGACCGTACATCTGCATCGAAACTTTGAACTTCTTTATTTTCATAATTAAGACTTGCCGGGCATGCGAGCCCGGCGATCACAACGAGATATAGGGTTTCCATAATGCACGGTTGTTTAACGACGAACTTAGAAAAGAACGAAGAATTGCGCTCATTTGTAGAAAATAAAAGAGAGGAAAAAGAGAATAAACTGACTAACGCAACTCTCTCACGCACGCTCTCGCTTGCACTCACTCACGCACGCACGCACGCAACATACAGACATCCATGTCGGAACTGTCGGAATCCTGACGCAATTCGTTCGCTCCGCTCGCAGTAGGTACGCGCGGTGTGATACTAATTGCTAACTTATCTAATTAGTCGGATAAGGCGGCAAACTGTCGTGGAGACCGACGCGAAGCCACGAAACGATCCTCGTTTCTTCGCCCCCGGTGTCGCGCCGTAGCATACAAGTATGTCGTTTTATTGCGTCATTCGTGTGCCGCGATCGCGTTTTACGCCAACATTTACAATAAAATCCCGGACGCTGCAGCTGTGACGTCACTCTTATTCCCGGGAATAATCGAGGGCTTTTTCCTCGAATTGATTGCGAGGCTGATTCGGAATACAACGCCGCGCGATTTTTGGCGACGATAAATTAATAAGCGACAACGACGACAACGGTATTATCGCGAGGAATAATAGTCCTCTTTGATAATTATGTCAACTCGTGACGTCACAGCTGTCCCGTAAAGACACTTCCGCTCGTGTATTACGGATGAATTTCTCCTTCTCTCTCTCTCTCTTTCTCCCTTTATCTCTCCATCCGCACGAAACGCATCACGCGATGACGGAGCATCGCGCGACTCGTGCAAACACATTTTGTACGTTCGTATGTATGACAATGTAACATCAGCAGCGTCTCTTCTCTAGCGATCGATAGCGATAAGTAGCTATGCACTAAACATGCACAGAGAAAGGGATATAAAGCTTAACATTACTATTATACAGATCCACGTTAACGCGCGGTCTCCCCTCTTGCGTTTCTTCTTTTTTCTCCTTTTCCTCTCGCGACTTCCCCGCAACGTGGACATTACCTAAATCTTTGACATTCTTACGTCTCTTCGTTAATACTCCAGCGCGTTTATCCTAAACGATACAACGATCGGAATCCCGTAGAGATTTCTCTTCACCTCAGAATCGTAAGTTCTTCGAAAATTCCGCTAATGAGTTTCAAAATCGCCATTTCCTCGATGTACAATTTCATAAATAGACAAAGTCGCCAGCTGGGCCACGGAACCTCCGTTTATACAACGAATCTGAGTCCGATTCTCACGGCACGTCCTCGCGGACGTGTGAGCGTCTTCGTGTAAATAAAGCTTCCGCCGGCCTCTCTTCACTCTTTTTGCTCACTTCCGCTTTTCGCCGAACGGACAACAGTCAATCTTGTACCCTTTAAGATTAAGGACGCAGCTGTCGGGAACTAAACCGAGCCTAAGTTAAGCTACCAATGATCTCGCCTCGCATCGATCGGCTGGTCCGCTCGTTGCGCGCATCATGAAAAAATAAATGAGATCACCGTGTCTCTGTGCCCTCCTCTTGCGACGATTGTGCCCCTAATACTTCCGCCACGTAATGCAAAGGCATCGATAATTTCGTTGATTGGCCGCGAACGCGCGGTTTACTCGCTCAAAGTAGATTGTGTAATCCTGGAGCAGGACCTGATTGTCCTTGTCTATTAGCTCGAAAAGTATCTTCGTGGATACTCGCGTACCCCTTCTCTCCCTCTCTCCCTACTCGCTCGATACAATTTACAATTTATCCTCGTACGAAGTCTGTGCTATTGTATTAAAAAAAAGTGCCGAATTTAAAAATTTGGAAAATTTTGCAAATTAATTCGCGACAACGCGGAAATCTTCCTCCGTTTAACTCTCAGATTTTTTTTTCTTTGGAAAGCTACGAGCAACTACTCGCCTTCGTCGCGCTTGATGACTCCGGGTTTCTTTGCGGGTGGCATTCCGATTCTAACGGAAAATCTCCATTTATAGAACGTCGATGCGAGTTCTCATGCGTCGCAGGAGATAACGATTCAACGTTATAAATCGAGTAATGCCCCTTTTCACTTACGTAGATTTATCTCGGTTCTTGTATATACTTTTTATCTTTCTCTAATTTTAAGAATTAGAAAAAATAAAGAGTAAGTTAAACCGAGATTAAAGTTAATCTATGGTAGAAACGTAAGACTCGCCGTTTAACTCACAGATAACCGACGGTGGAAAGACAGACATTATGTTCCACGCTTCGAGGATTAAAAAGTTTCCGCGATACCGTTCTTCGAATCCGAACAGCAAATTCACGTTTAATAATACAGACTTGAGAGGGGGAGATTGTCACATAATAATTACAAACTAATTAACAGCTATTGTTTTGTGTGTACTTGCGTGTTTACGGTATCCCAGGCACATTGTAAAGACTCTTTTTATTATGCCAAGCTACGGTCGTTATCTCTAAGGGGTTAAACTCTTATAAATCCTCCGGTGCCACACGCAAACAAACTCCAATTACATAAAACAATTACACTATTAAACAAATACGAATTGTACTTTATTAGATCTTTCTCTCTCCATCTAGTGCTACAATGGAGACAGCGACTCTTGCTTATTCGGAATTAATTAACACAGACTTCTTATGTAATAAATCAAACAGTTCGCGCGAGATGATGACGAATGATGACGTGTTAGATTAACTCTCCAAATACTGTACGAACGTACGATAATTTTTAGAGCAATGAGAATATTTAAAACTTTCTAAAATGTAAATTCTTTTTATCAAGTGTCGAAGAAATAATAAATCTCTAACCAGCAGAGCTTCGTCAAGTATAGTAAAATGTATCATACAAAATTATATTGTCATATATTTTTTATCTCCGTCTATTCGTTCTTAGTATTTGAAGCGTTACTTAAAAATTTCATAACAAATCAGATGATTGTATGCTGTATGATATAGACACTCTGATACATGTGATAACGATATCTATCGATATTTTAATAACTATGAGATATCAGAACGACACAAATTAATATATATTAATATATCTTTTTTGAGACTTCATCTACATATACATATATACATGTATATGTTTTTCAATACTTCAAAATATATACAAAGAATTATATCGGCCTTGTGCTTATCGTCGGTGATATTTCTCAATGATTCGGGATATCGATAATCATCGTTAACACGGTACAGGGCACTACTACAGAAAAGGAACATGTGTTGCGTATGGCTTCTGAACGCGGATGACGCATCAAGTCACGTCGAATCGACGTTAGGTCGCCAATTGATATTTAATAAATAATCTGAGATACCAACGCGATGTAGAACGAAAAAGGAACATCTCGCGTGCGCGTTTCGAACGGTGGTGAAGCGAGTCGAGCGGCGTGGGCCGCGTCGGCGGTCGGCGGCCATAAGTCTTCCACGTAGGTCCGTCCACGAGCGTCGATACAGCGACGAGGCAAAGCTATCGCGCAGCGCCGACAACGCAGCGTATTTACAAACATGGCCATGTAAGGCAAGTTCTCGCCTAATGTGTGTCTCTACACACACGTACGCATGCACGCGCACGCACGCACACTGTCATCGTCATCGTCCCGGGGCTCCCACGCGGACAAACGAAGGAAACGCGTTCTCGCAGGATACCCCTTTATCGTTTTCCTTCTTCGACAGAATTCTGATCCATTTTCGAAACACTTTTTGTCCCGAATCACAAAAGAAGCGTCCCGGCGCGGATTCACAAAAATCTCGTCCCTTCCAAAGAAGCAAAGAAAGAAAGGAAAAGAATAGGTCGAGAAGGTCGCGGGGGTAAATCGGCATCGTTCACGGCGAGAATGCAGGAACGTTCGTAAAAGTTCTCCCCATGCGCTGCCGCCGGGCGCCTCACAGTTCCAGGTGCTCGTACATCGGCGGTAACGGCTCGTCCTCGGAGTCGTAAAAGTACGGTTTTCTGCGGTATCCGCCGCTGGACCGTCGCACATCGTCCTCGTCGTCCACCACGTCGTCCTCGTCCACCTCCGAGCTCGAGAGCTCATCGAGGTTCTCCTGCAGCCTCTTGACCGCCTCCTTGATGAGGCCGCCTTCGCGCAGCAGCTCCTGAAGTACCTCGTACGGATCATCGTCCACCCTTCTCTCATTCCTCTTCAGATAATGATGGTGATGGTGGTGATGATGACCAGCAGTCACGTGATGCTGCTGCTGGCTGTTCGACCGCAGACCGCAGACTTCGCAGCCGGCCGCCGGATCCGCCCAGGAACGCGCCGGCACGCGGTACGGCGACGGCCGACTGTTCTTGTGGCTGATGCTGGACTTGGCCTTCAGGCTGGACAGCCGCAGGTTCTCCTTAATCTGCGAAACCAGCAGGTCGACGTCGCGCGTCAGGAACGCGTCTGCCTGCGCCGCGCCGTCCGGCATCACGCCGATCAGATACGTCGTCTCCTCGGCGCTCGGCATCCTCGGGCCTTCGACACGGATATTCGCGCGCGAAACACGCAGCGCAAACTGCACTCTATTGTAATAAACAGACTGTGCAACGAGGACTTGACAGTTTCTCTCGGGGCTCTATGTTTTTGTCCTCTCTTCTTCTAATCCTTGATATTACCGTCCCGCTCTTCTCTCACCGTCTCTCTCTCTCTTCGCACCGACGATATTCTTGCCTCTCTTTCTCTCTTGCGGTGTTTACCTGGGTCGACGGTCCCCTGCAATAATAAACAGGTAGACAGGAGGTAGGGGAAAAGAATGAGCGAGTGAGCGAGCGGTGCACTATCCTTCCAGACAAACAAAGTCCCTTTTTATGCACGAGGAAGAATCTCAGCGGGGTGACTGAGATCCGCTTTTCCCACGGAAACCGCTCGTTCACGAGCGACGTCGTCTCGCCGACACAACAATAACAGAGAGCGGCGGGGTATATACGCGACGATATCCGCGAGCAGGCGCGTCGGACGCGCGGTAATCGGACGGGACGCGTATGATTCACTGGGTAAATACGCGCGCGGCGCGATATCCTCCCCGTCGCCGCTTCGATTCTCCGGCTCTTGCTCGCTTTCTCGAAACGTCGTCGGCGAAGCACACGAGTCTCGCGCGCGCGTCGAAGCGCGGCTGGCTGTTGAATGAAACGGCCGCGCGAGTACGAGCGTGCGGCTAATCTACGCGCATAAACAAACGCACACCAGCGCGCCGCGCAGCAGCAGCTGCAGGTACACGTATACGCGCACAGGCACAGAGCCTCTCCTCTCCACTACACGCTACACCAGCGGTGCATTGTTTTGCTTCCAGGCCGATCGAACGTACACACGGTGTTTGCGCCCGAGTGTCTCTTTCGCTCTTTCTTTCTCTCTCTCTCTTTCTCGACGAGGATCGTTGCACAACGCGCGCATACGCTCGTTACACGCACCTACTCCGCTCCGATGAGGTAACACACCGAGGAGGTGGGAGGGAAAAGGGAGGATCGGAACACGGAGAGAGCGAGTGATTATTTTGGCCCGACGGGAAGATGGTATCTCGCGCGACGCTCCCGCTTTCGAATCGGATACGCCAGCCGACGGACGATTCCTCTTTTCCTCTATCTCGCGAAAATTTCTTCTATTTATAATCACTGTTATTTTCTTATCCTGAGGTAATCTCAATTCCACGGCTCGCCGCTCCACTTTTGCGATCCACTTGTTATCCGGCGACGGCTATCGCGGGTTTTCGCAGTCTCGATTTAAATGTCAACTCGGACGTCAATCGGAAACTCGCTCCCGTCGCTCCGACTTCGAGGTAGTTTCGGTATTTCGTTCTCGGGTTCTACGGTGATTCCGGGTTCCCGCACGTAATTTCGCTGTCCGCGAGTCACCGAATTGTCACCACTTGCGATACGATACGCGCGGCGCGTTAAGAACGTCCTGCAGGCTGCGTCTGCTTCTTTGTTTATCTGGCGTGACTTCACCGCGCGACACGTCGACGAGGCTCCCGATCACTTCGCGCGGAGCGGAGCAGCGCCAGCGGCAGGCTTCAGCGAGCACGGAGAGCGAAGAGCGAGCGGCCGCCCGTATGTCCGCCAGCCATGAACCTTCTACTCTGTTATTATTGTTTTGGTCGGGCGGCGCATGCGCCCCGTCGGCTTCCACGCCGCCCGCCCGCCGCCGCGAACCGGCACCCGTCCGTCCCCGCGCTCGCCGGCTCGTGTAAACAAACCGTTAACTCACGGGTCCCCGGCGAATCGATAATACTCCTCGCCTCTCACCACTTCCCCGTTCCGTGTTCGCTCTCTCGCCTCCTTCCTTCCCACCCACTCGACGTTCTGTTCGCTAAGAAAGCAAGCATGCATCGCCGCCGATCGCAAAAACGCCTTTGTCGTATCCGCGCGAGGAGCGCGCCGATAAGACGTCTTTGGTTTCACAAACGGGTTTTATAAACGAGGCGTTTGCTTATAATTCTTTTGTGTGTATATACGCGAATCTCTTTTGGAAGGCGATTTTGAAATTTGCGAGGGGGTAGGGAAGCGAGGAGAAAGACGAAGGGGCGACACGTCGATGAGAGAAGCGGGCGAGAAGAAAAGGAGGGTGGGGACATCGATGCGCGCGGATCAAGGTTACACTCGGACACCTCCTCTACGTCATCTTTCGGCGTGTTTATACGCGCGTGCGCTCGGCGTGCACGCACACACACGCTCATCCTTTGGACGAATCATTCATTATCGCATGTCCACGTAATGCTCCGCGTATTACGTTCATGAAAACTCAGCGACAATCGGGCTTCCTCTAATAACTTAAAAGAATTAGAAGGGCGAGACTGATGTACGGAGGGAACGAATGACTGTGTATTTTTCCGAGTATATTTATAATACCCTCTGCGTTGCTTTATAATTCTTTTGCTTTAAAAAGCAGATACAAAAATACATAAGCGTTTTCGAATATCGGATATCTCTTTCTCTTCCTGTACAATTGTAATTCGTTTATTTATTCGTTTTATTTTCTACGGTTTTTCCAAAGTAAGACTCATTCGCTCTTTGTTTCGCTTCCTCGTATCTTATTCTTAATGTATCGGGTTCTGCCAAGAACCTCTGCCACAAAATGTCCTTCTCGCGTTCTAGATTGGCATCCATCCTCTGCGATACGAGAATTATTAGCAAATGTCATATGATTTTCACGAATTATTAATATATTTATAACGCTATACCATTCGTTCTTTGAACTGATTCCTAATCCTTGATATATCTCCTTGTATCTCTTGAACGATTGCGGATATTTCCTCGCATTTGGAGCTTATTTCGTATGAAATTGGTCTGAGGCTGATCGTTGGTCCATTTTGCGTCTCAACCGTGTAATCCTTGTTAATTTCATCTGTTCTAAATTCACAGAAATATACAAAAATAATGGATATATCGATACATGAAATAATTAATGATACTTACAATTTCCGCAACTTGTCAATTTTGTTATTCAAATATGTTTCCAACATTGATTTTTTCTTCTCCGCGGTGTCGGCTATTAAGTCATCGTATCTTTTCAACGCGGTAGAGAATGACTCGTCTGAAACATTGTCACCGAGCATCATGGATATAAATATTTGATTAAACGCATTGTACGTTTTGGGAGATTGCGTTACGAGAGTCGCATATTCGTCCTGTTCTTGCTGCATGACCTCCTACACATTTCATTATATTTCTTTAAGTAGTGTAAATAGTGTTAATAATGTAAATTATTATCTTTATTAAAATAGAATTGACTATAAAAAACAATTTTAATAAATTACTAACGCATCTTGCGGAAGAGAGCTTATATTCCGTGATAATGTAATGGCGAGCATCGGCAATGAATTCAGCAACCTCGTGCAGGCAGCGAAATTGCATTTCCATTAACATACACAGCAAGTCCACGTAAACATGTCCATGTTCTCCTGCGAGAGAGTGAAAATTCTTGAGCTTCTCGAGACGAACTTTCCTTCGTTCGAGACGGGCGAGTGCGTCGTTCTTCAAAATCTTCATCGTCTCCATTTCCGCATATTGCACTACTTCCGATAACTGTTGATCCCGCAAAAGTTCAACATTTTGCTCCAAGATATCCCTTTTCATGGCTAACATTTGTATTTCGCCCCTGTTTACAAATAAAATATTACGATTAATATATAGAACGTTTTTCTTCCTCGTTATGTTCTAATTATAAAACACAACATTAATTATTCAAGTATGAGACAATCTTTTTAATTTAATACGAATGATATTTTTACTTACTGTAATTTATTATCCCCAGGCACTTTCAAAACTCCACCATTGTAGATATCCTGTACGCATTGTAACATTGCCATGTAAAATTCTTCTTGAACACTAGCATTAATCTCTTCTAACTTAGAATTGGATAAGCTATAAGAAATAAGAAAAAATATGTTATGTTGTTTAATAAATTTCTTAAAACGGATATTTGCCTATTTACTTACTTTGTCTTACACAAGAATAACTCATGCATCCTTTCATCCATCTGTTTGTCTTTATTGTCACTTATTAGAGATCCATAATCGGAATCCTCTTCTTGCTCTTCCTTAGCACTAATTCCAAATTGCTTTTTTATATGAATACTCAGATAATGCTTGTAAAGTTCTATTTGTTTAATGAACAAGTCGATGGGCATTTGTGACCATAAGACCGCACTGCCTTGCTGGAGAAATAAATGACAATCAGTGAATCAAATAAATACAACAAAAATAATTACAAAGTTTAAGATAATTACGTTCTTAGCAGCATCGACATATACATTCAGAAGATTTTCGATATCCTTCAAAAACTGACAATTATCTTTATCAAATTCTTTTAGAATAACGCTGCAATCGTCGTATGCCTTTTCAGTTTCGATCTGATCTTTATTCAACGTGGTTTCCGCTTCTTCAATGTCATCATCCAGCTTGTTCTCGACTTCTCTGTAACAAAATCATTTCTCTAAATTACTTAACTAGATTATTTACACACATATTTCAAAAGAGAAAAAAAACATATGTATAATTTTATAAGTCCTTACTTCAAAGTTCTTATACTATGTCTCAATGTCTGAAGATACTTCTCATCCTCTTTACAAATATCCTTTAATGCTTCGTATTCTGCAAATAGATCTTCTTGACACGTATCATCCTGATCAACAAGCTGCAACAAGTCTGGGCAATCTCTGGTGGCTTCCTCCAACGCGGCGTCCAGCGCTTCGCCTTTTAACAGTTCGCCCGCATCTTCTAATGTATTTTTTCTGTAAAAAAAAAGGGAAACCATCAGAAGTCCAATCCTGCTGCTCCAGTCAATTTGTAACACAGAGGCAGCTTACAATTTTATCTCCTCATTGGAGAGAATATTGACGCTGCTCACGTTTTTACAAAACCACTCCAGAAAAGGCTGCGTGCTTGGATCATCGCATACTTTGGTCAAGATCTCGGACGTGATTCCCGACGACAAGTCCGGACGCAGCCTGCGAAGCTTGTTGTAGAGCAGTTTACCGGTGATGCTCATCTTCCTTTATCTCACGCTTTCTCTTCTCTCGATACGCCGTTTCAGTTTCCACAAAAGTTTCTAGTCATATTTCACATTATATCTAAACGGCTCATCTCGCAGCACGCTATTTCAAGAGTATTCCGAATCTTTATTTTGTATTTAACGGAATCGAAGTGTCGACCCGCCGACGGTGATCGAACTCGTGCTGTAAACACAGCTGGTTGCGCCATCTTTTTAAATTCTTTCTAATTATCAAAAGTATATTTTCATTATAAGTAACGTCGATAAACATTGATCAATAAAATCATCCGCGAATCGTTCATCGATTGTCACAAATAATTTTATTAATATTAAGCAAATTTTTCATTTCAAAACATTAATTTAAACATTGAAATAAAATATTTGAATGTATAATCAAATAAGAATTACAAATGTCTCAAATATTTCAGATGTCAAATCGGAACGTAAGATGTCTTTAATTTTTAAAATGATTCATTATTATTAATAAAATGATTTGTTCTTTAAACGACTTCAAGACATAATACATATAATCTGGAATATTAATATTTACATACCATCGTATTTTTTAATTAAATTAATTATCTCTTTTAATTTTTATTATTCTTTTTTAATTATTTCTTTCCAAATATTCGAATAATGGCAAATGTATTTACTTAATGATACAATTCGCTAGAATCTTATTAACTCTATGGAGGATTTTACAACTGCAAATTTTTTATTAGAAATATACGTAAAAAATGCGCAGTTACGATTGTTGTTTACGATAACTCTAAAAATAATATTCTTCTTCATCGTTGAAGTAATTGGCGAAACAAAGAAAATTATACATGTATCGAGTTATCACTTACGAACTAGAGTAATTCTAACGACAGTAGATAGGCCTGTTTTTTTCAGTTGAATTTCTTGCACAGTTCCTCTTTTTTCTTCATGAAGAAAAGATATACGGTGCAAGAAGTTTAGCTAAAAAAACAAAAACAAAAGGCCTATTATTATTTCGAAAAAATTATATATTAAGAAGGAGGATTTTGTGTATCAGGTGGTGTGATGCAGAAAAATGCATGGCGCATAGTAGAGTCATAATGCAGCGTGTCGCGATGCTCGAGATGTCATTCGGTGCATGGTGAGGTAGGAGAGCGAGAGTGAGAGAGGGCGAGGAAGAGAGACGGACACAGAGATTTGGAGGTATTTTTCTTGTGCGATCCGGTATTCACGCGGCGAGAAAAATCCTTCTGAACTCGAGGTAGCCGCGATGGATCGCGAACTGGTTGAGAAGTTTATCGAGGTGACGGGTAAGTGTTACATTGTCCGTGCGTTAGCGCGAGAATTATCGTTCAGGTTAAATAACACGATCGCAGCCAGTTAGCGTCGTGAATATAAATACACGCTTTTCTTCGAGTCGAGCGAGAATTGCGACGATGACCGCAAATATAAATGCTGGGAAAGTGATATTTCGTTGCGATTGGACGCGGACGACGTGTTGGACGTTCAGTTTGTGTCTTCCGTTTAGGCGAGAGCGAGGCGACGGCTCGGCAGTACCTGGCGTTGGCTGATGGAAACGTGGAGATGGCCATCAGCTTGATGTTCGAGGGTGGCAGACCACCGGAGACCGAGAACGCGAATCCCGAGCCAGCCGTGAGGGCTCCTATACTACCTACGCGTGAGATACTGGTGCCTTCGGAGCCAGTGTGTTCATTACCACAGTTGTCGAATAACGTGTTTGATAGATTCAGAGATTTTGCAGTAGAAACCCGTATGTATTATCGTATATAACATATATATCAGTTAGAATATGTATAATATATGAAATAATTAACACAGAGCGACAAGAGGAAGAGATGACTCGCCGAGTAACTGGCACAAAGCACATGTCTCAAAAGAAATCAAAGCGACTGGAAGATCTGTTCCGACCACCATGTGATATTCTCTTTTTGGGTTCCTTTATGGAAGCACGGGACCATGCGAAGACCTTGAACCGTTGGCTGCTCGTCAATGTTCAGAATCCACAAGAATTTAGTTGTCAGGTTCTCAATAGAGACGTGTGGCCCAATGAGCATATTCAAGAAATTGTAAAGGATCACTTTATTTTGTGGCAAGTATGTCATACCAGAATATCATGCCACCTTTTAATTGATATTCTGATTTATTTAGCTACATTTGTTACTTTCAATCAGGTCTTATCTAACACTTCGGATGGAAAACGTTATATAGACTTTTACAATGTGGTGGCATATCCTTATCTGGCGATAGTAGATCCTAGAACAGGAGAATGTATGAAAACTTACAATAACATCACAGTGGATAATCTAATATCTGATTTAAACGATGTATTAAGCACACACCCATCTCCAGAAAGTGCTACGCAAATTACATCTGATTCTAAAGATTGGAATAATTTTCCCACAACTCCTCCAAAACGAAATATTATAGCTGATCAAATAAAGAATGTTAGTAATTAAATTTTATAAGTTTTTTCTTTTGTAATTGATTTTTTATTGCCAAATTGTTTCTTTTTCAGGATTGTGGACCTAGTAGCAAAACTTCCAGACTTTTATCAGAAAAAGTCATAAATCTTGGTTAGTATCTTTAAAATTAATAGAAGTAACTTTAAAAAATTACATATTGATTTATTTTACAAAATAAATTGCAACAGTTTTACTCTGTTAAATATTTTTGTTATATACAGGAAATGAAAACGTAGCGTCTGATAACATTACAAGTTCGAGTGTTCCAAGTTTGAATATTCCATGTAGCAGCAACACTGCTTTTAATAAAAAGAGGAAGCTGAATGAATGTGCGACTAAGCAGCAAAAGGATGAAAAATTAAAATCAAATTCAGCTAAACCTGAAACAGGTAATTGTGACATCTGTATAATTTGTGGTGTTTCTGATGTATATTTTATCGGTAAAAAATTATCTTTTTAATCCAGGTGATGAGCCTTTTCTACGGCTCTGTCTACGATTGCCTAACGGGGCAAAGGAAACAATATCAATGTGTGCGACAGACACCATAGAAGTACATACTTAAATCTCTTCCTAAGATTACATGACTTATAATGTAAAAGAAAGATATAATATAATTGCAATTTTTTTTAGGACTTTTTGATTAAAATGGAGGAAATGAGTTTTCCATCAACAGAGCATACTTTTTTGGTGCCATTCCCAAAAACAAACATTGGTGCACTATCTGCAAATACTCGCTTGTTAGATACAATCTTGTTTCCAACGAACACAGTATTCATAACAAAGATATAGTAATATTCTCTGAATGAATCATAATTGCTTCCATTACAATTTTTTGATTTAGACTTCGATTCAAATCAAACATTCATTTGAAATTTTCATCATTATTTTCACATTATTATGAAAATTTGTAAAAATTGTATAGTTAAAGTTGGATTTGTTCCTTAAAATTATGAATCATATCTCTGTTTATATTTTTAATGTTTTAAATTGAAAAAAAGACATTCTTTCATCTGAGATAAATGATAAAAGCACTGCCATCCAGTGTTCATGTCATACAAAAATGCGTTCAGTAATCTTTCTATCTTAAAATAAGATTGTCGCGACTGATAAGAGAAAACAGTTGCATTGTAGTTACTGCCGAAGTATCGTCGTATAATGTTACTTTTTAGTTTTATTATTCCACAAAATCTCGTAAGTACCGTCCATAATGCATACAGCCGTTACAATATTTTTTTGGAATATTTCAAAGTGGCACAGTAAATTATATATCTTGGCAGCCATTTTACAGCATTATTACATAATATAATAAAATTTTGGAGCGTTTTGTTTTGTCAATGTGATTCAAAACAAGTAAGATTTCACAATATATTAAATAAAAAAATAAAATGAAAACGATTTCATATTATATCGCTGATAGTACAAGGTATGTCAACGTGATCTTTTCATTAGTTCAAGTCGAAACTGCCGATATAATTAAGATAGATATAGGTTTACAAAATAGTTTACAAGTATGAATTATAACTAATGTCAATAGAATATACTGATATTATCCATCGACTACAGATACATTTCATGTCACGTGTGTCATCCGTATTTTTACTTATTTCTCAATGTATAGTATCTGTAATATACATGGTAGAAAATATTTCTCCTATTAAGTGTGTACTTATTTTAAATATATCATTAAATTTAATTAAATCGTATTAATTTTTTATACATATCCTGCACTATTTTTTTATATAAGCTAAAATTCCTGTTTTAAATGTAATTTAAGAATTTATTTGTCAGCAATTAAAATATTATTCTAACTTTTAATATTGTGCATATTCTCTTTAATAGATAATCTTAGTTATATTATGATGCTAGAAATATTGATTCACATACATATATAACGAAACATGCATTATACATATGTATAAGGTATTAAAATTATAAACATATTCTGTTGCACAGGATGATAGAAGGAATCATTAAAATACCAAAAAATAGAAATAGAAAAAATGATATATAATGAAGTTTATGAAAATAATTTATCACGTGCTTATGTTTTACATATGTTACTTATTTATATAATATATATATACATAGATATATATACAAATTAATTCAAAATATAGTTTGTTTCATAAATGTAATGTAGATAAAATTTCCATCTCATTTTGATTTTTAAATATTGATATATGTAATATGTGTTCACACAGTATATTTGATGGATATTATATACCTGAATCGTTCATTCTGAGTTGTATGGTATTCAAAAAATATATATATTTCTGTTAAAATAGTCTTACGGATGAATACTATCACAAGAGAGAAAATAACACAATTCTTAATATAAATACATAAATTCAGTATTTGATATTTGTAAAAAAATATTTGGTGTTATAATTCGTTTTACTAAACAATGTATAATTCGGTGACTAAAAATCACATAGTCACAAGTCGTTCTTTCACAGGTATTTGCTAAATTTATATTCTAAAAATGCTACAAGATTCACGCTACGATAATGTCAATAACGTGCAGAACAGTGTAGTCTAATTTAAACAGCAATGGCAACAAATTAATGATTATTGACATTAATTTTTATCATTATTTTTTATATAGAACTTGATGTACAAAGCAGGATATTAGTGAGGCGGTTGCATAAGTGATGTCTGTGCACGCAAAGTCATACCAGTCACATCTTCTATATAGTGGAATGAGAAAAGAATAAGAGAATATTAGATATACAATAACTCATAATTCATAAATAATAGATTCTATATAATAAAATTAAATAAACAACAGATGTGAAATATGATAGACAAACAATGTGGCTGTGCTCGAAATTAATATAAGTTGATAATATTTAACATAAGTTGTTAGCAAAATTCAACATTAACAAATTCAACAAAAACTGAAATAAATAAAATTGAATGTCGAGAGAAATATTGTGATATATATTGTTAGTATAATACAAGCCTTTGAAATATTTGTGAACAACGTGATATCTATTCTGGAGATAACACATGCTATTCTTTCTTTTTTGAAAAGATAAGAAAGATAATTCAAATATTTTTATTTGTGTATACGTCAGTACATTATATAACGATCTTCATCAAACAGATTTTATATCGAATTAACATAATAATATGTTTAATATGAATATA
This sequence comes from Cephalotes varians, assembly GCA_037157785.1. NCBI lineage: Eukaryota > Metazoa > Arthropoda > Insecta > Hymenoptera > Formicidae > Cephalotes > Cephalotes varians. The sequence continues at coordinate 1,423,200 of JANQDE010000017.1, read as the reverse complement.
TTTTACTTATACTACAAAATGTTCTTAAAGTATATATTTTTAGTAATAAACATATATATTCGAAGACAATATATTTGAATATTATACATTATATGTATACATATATAGTGGTTAAAAAAATCATTAGAGAAAATGATGTCCAAAAATATTAAATATCAATATTAATAAATAATATGTTACTTTCATCGATAATGTCAGTAAAATAGAAATTTCATTAAATATTAACATTATATAATTTAAAACATAACACGTATTTAAGTATTATATAGCGACTAGTTAAGAAAATATGGTTTCACCGACAACAATGTTGATTTTATTTTTGAAATTATTTTTGAAGCATCAGAATCTTTTTCTCGGCTGGTATTGTCTATATCCAGGAGAAAGCATAATATTGAAAATAAATATATGCTGTATCTTTTAAGCTTATCTAAAGCGTATTTAAAAACAGATGTCAAAACTCCATAGTATATGGATTGGTACTTGTATACGGTGTAGTAAGACTTGTTAGATTGCAAAGCATTTCTTATCTTAAGAACTTAAAAAGAAAGAGCTATAGAAATTTATGAAAATAATTCTTCTTCCATACCGAGATGTTTCAGAAACACACCCATCGGTGTACGTTTCAAACCGATGCCCTCGATTTTATTGGCAATCCTGTTTTTGATATTCCTTAATCTCAATGAGGCATGTACAAATGTCACTGAAAATATTGATATGAATATTACAGCGAAATTGACTTGACTTCCATTGTTCAAGAAATAAAAGCAACAAAAAAAAATTAATAACAATATGAAATATATCAAATGTCACACTTACCACAGAAAGGTAACAAAATGCCCAGGAAGAAAACTAGGAGAGATCCTAGGGTATATGTTATAAAACATCCAGCGAATATTATAAATAATACTCCGACCACAGGATATTGCCTTTTGAAGTTATGTATTGTGCTTCCTTCCATGGATACATAGGCGAACGTACCCAAAATTGCCATCATCGCCAGCATACCGACTAGCATTTTGACAGGATGAATCAATCTATAAGAAAATATAAATAAATCAATACAAAATAATACTTAGAAGATATAAAGCATTTGCATGACAATTTTCGAAAAATCAATAATATTATTAATTCAATGATACTCAAACTATATCCTACAGAATTTCAAGACTCTAAAAAAGCTTTTGTACTAGAACGTAGCAAAATCGGAAGCAAAATCTTTCTCGGGAACTTGCAGACAAGAAAATTCAAGAACCACTGCTCAATGTGTACATTCGGAGATCACTCACCCGACGATGAGGAAAATGACGATGGACGTAAACAAGTAATTAGTCTGGTAGTACAGGAGATTGTTGACCACCCGGTTGCCCCACTTCTCCAGATCCTTGAGATTCGGTAGTTGGAAACGTGCGGACTCCAGCAGGAAGTCGTCCAGGCTGCGTAGCGGCGGCAGCTCCAGGTCGTTGCTCACCAGCTTCGTCTTGTCCATCGTCGAATCGTTCTTAAACGATATCGCTTCGACAAGATCAACCGATCAAGATCTTTCTTCTCGATCGTTCTGCCGTCGACCGGTATTTTTGGACGATGACGAATTCAGTGACGAATGTCATACGACGCCGACGATACGAATTGTCGTCGGTCTCGAACGATTAATTGGAACGCTCGCCTCTCTTATTGTCGGAGTAACGCGAATTAACCCGAAGAGACGTTGAACGTTCGCTTCGTGTACAAACGAATATAGAAGCTGGCAGATCGCCGCCGATCGTCATCAAAATGCATGCACGACCGTCCACGACTGTGTCTCTCGAGGCGCTCTCTCGACAGGTGGACATCAGATGTTCGATATCGAAATTTTCAGTCAAGAAGGATGTTTCATCGAATGGAAGGACAACTTGCTTTCCCGCGACATTTAAAACGAAGATTTAAAGGAAAATTCATGTTGCATTTTACTTTACATTGGAATTTGAATAGATTGGTTGAATAAATCCTCCAAATATATAACAAGATGCGTAATTTAAAATATACGAATGAAATATGCAAAATAAATATAAAACGTGTATGTATAAATAACGGAACACATGTATCTTTTGCTGATTGCGTCAAATATATGATCGTTTAATTAATGCTTATTATGCATAATGTAAATTTAATTAAATACACTTCAAGTAGCGCGTTTTTATTATTACACGATTGAATGCAATCTCTTGCCCTCATCGTCTTTGTATGTAATCGATTCTACTAAAATAACAAATATAACAGCAAATTTTTTACAAAAAGCGAAATTTTTATAATTTAAACGGTATTGCATTGCATGAAATGGCTCTGTAAAGTATAAGATTACCAATGAGATGACAAATTAATTGAGGAATTTTCGTTGATATCTTTGATTAACATGTGTGCAAATAAACAAATATTTAAGATTTGTTAACGGATATCATCCAGCGTCGATAGACATCCACAGGTTGATCCTTAGCACAAATCGTGACTTTATATTTTGTCAAGCAACGTTTGCAGTCGATTTTCCCCAAGTTCTTCTGGTAATTTCTGAAAGGAATAATACACGAAGAAAAATCAGTTAATAACGCTTCTTTCAATTTCAACATTCAATCACCGCTTTCTGTAATCTCGACAATTTTGTGAACAGCTTACATGTCAATGGCGCATGTAACGCCCAAACATCTTGGACATTTGTACATTCGCTTTCTCGGATTCGTCTGTTTGTCCATTTCTACCTTTGACCTAAGCATACGTGCATATCTATCATTTAAAGGTGACATCGCTTGATCGGTTAATCAGCGATTATTTAGATCTTCGTGATAATACGTAATAATATAAACGCAATCTAACTGTTTAACAATTGTTTCAAAATAGTTACGTTCCTGTTTATAATATAGCTTAACAAAGTCGAGAGATATATGTTTAACAGTAATAAATGAAATGAAATTGCGAAGAACATAAATAGCAGCGAAAAGTTTCATTACGAAATTTTATTTTTTAAAGACGAAATATTTTTAATTTGTAATTTTTCACTATTTCACTACTTCGAGTACTTGTACAATTGTCAGCACAGAGAATATTTTCGTAATATAAGTATCATCTACAAGCGTTGCATATTGAAAATTATCAAGTATTTTTTAATTAAAACAGAAAAATACGTGCCGATTGAATTATTCCTTGCTCTTCCTGTCAGTATCCGTATCAACTGCCTCTACACCAATGATGTTTAGACTAGTTTTGATTCCACATCAAGAATAATATTAATGTCATTTAAAATTTTTTAAATAACAATAAATCATAACAAAATAAATATTAACCTCGGCGCGTTTTGGGAATGTCAGGGTATAAAAGTAAAATGTAAATAAATCACATTACATATTTCGTAAAGAATATTCGTGTATCTTGTTTACAAAATCAAACGTGACACTTTTAAGCTTTCTTTGATACAAAATTCGAGCTAAAACTTGACATACAGGCTCTTTAAAACAGATTTATAGTACACTCATGTAATCAATCTTGACTATTTTTTAATACAATAGGATATCTCTGTGATTATACAAATATATGAAATTAAATATTAATAACGCGTGACAATTTCTGCACCCTATTGAGTAGAAGATCCCCCTGCTTCACCATCGCTTGATATTGCCAATTCTTGCTATCCGGCCGATTCGTTTCGACTACGCCTCCAACTCGATCGACTTTGCAATGTAATCGACCTGCTGCTATGAAGCGTGACAGTTCCCTGCAAAAATAATATATTTAAGCACATTAGCAGATTTTTCTATAGATGACACAATTCATAATTTTAATTAAATAATTGCTTTAAGATAGCAAATTCAATAAGAATCAGTAACAATCACTTACTGATCAATGTATTCCACTGTGACACCAAATGCTTCAGCCATATACTGGAGGGTTAAAGATCGATAGGATTCCAATAGTTGTGTATATGCGAGAATTCGCATCTCCCGAACGTAATATCGATAGTGAGGAAATATTAAGTAATCCCGGCGCAACAATCCTTCAACATGCGCTGAAACAATATTTCAATGATTGCAAAATCTTTCAAATATAAAATAGAATTTAAACTTAGTTCTTTTATACTTACCAAGATTTTTGAAAAAATCCGCATAATGACAATTATACAATGAGAACAAGTAATCCTTGACATCTGAATTACTGTGAAGAACCTCCAATATCTCGGATCCCTTAATGATTTTGTCTCTCAGTTCATTCCGTGGAAGACTTATCATACTTAAGTATACTGTGTACCTCACAAATGTGTTATAATCCATAAGCTCATAACTCGTAAATGTGCTAATGGTGTCCAAAAAGAAGTTTGCAGCTTCTTTAAAGTCACGGACTGCTATGCAGTATATTCCTTGATAAACTTTCAAACGATTTCGTCTATCCCAATCGCCGCCTTCTTCTATCAAACTGCAAAGTATAAGTAAAATATATTAATTGTCATAAAGTATATAACATGAAAATATCTCTTCTCTTTATTTTTATCAACCTTTTAGCTTTCTCGATATTTCTGGTGATATGGTCGTGATCCAGATAGAACAAGCCAATTCTAATATTATGAAATACAATATCTAATCTGTGCCCTAATGATACTGTCTTGTCGTAAGTTTTCCTAAACGCCGAGATTGCACCTTCCTTGTCGCCTATTCGACAGAGATATTCAGATTTCTTTAAGTTGGCTTCCCGAACCTCCATCTCGCCTAGATTTTTCTCAGCATCCTCGATAGCGTCGTCGAGTTTCTTCAACTGTTCCGCATTATGTGCCTTCATCGTTGCAAGGAGCGTTTCGTCCACAGGCCAATTCAAATCGTTGCAAACCTCTTCATAGAACGGAGCCATATCTATTAAAAAAAAATAACGTTTAGCTTTATATTTTATTTCAAAACAAAAATTATATTGAAAGAATTAATAATCGATCATTAAAGAATTAATAAATTGATCATAACAATTAATAACAGAGATTATGTTTTGAGCAAAGACAGATTCAGCAATCAAGACAAAGGAAATAGCAAAATTTATTATTATCTTAAACAAATTAAATTGCGTTGTCGGAAATTACATCAAATTTTTGGAAATATTGTAAGTTACAAGCATTCGAGAGAAAAAGATGCAATCTCACTATCAGCTTTAATGGCATCCAGGAGTTTGGTCTTCAGATGGACGTCATCCACGTGTTCGCGGAGACCTAGCAGGAATTTCGTCTGCGCCAACTCGAGATTCGGGTTCTTCTCTAAACCCTCCTCCTCCAGATTCTCCAACGGCATTGTGAATTATCAAATAATTCGACAGAACTTGACGCCCGTAACTTTACCTTTTAGGTTAAGAAGCTTCGCGTGACACCAGAGAGAAACTTGAGTTTAGAGTGGACATGACCGCGTGAAACCCGTTTACTGGCGCCTTTACGTGCACAGAATGTGCACGTTGAACTACGTAGCCACGGAATATTTCCAGCGGATAACATTCGGATAGACTTCGATTTTATCTCATCTTACATAGTCTTGCATGATCTGTTCATTTCAGCTGAATTCCTTGTATCATTCATTTTTCCTCCTTTATTTCTCCAACATGGAAAATAAACAGACACATTGTTTGGTTCTGTTCCGTGCTATGTTCATAAAGTATAATTGTGTAAAAATATAACATAACAATGCATTACAAAAATAACAACTAAAAATTTTAATACAAAAGATATTTAAAAAACATTACAGTATTTTAATAAAATTTTTCTATGCAAAACATATACCAAGAAAAAAACGCAACTATCGCGTGATATAAATTTGGCGTTCGTATATTGACGATCTATTAGATCTGTATTTCATAAGATTCATTCGGCCGAAAATATATTGCGCAAACAAAGCGACGATTATATTTTCGGATATTGTAACTATTGCGGATATCTACCTACAATATGTTAACATATTTAATTTGTATTGTAATGCGAAATGACTATACTAATAAGGCAAGCATATAGCGTTTATTATTAAAAATGCGAAAAATGTACGAACGCGAAAGTATAAAGCGGAGAGCGCTGCCACTCTTGGCGCGTGAAGTTAACCGCGCTTTTCGCTGTCTTAATTACGTACACGAAACATTTGCCGATCGCGCCGGAGACGAAGCCTCCCCTCCTCGCCCCACTGCACTCACGTCTCAGTTGCATAGCGCGCCGGGCACGGGACGGATCGACTCTGAGACAAGTGACTTCGCGGCTCGATCAAGTGGTGATTAAAACTTATACATTATATCTGAACTTGTAATTTATTGTAATACTTAACCCGCAACTACAGTTTCGATTCTCTTATAGTGATAATTCATCCGAGCGCGAATTTCGCAGTAGTGACCGAAATTATCGCGCGAATAATAATTTCAATTATATTTTTTCTACATGTTCATCTTCCACACTCAAGTGACATTATAATGTGAAATAATAATCGTCATAAAACGCGAGTGTTATCTGGTGCTCGAAATGCGGGAAATTCGTGAACGCGACGCCAAGACGCGCAACGCCGCGCGTCGCTTTTGGCGCGTAAAGCACCGCGCGGGAACGAAGCCTCCCCCACCCCCCCACTACACTCACGTCTCATTTGCAGAGTGCGCCGGACACGGGACGGATCGGCTCTTGAACGAGTGACATTATAATTGATAAAATTGGTAAGTGAAACTCTCGTATTAATCTTACATTTAACTATCATAATACAGATTCGGCATATATATATATTGACAATTCGTTCGAACGAGTATCTCACGATTACTCATTCGATCGAAGATCAAGATATGTAGCGTCGCGCGTTGCCGCGTCGCCGCGACGCTGCCATATTAACTTGTAGCGCGTGAAGTTCGCGCGAGATACGAAGCCGCTTCGCTATTAATTGCATTCACGTTTCATTTGCAGAACGCATCGGACACGGGACGGATCGTCTCCGGAACGAGTGGCGTCGCAATTGATAAAACTGGTAAGCGATTTGCATTAATATTACAATTTGTGACTATTATGATACAGACTCGGTACGTGTACATCGGTAATTCGTTCGAACGCGTATTTCGCGATACTCGTTCGATCGAAGATCAAGATGTGCGGCGTCGTCGCGTCGCGCATCGTTGCGTAGGCGCGTCGCTTTTGACGCGTTAAGTTAATCGCACTGGAGACGCCATATTAATTGCATTTATGTTTCATTTGCAGAACGCGGCGGACGCTGGATGGATCACTCCGGAACAAGTGGCGTTATGACTGATAAGCGAAGGACGAAAAGGAGGTCTTACAATTCAGATGTCCTGAGAGGAGGAAGAGGCTTAGGAAAAGTATCGGACACCGATGGAGCTACCTTAGAGTGAGTCATTTCTTACCTGCACAAAATTAATAGTTCTTTCTTATTTATTCAGATCGTTTTATCTCTCGATAATAGTTACAAACAATTAAAGAAAGCTAAATCTCTTTGGATCTCACGTCATTCACTCTGAATATCTCATTTAATATTTGGGATGAGATCAAGTAACAGTTTGGTTCGCGATTCAATTTGTACAAGTTGTTTGTCTGTTCAATGATCAATTTTTACATTTTTATTGTTTTGAGTTTCTATCTATTTTATTGTTTTGTATTATGCTATTTAAATCCAAATATTTGCGATTGAGATACAATATATATTGCGATTAATAATTGCGACAATTTTAATTAAAACGTGATCTCGCGAACGAAATGAACGCAATTCTTTTCTATTCTTTGCTGATATAATTCTTTTATAATTCTACTTTCTATCGCTTTTATATAATTCTTAGTTGAAGAAGTTAATACGCGTATTGCTGAGATATTAAATTCAAAATTAAATAAAATATAGTTAGTATTCTATTAACGAATGTAATAATTTCTTTTTTCTCCGTTTAACGTATTCTTCTTAACAATCGTAACGATTTCTAATCAATCGTAATATTATAATCATCTGCCGGCACTGTTAATAAATCGGCAACGAAGGAGTCTGTCTCCATTCTTTAGCTGACATATAGCCAGAATGGATTTGGCCAGGAGCAACGCAAGGTAGGTCCAATCTGGCCAGAAGAAACTAAAGAAGCTTTCGTTATGCTTCTTTCCTTCCATCCTACGATGGAAGGAGCAATGACAGAATATGATGAATATTTTATATATGAAAATAAATAAAGTTTGATATTTTATATATGTATATTTATTTATTAATGTAATAATTTTTTTTATTAATGTAATATATTTATTTATGTAATTTATTAATGTAACTGTTCTATGTAACTTTTTTAGAGTTGAGAAGGCTAGATTTTAATAATAGTTAAACTCAGATATATCTCGCAAAGCAAACTTTTTATTATTTTAAATATAATTTAATTTTTGCAATTTGAGGGAATGTTACCGTTATTTTTATTTATAAATTTTTATTTTAATTAAATAAACTTGTCTTATTGAACTCAAAAATTTATGTAAACGCTATTTTCTTACATTTTTAATCATTCAAATCAAATATTAAAAAAAATATTTAAATTTTATTATCTAAATTTTTTTATTAAAAAATGTATAAAAGAAATTTGCAAATTTGTAGAGATTTCATATTTATTTACATGAAAAATATATGGTGAGACACTATATAAAAAGATTATGAAAAGAAGATATTCAGTAATAGTAGATTCTTATTTTAAGATCGTCTTAAGTATAATACGCTAATACCGATTGATTCATGACATCTTAAGGCTATACTTAGATAATTTAAGATAATTTTAAACATGATGATTTTAAAGTTTCATTGCAATGCAAAAATTAGTTATGTCTATAAATTACAAAATTTATTTGTTTATTTTCAGAACATTTGATCTCTACATCGCAATAAAATTTTGCAAAAATTATTTTGCATGTTAAAAGTACTTATACAAGAAATTGAGATTTTCGTTATTATTTTAAACTATCATTATTATAAATAAAAATAACAAAGAAGCAACAAATAAATTATAAAAATGTTTAATAAAAATATAATGTTATTCGCACAATTTTTATGTATGTTTTATATATAGTTTATTTGAAGAACAAATAAATATTAAAAAGTATATAAAAGAAATTTCATAATTTCTCACAAACGTGATAATATTAATATTTATATTAACACATTTGTGACAATGGATCTAATATATCATTTAAAAAAATAGAACGCGTAGCGATGCCGGCACTGCGTCAATTTTAATTTTTGCGCGTGCAATTGTTCGCACTGGAGACAAAACCCTTGCGCCATCTGAATCGTGTTCATATTTCAATTGCAGAACGAGACGGACACAGGACGGATCGGCTCTGGATCGAGTGGCGTCGCGATTTGTTAACTGGTAAGCGAGAAAGTTTTATTACATCTAATATCTGACTACATATAATATAGATTCAGCAGAGCAACGGTGATAATTCGTTCGAAAGCGTATTTCATAATACTCGTTCGATCGAAAATCAAGACGTATAGCGTCGCCGCGTCGCTGCGCCGCCGCGTCGCTATTGGCGCGCGAAGCCGCGCGAAGTTGACCGCGCGAGTCGCTTTGCCATATTAACTTTACAATTCATTTCCAGATCGAGACGGACGTGGGACGGATCAGCTCCGAAACGAGTGGCGTCGTGAATCGTTTAATTAGTAAGTGAGATACTTATACTAATTATACATTTGACTATCAGATATAGATTCGGCACGCGTACAGTGATAGCTCGATCGAACGCGTATTTTGCAATACTCGTTCGATCGAAAATCAAGACATAGCGTCGCTGCGTCACTGCGCCGTCGCGTCGCTTTTGGCGCGTGAAGTTGACCGCGCGAGACGAAGTCGCTTCGCCATATTAATCACACTCATTTCTCATTTACAGAACACGGCGGGCA
>JANQDE010000017.1:1226073-1404140 GCA_037157785.1 Cephalotes varians | reverse complement strand
TGTTACGAGAGAGGTCGGTCGTATTCCCAGCGATCTCACTGTTGGTCCCGTGTCCATTTCGTAGATCAATTCGTCAATTCGTGAGTCGCGTAATACACAATGTCTGTTACATTTGCCACGAAAGAGCCGCTGCAGTGACATATAGTTATTTGCAGAAAAAAATGAATATTTTATGAAAAAGGAAATACATGCGTGACGGGAAGTATTTGCTTCAGAGTGTATATTTGGGAAAGAAATCTGTAGAAAATTAATGTGGTGAAATTTTTGGAATTTGCCTCATCGTGAAAGAAGTATAAAAGTAGAACAAAATGATCAAATATTTTATAGACATCGCGGATTGAAACCAAGAAACAATATTGTGAATGAATAAAATTATGCATAACATTTAAATCGTTTATAATTGTAATTGTAATTGAGCAATTATGATGCGTCTCTCTGAATAATCATCGGATGATGTAACGATCTTCGTCGTAACGAAATATTCTTAACGCGTTGTTGAAAATTAAGTGTCCGTGTTGCAGTGACAGAATTATAATCCCGGATCTTCTTGTTTCAAACGGATTCTTTGAATCAATGGTTTTGGCATGTGTTGACGATGACGACCATGTAATTTTCAAAATCGAGTCATAAATTTAATTAGCGGATTATGAGAAGAAATTTTATTTTCCCCTTTGAATATTCGTCTATTAATGCTAGTACTAGTAATGATTTCATTTTTTTTGCGAAATATTTACAGAATGCAGTGATATATGTAAAACGGTGACAGTCGTTGATTCACTGCCGAAATGACGGTTATCCGGGGACAATCCGGAAGATTCAGGATTTATTTGTTCTTGCAATGGATGCTTTGACTTTTAACAGAATGCTTAACTATTTTTTATATATTGATATTGATAACAACGCCTGAGTATATGCACATTTAGTTGGTTCTGATTACTTTGAAAATTTCTTTTCTCCGTTGTTAATTCGTGCTGAATCAAGATTGCATCGTGGAATAGCGATTATTTATTACAATTTTATATCGCGAATATTGATCTAGTCTAGTCTAGTCTTTTTTGTTCACAGGTATGAATTTGAAATTGTGATTTATTATATCTTATATATATTTTGATCAAACGTTTGCATCAAACTGTACGTATCTTTTCATTCACTGATAGTTTCTTTTGAAATGATTTCGAAAATGAACCCATAATCGTAACCCATAATCTCCAACTTTTGCAATGTTGAATTAAATCTTTGATTAATATTTTAATATTTTTTATTAAGAAATAACTCATAATTATATATCTGCGATTTATTTTCTTCTTATTTACTTCTAAGTCGTTATATTCGAAATATTCTAACAGGCTGGAAATATGATTAATATCTCCATTGATTCCAATCGATAGTCTTTCTTTGTTCGTAAATATGTTTTTAAATTTGTCAAAAGTTTTTAAATTTTTTTATGTACCATATTTTATAATGTAATATATGATAAAATCTATACATAATAATATAATGTAACAGAGATTTTTAATATAATGCACGAAATGTGTTATATAATATAAAAAATACAATTATATTACAAGTTTTCACACAAAAACAAAACGTAATGTATAACATAATTCCTGATTTTTATATTAAAAAATGCGTTAGTAAATATACATGTTAATTTGATGTCATCAAAGTTAGAAAATTTTTTAAATTTGAAAATAATATTTTAATTAATGCATGACTAAAATTAATAAAAAAGATGCCTTCGAAAAAAGGGAGGCTTCTTATTTTCAGCGTTTATTTTCAGCATTCATTATCAGCATTCATTTTCAGCCTTCAGCTCATTCATCTATTGCAAAACAGACTTAAAAAAAGAAGAAACATAGTTTCAGAAGAGAAATATCTAAACATAAATTATTATTCTGTAAAAGATATTAAAATCGCAAAAAAATTATGAACATAACATAAAAAAATATAACATAAAAAAATATTTGAAGATAACATGGATAAATGAAGGACCAAAATGAAAATAATTTTGAAGTCGGAAATTATAGAAAAAGTTATGAATTATGAAAAATGTATTTACGAGAGATCGAAATGAGTAGGAAGAATTACAACGGCAAAAAAGCATCATTTAAAGACATCAAAAAAAGAATCAAGAAAAATTTTTCAGTGAAATCATGATCAAGAGAACAATATAATGACAGAAGAACAAATACCGAGGAAGGAACAACAATAAGAAAGAAAAGGTTGTCAAAGGAGGATTAAGAAAGAGAAGAAGAAACGGGAAAGAATAAATAAAGTGATGATGAAAGTGACGTCGAAGATTGCAAAAAAGAATTACGAAGAATTTATCAACGAGGGATTGAAAAATTATGAAGAATTTATTGATGAGGAATCAAAATAAGCAAGAAGAATGACGAAAAAAGGAGCATAATGGAAAAATATCAAAAAGGAATCAAGAAGAATGGAGATTTTAGAAAAAAATTCACCAAAGGAAGGTCGAGGAAGAAAAGAAGAAACAGCCGTGGAAAGGATAAGAAGCAAAATGAAAGCAACATCGAAGACGAAAATTGAAGAAAATATTACCTAAAAGTTTATCGACGAGGGATTGAAAAATTACGATAGTTTATCGAGGTATCCAAATGAACAGAAACATTGACAACGAAAAGGATGAATTATAGAAAGATATTGAAGAGGAATCAAGAAGAATCTTTCAGCGAGGCATTGCGGTAAAAACGACAATAGAAGAATGAAGACGAAAAACTGGAGAGACAAGATGAAATCAACGACGGAAATTAAAGAAAAAAGTTACGAAAAATCATCTACGAGAAATCGAAGTAGAAAGAACAAAAGAAGAAGGATCAAGAAAAGGAATCAAGAGAAATTTTTTAGCGAGACATCACAATCGAGGGAACAATACAACGATAGAAGAACGAAGATCGAAAAAAAATTGAAACAAGAAGAAAGAGAAGTTTGTTGAAGAAGGATTGAGAAAGATAAGAAGAAAAAACGGTCATGAAAAAGATAAATTTCCAGAGAAAGCAAGATGAAAGCAACATCGAAGACAAAAATTGAAGAAAAAGTTACGAAGAATTTATGGATAAAGGATCGACATGAGCAAAAAGACGACAACGGAAAAGGAATCATGGAAAAACATTTTTGAAAAGGAATCAAGAAGAATTTTTTGTGGAGGCATTGCGATTGAGGGAACAATGCAACTTTAGAAGAATGAAGATCGAGGAAGAAACGGAACAAGAAAAAAGAAAGATTTGTTGAAGAAGAATGAAGGAGAATTTACTGACGAGGAATCAAAATGAGCAAGAAGAACCACGGAAAAAAAAGGATCATGGAAAGATATCGAAAAGGAATGAAGAATAAAGATTGAGGAAATAATGGAAGAAAGAGAAGTTTATTGAAGAAAGATCGTGGAAGAAAAGAAGAAATGACCATGGAAAGGATAAAGGATAGAGAAGCAAGATGAAATGTTACGAAGAATTTATCGATGAGGGATCAATATAAGCAGAAAGAGCGACAACAGAAAAAGAAATGTCATGGAAAGACATTGTTGAAAAAGAATCAAGAGGAATCTTTTGGCGAAGACACCGTGACAGAGAGAAAGAGAAGAAATAATGGTAATATCGAAGGAAAATTAGAAAAACAAGGTAAAAGGAACTTTGAAGAAAATTACTGGAAAAGAATTGGAAGATTTTTCGATAGGGATTACAAAAAAAAAAATAGAAGACATTAACGCTGGATGATAAAACATTAAAAAAGAAAAAGTCGATAAAGGATGCATTTGTTTATGAGGCATCGTGAGACGGAGCAATAATAAAAAAAGAAAATAATTTCTAAGAAAAGTTAAGAAGGACTTGTCGCTGTAGAATTGCGCATMTACCGGAAAGCATAAAAATAACAACAAARAAGAAAAATGCAGAAARRAATCCTATAAGAGAAATCAAAAGAAATTCATTGAGAAGAAGCAACTTTAAAAGATATCGATCGAATGTCTGATTCGTCAATTGTAAATGGTACGTAAATAACATTATCACTCTTAAAATCGTATGTAAATGCATGCAATGTATAAATRTATCAATRTGAATATTTCAWTGTATCGAATTCGAATCCGTAGATCTGCCACTTTGGYCAAGATCATCCTGGAGAGACAAGATGCATGAATCAAGGATCGCCATTGTATGGACCTATTTTCRAGGATTATTATCACGTTCACGATTACAAATGTAAGCATCCAGCAGCTAATTATTATTATATAGCAATTATTATTTGCGAGATAATCGAGTCTATACTCGAACRATTTWTTTTTTTCWAAATGAAATTAATATAAAATTTTTCTTTTACTTAAGTATAACTTTTATATTTTAAACAGTAATCACATTCGTCACAAAGAAACGTTATTTAATAAATATTCTTATAGTTTRTGCATCGCAATTTATGCATTAATTGCGTGAGAGAACGAATCACATGAATTGCATTATTTGCACAAGAGCGAATTATTTAAATTAACATTAATTTAATTAATTGAACCACAGAGAATTAATTAAATTAATATTATGACCTTTATCATACCTTTTTTGCAATATGTAAAAATCGAATGTAAATTTGCGATTGTTTACCGGCAATGATAATAAGACAATATTATATATACGAAGAGTATTTCTTCTTCTTATCAATCTCTGGCCTATTCGGTTGTTACAGATATTTTCCGCAAATATCTACAAACACCGACAAGGATGTACACTCGTCGCCGATTTAATTGAAAATAAACGAATCGCAGCCGGTTCGTCGCGTCGCGCGTTTGCTTCGAGAGTGTCGAAAGTTATCTAATGGACTATTGAACTTTTCTTACAATTCCCACTCGATGGCGAATCCTAGTTCGTGAGGCGGGTATATATATATATATATATATATATATTTTACCGATTGAACTGGGAGTCCTATCATGGGTTTTGTAACGTGGAGTGCCGCAGTGTCGCGCGAAAGACTTTTAATAAATAATTAGTCCACGCGATTGTAGCACATTATCCGCGAGTGTTTTTCGCGAGTGTCCTGTGCGGGAGGAATAAGAGGAGGCCTGACAACCCCCAATCTTGAGAGGAGAAGGAGGCCTGACAACCTCCAATCTTGAGAGGAGGAGGAGGTCTGGAAGAGGCATCGGGCACCAGCGGAGCAACCTTGGGGTGAGTATGATTTCTTATTCGTATAAAATTAATTCTTTCCCATTTATTTTTGGGAGGACCGTTTTTAAATTAAAAAGAATAATTAGAGAAAAAATGACTATTTGAAGTTTTATAAAAATTATTTTTGTAAAAAGATTGTTATATATTTGAAAAAAAATAAATATTAGAATTATATTAATAAATATCTAATTAAAAACTGAATAAAAAGTTCGAAGCGCATAAGAATTATCTTTCGAAAAGTTGATTATTTTGAACGCTGTTTTAACTTGAATCTTATGTTTGTGTGTTACAGTATCATCGTAGCTTCGTGCAGATATCTCCGCCCGTTGCGCATCAGGTCGGTGAGTTTGAAATTTTTTTATTGAGGCAACGAATCTACGATTAATTATGTCGCAAATAAAAAGCAAATGTATTTTGGTACATGTCAAATAACGATAATAAATTACTATATCTCGTAGATCCGTTGCTTTAAAATGGATGGGCTAAATTTGATTATGGCAAATATTTAATCTTGGTGTCACCTATTTATCGATATATTGTGCGACTGTGTTTGAGGAAATACTCGCACACTTCACACATCGGAGCTCATTATTTACCGAAATATATTTGTCGATAGCATTTGTCATTGTTTTATATAAGTAATTTTTTAATAGAATTTAAAGTTTTAAATGAAATAAAATATATATAATAATGCAAAATTTTTAACAAATATCGAAACATAAAAATTTCATTTCGCGAATTTGGATTAGTTTAAAGTATATAGTAGATTATATTTTTGAAAGTTTATTACATAGATCAATTTTGCTCAATATGAAGTATTTTAGAAAAACAAGAAGTAAAATATTAAAGATTTTTGAAACTTATAGATATACATATATATAAAATTCTTAACTTTATATATTTAAAAAAACATTCATTTTATAGTTTTATTTTTTGAACAAATGAAAGAAAGAAGAGAGAGATAAAAACAAAAAAAATAATATAATAATATAATATTAAAGGTTAGATATTATAAAAACATGTTGATAGGAAAAAATTATGACGTAGGGTGTCTTATTCACCTATGTGTTCCTTTTTCCATATTTATCCAAGATTAAATATTATATAAATCAAGGCATAGAAATATATAGATATATTTAGAAAGTATCTGATTAATTACAAGCATGAATTAAAAAGATGAAAAATGTTTTGGTCTTACTACGCAATTTATTTTATGGAAAACGCGTTTGATTATTGACGGAATGATTATTAACGGTTATTAATAATATTTATTTTAACCAAACGCTGATTTTACCTTAATCTTTTGTAGCCTATCCATCTATTTTTTATTAGCAAAATTGGCTTTATGCCGTGTACAAAGTCAAGTAACATGACGTGAGATTCTAAATTTCCTCGAGAAATATTGAAACATTCGAAGAAACATATTTTAGAGTTGATCGGTAAAATTATTTAATTTTGTAATAATATGTATGACTGATATATTATATTGAAAGTAATTTTGATAGCAAATAACGAAATATATTTATATCTAAATATAAATTTAAAAATTTGTATAAATTTAAAGACTTGTATATATTATTCAATTATAACAAAGCGATTATTAGTATTTAGTTGTAATATTAATTCATATTAATTCACACGTCTGCACAATTCGCGCGCGCAGACATTTTATTTTTTCTGGATCTCACGTCATTCTGCAAATCTCGCTTGATAAACTTTCAAGATACATACTGCATGAACAATACGGAAATGCATCTTTATATTTTTGTGATCGGTTGTCGCGATCGGTTTTCGCGTCGAGAAATTTTTATTATTTATTATTAATTTATTAATTTTGTTTGCGTGATTTTCAATCTTTTACTTGATACAATAAAGTTCCTTTAGTTTGAACAAAATTATATAACAAAAGTATGTAACAGGAATTCATTGTACGCGATAAACAAAATTTTTTTCTATACTTGAATTAAGTTTCGAATTGAAATAACGCGTGTCATGAAGAAGCACAATCAGTAGAGTATTCTCAAGTAAATAACGGAATTATTGAAACGTAAAAATATTTTTGATCAGTTTTATATAGTCGATTTTTGCAGATTATTTTTTTTATCGTTGTCATACATTTTTCAATACGGTTGATTTGCGCATGTAATTCGAATCGAATCGAACGTTGTCTATCGGCGATACAAATGAACTAATAAAAGGAGTTTTTCTCCTTCCTTGATCTCTGGTCGAAATGAGATCAGATTATGGATAGGAGCAGTGAAAGGTAGGTCCAATCTGGCCAGAAGAAACTACAGAAACTACGCTGTATCATGTAAGGTCTACATTGACCGAAATTAAACAAGATACGTGCATCTGTAGAATATATATATGATATGCCATCAAAATTATATGCTAAAATTTTTTTAATGATTGGGAGGGTTAATTAACAATCGGGAGGGTAACTTGCTCGCAACTTAAATTGCGAGTTCTTATATTTTTTAAAATTATTATCCATATATGTTATTACCCATTTATATATTTTGTATAATCGCGGTTAGGTTATCTCGATGGATTTATCACACAATAGTATATGATTAGATATCTATGTGTTATATTCGCAATTTTAGTACACATTTGTGCAAGAATACGAATAGGTAGGAATACTCAAAAAGGCAAGAATAAATGAAAAGACGGTAGGCAGAAAAATAAACAAAAACATGAATAGATAGAAACTATAATAATTTAATATTTTAAAAATTAAAATGCTACAAAATAAATGTCACTTAAATAAAATTTTGCGATCGCGTAGTTAAATTTTATTTAAAAAATTGAATAATTAAACTTACACATAATAAACATTATAAATTAATAAATTATGCAATATATAGATACATGAACATGTAAAATTATAATTTTATATTTGGTGATTGAAAAAATAAGAATTTATTAATACACTTAAACAAATAAAAAACATAGTAAATTTATTTATTAATGATTTTTTGATCGCGCTGCTGCTCGCGCTATATAAAACTTAATAAATTTTATAATTGCAAATTGACAAAATTAAAAATAAATAATTAGCGTTACTTAATTATCGTCATTATTTCATTTTTGTTGCTTTTTCAATATTTCAGCAACACAGGTTTAGTAAGATTCATGTTGTCATACATATTTTCGATATTTTCATAATTCCATTATTAAAATTTTCTTGTTGTGCTAATTATGTTATTTTTATTATGTATTTTGAACAGCATTTATAATTGTGTATTATATTTAAACAACATATATAATTATTGTAGAATTATAATATTAAGTATAAGTATTGTATATAATATTAATTTATATAAAAGGTTAGGATTAAAGATAGGATTGAAAAATTATATTTTGACATGAAATAATTGTAGCGAAATAAAAAGTAAAATAATTAGAAATAAAAATAATAATATAAAACAAAACAAAACATTTACAAAGAAAAAGAGGACCGCCGATGAAATCGGCGGGGGTGGTGGAGGGCCTCTACAGGTTGATTCATTTTTACCGAACTTTATACACACTTTATTTAAATCTTTTAATTAAAAATATATTTATATTTATATAGGAAAATTTCAAATTTAGTTTAAGGTTTTTATCTTAATTATATATCAGTCAAAGCAAAACAGTATAAAATATTAAAACTGCTTATATATCTTTGTAATAATAAATGTCTAAGCAATAGCATTAGTCTTTTTCATTACGTTTTTTTTATATGTTTTGAATTGAAAATGGCGTAAATTAGAAACTATGAAACTTAAATCATTATGACGATATCCCTTACGAAATTTCTTTCAAGAAATAAAAGTAAATAGATACAATAGATACTCGTATATTTATTTAACATAATTATGTAATACATGTCATAAAATTTAATTATTATCGTGATTACTGCGAAGAAGATAGCAATGCTTTTTCTATTTATGTACAATTTTTTTTACACATACACACACACACACACAGACACACACACAGATCACTCATATCATACTTACAATTTCATCTACTAACTCTTTGACTGCGACATGCAAAACGTTTCTAATATTCCTATGAAAGGAATACAGATAGCAATAAAATGTGAGAATTTCAATTAATTATTTATTTAAAATTTTGCTTATTTTTAATGCAGAATTTTCAATCTTAATACTATACATATACACGTATATACATTCGTAGTCATAGAGTTAATATTTTTAACATAAAGCTATAAAGACGTAACGTTATAATACCTTCAAAATATTGAATGGTAACATATGCTTGCCTCAAAAGCAATATAAAAATATTGATATCTTTTAATATTACATTGTGTACAGTCTATATGTAGTACTAGTTACATAGTAGTAACGATCCAAAAATTAGTTTATATACGAGGTGCTTATATATGATCATTTTTAATATATTCGGAATATTATAGATGTTTCATGTTACACATAAAATGTCACAGTGGAATGTTTATTTAAATAATAAGAACATAGCCTTTTGTAGTTAACATATGCATGTGGCAGTACGCAATAATTTAATATTTTGCGAAGAGAACCATAGAGAATATATGTGCATTTAAATATTGTTAATTATTCTACGACAAAATAAGAATATTATCGTGAATACACGATGAGTGATTGTAGTAATGCAGATAAATGTAATTCGTTAATTGCATACTAAGCAACAATATTGTCACTAGTTCATGCAAAACATTTTATCGGATAACAATTATGCAGGATTATCAGTGGATCTATTAGAAATAGGATAATCGAAGCATATTGTTGCTAGAGAATCTGTAGCATATTTTCGTTCTTGCTGTGTTGTTTTTAGCCACTGCTTATGCTCACATAAATAAGGATATAAAGGTACCACTAACACGCTAATATCGTCCACTGATGCTATAGGTGATGATTTTTCGTCTGTTTCGTTAGGATTCTCTGGTTTCCCCATCCATACTCTACCGATTAATCGACCTCTTGCCGCTTGCACCAATTCTTGAGCACCCATTGTCAATCTATGAAAATCAAGATATGTATATTGTATTTTATTATAGTTGATTTTTATGTGTTTGGCGATAATACCTATATTCTAATGAGGGAGTATCAGGTGCAAGAGTTTTTCTAAGTATTGCTGCCGCTATTTTATCTGTTACTACATCCCAAAGTCCATCCGTAGCAATAATAATGCAATCTCGTTCGGTGAGATTGCAACTGTCCAAGTCCAAAGATTGTACTTCAGGTTGTGATGATAAGAATGGTTTAATATTAACACCAGTATTTGCCGCTTTCAAACCATGGTCTCCAAAGCCTCTAGTCACGCCTATTGTTCCCATTACTCTGCTCTATACATCACAAAAATTATCTTATAGTATTACAAATAAGATTTACTTTGAAATTGTAAATAATTGCTAAAATGTATGACAATAGGTGCATTTCACTTGATGCTCGCAACGCTCGTGAGCATTTGTCCTTGTTTAACAATTGATAAACAACAAAGACGAGATATTTCCAACAATGTTGCAAGCGTCAAGTGGAATGTAGCCAATGTACCCTTTTTCCATGTCCTGAAATGAGCGGTAGTTTTAAATCAGGATGCGTTAAGGTTTTATACGCCCAACCTGTCATAAAAGGTTCTCTGTACAAAACCATAGATCCTAATTCCTTCTGCAATGGTCTCTTTCTGAACTCCAATGGAGTGAAATGACCTTTAAGCAACTCGTTACTTCTTAAAAAACCTAAAGCTCTAACACGATTTGATTCAGAATCTGGAGTATGATCTCTAGTAAGAGCACGTTGTTCCTCACCCAAAACTAATACAGCCCTATAATCATATATAGTTATATAAATATCTTTATCTCAATAATATATTATATAAATTATAATACAACCTCGAATCACCAGCTCCTGCTGCATAAAGTCTTCCATTAAGAAATAAAATTGTAATAGCTGTACAACCACCACCACCATTTTGAGCTTGCATCTCTACCATTTGATCCATTTGTCTATAAGCTAATTCTATAGCACCTGTAACTAGATCTCTGCCTTTTATCAGTTCATTTTCATCTTCGTTCAGTAGCATATTACCAGGTATAGCCAATAATCTTTCCTGTTTTCAAATAGTTCATTAATATAAATATCATATATAATATATCGAAATATCCTTGATAATAATTTTCTCAAAGATAGCACACACAAGGATTATCCTATGTAGATGTAATCTTGCTGTAAGAGCCACTTGATACCCTGCATGTCCATCAAACATTGAAAACATGACATAAGGCAATGTAACATTAACATCCGATAATTTCAAGTCTCCACGTGTTGCTGAGGCTTGATCCTCATTCCATATACTTTTCCCAGCGTTTATACATTCTGCATAGCCAGCACACCATGGCAAACGGCTAAGATCTCTTGGAACTATTATAGGCCTTACTCTGTGATCTGCACTCACCTATTTGATACGGTCTTTTGGTATATATAATTTTAACAAATATCATCATTGTGATCATATTACCATAAAAAATACATGAATCTATTTATTAATTCATACAAGAATATTGAAATACCTGTGTCTCTTCGGCTGTCAAGCCTAGAAAACTTGGACGGCTATAAGGTTTATTTTCCACTTCCACCACATAATTAGAATTAATGTAGTCTGTCATATCATTATCCGAATCATTAGAGTACTGCAGGCCAAGCTCGCTTGCGCCCACAGCACTCATTATTACTGACTTAAAGCGGTTCAACATTTTTCTTTCTTGCCTTACACAACGTTAGACAAAGATTGACACTAAACTTGACAAACAGTATCACGTATCATAACTCAATCAGCATAGTACCAAAGTTTCCTAAATATTTGTTTTTGCACCTAACGTAACGATATGTGATAAGTCTCAAAGTTAATTAATCTTTAATTGGAAACTTGGTTACCTGTCAAAATACCTGTTAATGACAATGCTTACATTAAGAATCCGAAATTAAGGTACAAGGTCTGTCCTTATCATGAAACAACTACATTTCTCTAATACGATAATACTTACTACGAACAGGCATATTCAGCAACATTCGATTAATGTCATTTTGTTGACAAACAGTTGTCAACACAGCGTAGGTTATACTGCATTTTATTACTGCATTGAAATGTGACAGAGCGTCGGCACGTTTATTTAACGATATTTAGTGACATCTGCACGATTCCTCGGTAAATTCTTATCGGATTGTGTCGATATTGTTGTCGAATGCGCCAAATGATGGCGTATCTCGTTTAAATCTCTATCACGATATTCACGATTCGTTGTAAACAAAACGAACAGAAATTACTAGTAATGTCGGAATTATGATCATTGCAAGAGATAAGTTATACTATTCAGCTATATTTATTGTATCTGATAAATAAAGTAAGTATCATTTACAATCGTGAATGGTAATAATCTAAATTTCGGTTAGTTTTGTGTTGATATAAAAGTAACCTCAGAGTAGGTTATTATTGACTCATTCTCTTTATTAAATTCATTTCCTTTATAAAAGTTTTTGCATTTTATAGAATTTTCTATACAACTCTGCTTTTTTATTGTCTTTTTACATGAATGTATATGTATTTTTTTATACAAAAAATATAAACTAATATAACAGGGTTGAAAGATCTTTTAACCTATACATCTTTCAGATAAAATATCAGAAGGGGATTGTTTTACAAGTTAATTTAGTTTATTTTGCTCATTGGTACATATTCAGATTGAAGAAATTATTTCTTACAATATAAATATGTCTAAGAATAAAAACAGCATAAGCAACAACAAGGTATCGATAACTATATTTATAAAATATCTTGTTTTAAATTATGAATTTTACAAAAATAAATACTAGAATCTTACAAAAATAATTTTTAGTACATATTTTAAAGATAATTTTATTATTAGGAATATAGCAGCCCATCTTATACATCTTGTACATCTTCATCGTTATCATCAGATGAAGAAGAAATTGATGCAAGAGATTTAAAACCAATTAGAGATTATTTATCTAATCGTAAAGAATTAGCTCGACAGCTTTTTAAGTCTGTTAAACCAGAAAAGATTCGTCTGATGCTACCACAAGTTCTTAAAGTGAGTTATAGCGTAAATAAATTACTAATAGTTATATGAGAGAAAATATTCTTTTAAATACAAGTATATATTATTTTTTATTTATATAGCAAATGGATTTAAGTGAACTGGAAGAATGGTGTGAGAGTGAGTTAAATGGTATGTCTAAAGCTCGAATATTATCTATATTAAATGGCAAACCTATGTTAGAATCCTCCGACACAAGTGAAGATTCTGATGATTCAGGTATATAAATATTGGATATTACAACATAAAATTTAGTTTTGTAGAATGATCTGCTTATTTATATTTTCCTCTTAATAGGACCTTCTTTGGAAATCATTTCTGATACAGAAGAATGGTTAACTGATGATGATACATCTAAAAAGGAGAATAGTGGGAAAGGAAAATTAAAAAGAGACAAGATAAAAATTAAAGGAAAGACACAAGTTAATAAGAAAAATAATTTAAATAAATCTAATGTTAAAGCAAAATGCAATATTAAAAACGAAAATAATGATAAAACTGAAGATGTTAAAATTAAAAAGGAAGATGATAAAGATAAAGGAAAAGAAGGAGATAGCTTATTAGATTTATTAGAGTTAGAAATGCGAGCTCGCGCAATAAGAGCTTTAATACGAAAAGAGGAAGATATAATTCCATCTACTAATCCATCACAAACAATTGACAGTCAAGCAATAGAAAACAACATTGGAACATCTCAAGACGAGAAAGCAAAAGAGAATTGTCGCAAGCAGTTAGAGAGAATTATTAGTTCTCAACAAAGTAGTAAAGGCGAAGATGAAGACGTTGTTTTGGTAGTTCCTAAACCTGCTCCAGTTGTCGAATTATTGTCTAGTGATAGTGATGGGGAAGAAACACAAGAACTGAAAAACGATCGTACATTGAAAGCTGGAAAATCCGCGAGCAAGAATGAAAATTCAGATGAAAATTCAAAAATCAGTTCACAAGATTTAAAGGAAAGAAAAGAAACTCAAGAAATAATAGAGATACATAATACAAATACTATAACTAAAACACATCTAACTAACACAAGTGAAGCAATAATGCCTGAAAGAAATGTAGATATAAAAAATAATATATTATCAATATCAATTTCTGCAGATAATGTTGCCGAGAGACGAAAAAAATCGAAGAAAAAGTCACGTGGAAAATTACAACTTGCTTCTACTATTATAAACTCTTCAGAATCAAAACATATTGATATTACTGAGAAATCAAGTAATAAAAGTATTAAATCAAAAGTAAACTCTTCTGATGAAAATGGAATTATTATTGAAGAAGGAAATGAAACAGAACAGAAAGAAGCAGAAGAAAGCAAAATCGAAGAAGAGAGATCGACAGATTTAGATGATATTGATTTAGATGATTATTGTGAAGTCATGGATATAGAAAATAGTGATGAAGATAAAAGTCAAGATAAAATTACCGTCTCTTCTCAGCAAGAAAATGAGCAACCTGTATCCCAAACTACTTTGCCAAAGTCAGATTCAACAGAAACTTGGGCTTCGCGTTATTATCAGACTGACGACGTTCAAAATGTAATAAAAGAATCGAAGATACAGTCTGAGATTCGGAAACGTCTGAGGGAACGTCAAAGATTATCCAAACTCAATAAATCGCCAAACTTGAATGTATCTGTACAGCCATCGGCAACTGATGCAACTGTTACATTTGAAAAAACTCCAACAGGATCAGTGGAGGAATATTTAGCTTTGAAGCGTGCATTAAATACAAATATTAGTAACATTAATAATACCATGCAAGTACAATGTGCTAGTAACATTAATAATGATAATGTGCAAGATAATCCTGCAATTACTTCTGCAGTTAATTCCAATAGTGATATTGAAGGAAAAGAAATTTCAGAGCAAGATAAAATTTCTTTTCATGAAGAATGCACAAATAATGATGCACAAAAAACTGCAATATCCGAAGCTGTTATTGCCAAACCGACGGAAATAATCGTTGATATTGAAAAAGATACATAATCTAATTGAATCCATTTAAGTTTTATTCAATATTAATGTATAATAAGTGCATTTTTAAAAATATTTTCAAATGCAAAAATACATTTGTTATACATTAATATACAGATAAACATATATATTGCTTTGTATATTGTATAAAATAGTATTTGAGAATAATAGATATAGGAAATTTTTTATTTATTATATAATTACTTTGCTAATACAATAAAAATCACTGTTTATATTTAAAAAATATCGATATTTTATAAAATTTTTTTGTTACAATAATGATTTGCATTAAAAAAAGCAAAAGTACAAGTAATATCGTAGTAATATCGTTAAATTTGTATATGGACTTTTTTACAAATGCTTATCGCATATTTACTAAAAAATTGTTTTAAGGTTTGATTATAATTTAAAAAATATTTGAAACTTTATTACTATAATTTTAACAAATGAATTCGCTTAATTGTTTTTCAACAACATTCTTGACATTATCTTCGATAGCTTCAACAATTTTGTCTTGCCACATTCTTGTCAACCAAGTCAATATTTTGGATGTTAAACTATCGATTGGACTTAAACCAGTCATTTTTAATTTGATTTTGCCAAGTTTTGTCACTTTGACGTACTCCAAATTCACGCTGCATATTTTATCATAATCAATGACCAGTTTTACTTTTATTGTTAATTCATCAACAGTTCCGAGAACATTGCCATGAATCGTGATTAAGCCAACTTTAAGCTATACATTAAAGTACACATTAAAACAAGTTAAATATTTTCATGTCTAATATTTTATAATTGTTAACAATTATATATTCTAATAACCTATGAATTTTATACCTTATAATAATTATACTTAAACTTAGCTGTGGAAAGTCCAAAGCCAGCTTGTATAATGTATGTTCGTCCTATGTTGGATATAACTGCATCTTCTGTCCTTTTTAATGTCGAAAGATCTCTGAAAAGTTAAATTATTCTTCCTAAAGTAGATTATTCAATAAAAATATTATGCAAAAAATATACATTCATTTTCTCGATTGTATTAGAGATAACAGTGCTTACGCGAAGGTTCCATTATCTGTTTCGAAAAAATATTTTATTCCAAGTCCAATGTTGTTTGTTTTCATTACATTATGAATTTCAATTACAGATTTTCCGTTCTGCTTAACATAGTTTATTGCTTTTTTTAGAAAGATATCTATGAGCGCGTTTATGTTTAACTGCATATGAAAATTTAAATTATTACAAATAAAATAATATTTACAAATAAAAAAGTTAACGTTTACAAATAAAAAATTACATCAATTTTTTGATTGTTAAGACGAATAATACGAGTTATATTATATCCATATTCTTCATATCTATTGATATTTTGAAGTTGTTCTGCCTTTATTGTTCCTATTCTCTTACAAAGATGCTCTTTGGCACAAGATTGAATGTAATAAATAATCGCCTCTTCTATAGTCTTTGGTAAATTAGTGCTGAAAGAAAAATTGCTTGATAAAGAAAAATTTATTGTAAATTTTAAAACGACTAAAAAGTATGATTTTATGAGATTTAATTATTGATAGATTTTGTATGTTATTTAATTTATTGTCTATCAGACTCATGTCAAAGCAGTTCTACGCACAAATTTTTTATGTGTCGATCAGTAATTAAATCTCATGGAATTGTATTTTTTTAGTTATTTTTAATTTTACACAATAAATTTTTCTTTATCAGCCTAACATACAAATTTTGTTTTGGGAAAATATCTTAATATTTTATTTCCGTAATAAAATTCAAAGAGTTTCATGCTTTACCTGCTTTTAACATTCGTCGGTAAAAATAAGTGACAGTCTCGGACTGCATAATCCTCCTTACTTAATTTCTGTAACGATGGAAAGATGAAGATAATAATTATTGGACGGGCGAACTATAATTATCTTACAAAGCGAATAGTCGCGTTTAATTTTCTTCCGCTCATTATTTAAACGATTATGAAGCGTTAAACTTACTTGGAGCGTACCGATTCCTAAAATGATACCACTAGCGTTCCAAGAAAGTTTTTCGGATGAGATATACTCTTGGGTCATCGGATCTTTAAGTGACATATATCCTGAAAAATGTAATCCTTTGTAATTAGCCTGGCTATTGCAAGATAAATAAAAGCTGAGTAATAAATTGGCGCGCATGAAAATGGATATTAATTATATAATTTGATCAATTTAATCAGAAATTTACATATGTGTAACAGAATTAATTTCTACTTTGTCATCAGCTTTCTATTGAAAGCTTCAMTCTTTACCGTAATTAGGGAAATAGCTGCTTATTATGTATTCAGTAATATATTAAGGTAATAACACAATTTATCTGACAATATAATAATTGAAAAAGAGATTATATCGCAAATTTTTTCATGGAATAACTTTGCTTAATAGAAATGATGGAAATTTAAATTAGTGAATTTGAGTAAATTTTAACTTAACATTTAAATCGATTCTTAGCATTTAAATGGATTAATAATTACCTCTGAATTCTATGAAGGTTTCGTCAAAGACAACATTCACTGGCTTTATTTCAGGGTAAGAAAAAATTCCAACGTGTGGGTTATATCTGATTAATAATTCGGTGCCGTAAACAACATGTTGGTTTTCAGTTATTTGGACCGTGAAACTATCCGGCTGACTGCATACTGAGACACAAACATTCGGACCGTAATGACAATTTTTACAGTTATTCTAGTGGAACCGCTCATATTGACGTCATGTAAAAGGAATTTAAGTGATAGTACATATTAGACACGTCTATTTCGTATATAATTTTGATCATTTGTCCCGCCTGTGGCATAAAATAAAATAATTGGAAAATAACGGCCCTCACCTTCCAGTCACGTTGCGAAAGGTTGAGCGGAAACATTATTTTTACGTTATTGCGAAAACGAAATTTTATCGTAGTGTCGCAAACCTGACTCGGAAATTACAGCAAAGTTTATTTCCGATGGAAATCTTTTTCAATTTGCATCGAAATTTTGTATTATACAATTTTGTATTATACAATTATTATACAACTATAATATTAAATCTTAATATATTTTTTTTTTCATTATTTATAATAAGCGATTTGCTTTCTATTTTATTATAAATTTTTAATTTTATGTTTTATTTTTTATGGCTCAAAGGAGTTTATAGAATAATATATTGCATAATGCTGTTGTAGGGGGGAGGCAGCGACGAGAGATTTTACATGATTACGTGAAAGGTATAAGATCAAGAAAAAGAAATTATATTATATCATAGATAATATACGATTTGCCGCACCGTTGAATCTTATTCGATTAGCAAGATAGCGTGCTGTTTTACATATTGAGATTTGATAACGTGATTATAGACGTGATAACGTGCTTTCTCTTCCTAAGTTTCTATCGATCTTGGAAAGAATAATTGTACTTTAAAAGGAATTTCGTTGTAAGAATACGTATTCTTTTAATTTACTTGCGCTGTAATTTCTGTCAAGTGCGCTTAGGGAGTGACACCTTTTAATTAAACCTTTTGAACAAGTTTAAACGATCTTCCCCGTTGTTTCGCGACTCGGGAGGTTGCGGAAACGTACGTATTAATCTGCATATCATCGCGCGTATCACGATGTAATTTTAAACCGCGCTATTCTTCCCAAGTGCAACATTACACGGCAAAGTAGCTAACGTTACGGGAAACCGAGTCGTGACAGTGCAATTTCCTTCACGTTTATATCCTAGACGAAGAACAAAAAGCCTCGCAGGAAAATCGCGCTCACGTGAGGCGGCCGGCAGAAGTAGTCCGCGCGAAAGTCGATGCACTTTATGCCGCGCCGGTAGTGATGCATAAGAGATCCTGTACACGATCGAGGAAATGCACAGAGTCGGTTGTAATGCGTAATCGTAGTTATTGCACTGCGAACAGCGTGTTATACAACGTATAATATTACACTAATACGACACCATGTGTGCATCTCCGCGCGGATCTGCCTTAGGATCAAAGCTTTTCCATAACGACATAAATAAGACTGAAAAGACGAAAAATCGATATAATAAAACGAAAAATATCAATATATTTTGCTGTAATAAACTCATGCGACATTTACATCGCGATTATTCCTTCTTCAAATTTTTTTCTTTTATTTTCGAAATAATTATTGATTGTGTGGCAGATGATAAAAATAATTTTTTTTTTTCAATATCTTTATTCACTGTTTATTTTCTTTTTTAGCTTATAATTATTAAACGCGAGCTGTCACATTTGCATTTACATTATAGTAAGATTATTACTCGAGCGAATCAAGAGCCAAAAATTTGGAGATTATCTAAATGAAAATCTGTGTTATTTTATTATCAACGGATTTTTGAATGTGATAATGAGCTTAATTCTTTGTTCCATGGCGATTTGCTAGACATTTCTCTTTTGATGAAAGTTAAATTTATAATTTTACCGCAAATAGTAAAGTTACTTTAACGATGAATTTAACCGCACTTTTTGCAACACGCTTTATAAGAATTCTAGGAATTTACTTTCAGATATTACGCAAAAGAAATTAAGATAACAACTTCGTTGAATTATTTCAATCTATTTGTGCCATGCGATATTACTTACTTATCAGCTGCGACGGTTTTCCTGCGGATCGATATATTATTGTTACCAGCGTAATTAGGAAAATCCACGCGGACTGACTAAAACTTCTAGACAATGCGACCATTTTCTGCACTTTAAGATTAAATTGTCAGGTTTGGAGAACATAAAGATGTGGTTTGTGGTTAACATCCGGTAGGAGTTTGATCGGTCTTAAGCAGGAAAGAAGCAATGTGCGTATTAGTTTTTATTAATAGATTCCATAATTATATCAATTATATCAAAATCTGCTTTAAAGAATCAAAGAATATGATAATAATTCCGACATGATTTCCAAAAGAGAAGAAAGAAAAAAATTATACAGTAACTCATGAAACTGATCAAATATACTGCACAACAAATATGTATGATTTAAAAAAGGCGACGAAAATAGAATTATTTAATATCACTATACATATAAACAAACAAATATCTATGATTTTCTACAGATATCTTGTTTACGAAAAAAATATAATAATTGTACGATTTGATTAGTTTCGTGAGTCACTATATATATAAAATTTGAACAGAGCAATATACACATAAATATAGAGATACACACACACACACACACACAGAAAAAACTATCATGATTGAATTAATGAGATATGTTTGATTTTGTAAATTTTGATGGAAGTAAATAAAATTTCTGATTATTATAAAGAAAATATTCTAGTACACAACTAGAACATAGAAACTCAAGGGACTGCTCCTGTAGTCCAAGAGTTTTCCTTTTATAAGGCTAGAAAAGAGTATTCTGAAAAATTTGGAGAGTACTCATATATAATCTTATCGGACAGGATTACTCATTGGAAAATACTTGTTTTTTTTTCTATATAATCTCATCCTTATGATAGTTTTTTTCTAAGATTTATTCTTAAAGAGGGTAAATGATGATTACACCTCCTGATTGTTGCTCCTTAGGGTTACCTATTTCTTATTTTATAAATTCTGATTCTATTATAATGCTTTTATTTTATTAATTGTATTATATTATATTATTTATACTTCTATTTGCTGTTTTAACATTAATATTTTATTTCTGTGTCTCTTTAATGGCTAATAATAATGTTACGGCTATTTTGATTTGATATTCGTTATATATTATATTATTAGTCAACATGAATTACTGTATACTTTTAATTTTATTTTAATTTATTTTCTAGAGGATTGTTTTCACATGTTGGTTTTAACTATCATAAGGATGTGATTTAAGTTTGAATATACGTGAAGATGGACTGAGGCAGTCTTAACAATTTCTATTATTTAAATTTATTTGACGGATTTTATTCTGAGCTTGGAGTCACTTTCATTTATTTTTATTTTTATTCTTATTTTTTATTTTTATTTTTATCTTATTTTAGTTTTATCTTATTTTCATTTCCATGTAATGGTTCCTTCAGACTTGCAAGCTATTTTGTCGGTTTCGCTACTTGATCACGTATTCTATATTTAATTCTGTATTTAATTAGTTACTGATTTATTAACTATTTGATGAGTAATTGTACCACAATAGAATAAAATAAAAGTAAAAATCAATCACACAATATATATGTATAAAACTACAGCAAAGCGCCACACCACACAAAATCTTATAAAAAATTGGGATATACTTAAATTTTATTTTGAACTAATTGTCTTAATGTTTCTATAATAATTTGAGATTCGCAATTGGAGCGTGAACGATGTAGTGTTGTGTTGAAACACGATTTCCGAAACTACATTGGTTGTAACAGTTTTCGGTTAATTGTTTAAGTAGATTACTAGAAAGTAATTCGATTTTGTAAAGAAATATGAATAGGATAGAGTCAAAATCTATATATGTTAAATAGAAGTAATATATGAATTTTTTTCTAGAATATGGTTTGTTTTGATATTTTGCTATATCATTCAATTTGTTCAAAGTTTTGTTTAAAATTTGCTCATTTTGGATTGGATTAATATAAATCTTTAATCACTTAATAAATCATTAATATAATCTTTTAATCACTAAGAATGAGAAAACTATCACTAGGATAAAATTATATAGAAAAAAACAAGTACTTTCCAATGAGTAATCCTGCGATAAGATTATATAAGTAATCGTACTCTTCAAATTTTCCAGAACACTCTCTTCTAGCTTTAAAAATATACCTTCAGACTGCAGCAACAGTCTTTCGAGTTTCTCGCGAGCAGATTTGTACATTATATAACTCCAAAAGTCAACAATCAAAGTAGAAAAATAAAAAGAACAAGTATTCATAGAGATAGTAGGAATAATTACAAGAGATAGTCGAAATAATTATAACAGGTGTGGAGCAGTTGTGGTGTATAGCTGCATCTAGTCCTAGCTAGGACTGCTAAGAGTGAGAATGAAGAATCCCGAATTCGAATATCGATTGATTCCATTAATTTTTTCGGCTCATTTTGCTACACTTGATGTCAGAAACTGAAATCACATCTACATTAATAATAGTTCGTAATCATAAGAGTTAATGTACGAAAATTGGTAGATAAATTTCTTCTTTTTTGAATAATAACTCTTGCGAATCTTACAAATTGTGACAGCGATGTGGAATAATAAGTGCATAAACAGTGAAGTTTAAAGTACTTTAACTTCGAAAATCAGAGAATTATGGCGTGGACAAATTATAGAGAAATAAGAACACTCATTCCCTCCGATACGTCTTCTGATTCAAACACAGACATAAATATAGAATCGAAAATCTTCGTAATTGCTTCAATGTCGCTCGCACAAAGCCCTTCTCGCGAATAAACGATTGCTCTGAATTTATTAGCGAACAAAGTAATACAAGTGACAGAAGCATTTACTATTACAATACTATTGAGGGATCAGATGGAAGACTTATGAACAAACAACACATAAATCGATCCAGACAACTATAAAAAAAAAAAAAACGATTTCAGAAGATAATACCGAAGAGTTTCAAACTAGCAAATCTCTCATAAAAACGTACAATAAAACAATATACCTAATACCTTGAATTTAACGGACATTGAAGCTTTTATTGATCACATCCAGATTGCAGCAAAACAATTAGCTGACGATCAACATCGAACTATTTGTCCACAGCATCATTGCGCACAAACTCATAGTAAGAACAAGAGGCGCGACAAAAATTGATGTTACGTTTTTCGCAGAAACCTACAAAGCATTCAGAGTTACACTAAAGATACCAGGTTTTAAGCAAACTTTGCTAATAGATACGGATTTATCTGATTCAAAGAAATAAACATTACTATTTATCAAAATGTTTATCGAGAATAATAATTTTAGAATAGATTCAATAATTATATTTCTGATATTACAATACATTCTATAAAAATTAAATAAAACGGCGTAATCATAGAAATGTTTGATAAAAAATGTTCGAGTATTTCACGTGTTTGATAATTATTCACCAGTTAAAAACATCAGAGAATCATAAGTATAAACTCTCTTACAAAGATCAATTTCATTTTTTCAAAGAAGCTTAATGTTAGAAGAAAAAAAATTTAAAAGAAATTGCTTATGTGGTACATTAATAATTTTAGATACAAACGCGATAAAGAACTAGACAAACTGTACGTCGATCAAGAAAAACGTTATTAATATATAAGAAACCAAATTAATTATACTTACATCCTTTACTAACAGCAAAAAGATTATTGAAATTTATTGAAATTATAATACGAATTCGCGTGAATGATCTGTTTAACCGTCTCAACAGTTTATCTCAAGACAACGAAATAAATATTTAAGTAGTCTTTATTAAGTAATCAAATTTGTTTGGTTATCTTAATGGAAATTCTAAATCATTCATATTTCACGAAATAGTCAGGTTGTTATATCCATATTTCAGATTAATTCAACCAATTATTTTTTCAAGTTTAATTGCAAGTAAGAACTTCGATAAGGCTATGCAAAAATACCATAGATTACCTTGAATTGCGAGCCAATTAGAACCGTCCAATTATACTGATTTATTATAGTCCACATGCTCTTTTCACTCTTTGGGGGTTATTACCTCCGTATTTTGGATCGATAGCGTAGCAATTTACTTGGCCGCTTGGCTAACCTCGGATTTATTACCATTTCGCACGTACAAGAATTAATGTGCAATTTAGCCATGATCAAGTACTTCTAATTATAATAATAGACTGAAATATTTTTACAGGAAATTATTGCATTTATTGCA
Organism: Cephalotes varians; assembly: GCA_037157785.1. NCBI lineage: Eukaryota > Metazoa > Arthropoda > Insecta > Hymenoptera > Formicidae > Cephalotes > Cephalotes varians. The sequence goes on along the minus strand of JANQDE010000017.1, from coordinate 1,380,098 downwards.
AAGAGTTATATGAAAAAGAATTATATAAAAAAATAATCTATAGACAAGATCGGTAGATTCATAATTTGTTATATTTAAGTCATCTTAAAAACAGTTTAAATCGTCATAAATCAATCAATATATATATATATATATATATATATATATATATATATATATATATATATAAAATCAAATTTTTACAATAAAAATTTCGTAAAAGTATACGTATGATTTCTTTATATAATTTGCAATAGAGAAATATTTGTATTCCACTTTAAATGTATGAGAACGTGATATTTGTTTCGAGATAAATATTCAAATAAGAAATCATTTGTGGTAATATTAAGAAGACAAATAAAAAGTGAAGAATGTTGTTTACGCGATTAAATTTCTATAATGAAAAACATACATACACAAATACGCATGATGTCGGTGATTGCATAATTATTTAAAGAAATGAACTTATGGAAGAAAAAATAATTCACGGTTAATATTACTATGAAATGATATTAATTAATTACGTTTTTTTGCAAAKTTTACTGCAATTTATATTTTGTGAAACGTGTAAACAGCAGACGATAAAAGAAAATTATATAAAATTTGTGATCAGATAATAATTCTGTAATAAATGAAACAAGTATTAATCATTTATTAATACTGTCACATGATTAGTGTTCTGTATTAATTAATTGCTATTGAAACAATTTTATTGTTTGATTACAGTAGAAAGACAAGACGTGTATTCGATTTATATTTTCTTTGATCGATATCTTGAAATTTCTTTTTTTCATGAACTTTTACTTTGATTATCTTATTACGAAGGCACAGTTTTATTAGTAAAACATTTTATTATTTCACATTCTAACATTCTAAAACTTTCTACATTGTTGACAATATCAATATTAATGTTATGTCGACGATAATTTCTTCATGTAAACGAGTGAAATTATCGAGATGCATAATAGAAAGAATTCTGGTGTTTTTTTTGTACCGACAGAATATCGAATAGTGTCGCATTTTTATGATTCTATTAAAAATTAGACATTATAGAAACAAAGTATATTTTTTCGGATTTTAGAGATGTATTAAATTATTATCTTCTTATTAGCAGTAAATTAACAGTAAATTTATCTTATGAAATTTATACATATATTAGGAGACTTTTTAATATAAAGTTTACACGCGTGCTAATACTTGTATCAAATTGCAATAATAATATCGGTATGTTTACACAATGCATTTCGCTGAAAAACAAAGAAATATAGTAGTCGCGAATAGAGCGCAACGACCATCGTTTTCTGCCTCACTCAGCCGCGTCGCTTCTCCGCCCATGAGATTTCTCTAATTGAGCACGATAAGATCGCCGTCTGGAATCTTATTAACGGCACGGTCGCGACGTAACGAACGTCCGTAAAAAGGAACAGTCGGAGGTCGTGCTCGCATAAAATCACAGTTCCGCGCCGCAGAACTGTGATTTACATCATAAATGTGCATTGTGCCTCAGGTTACGCTTATGGGAAACTGCTTGACGTAATGTCATCTTCAATTTGGAATTAATGTCATTGACATTAATATCCTCGTTTCCAATCCCGATATTTTTTCCAAGTTCCGAAACAGATGTAATCGAGATGTTAACGGTTCCTCAAAAGGTAATGCGAAAAGTGTACATTGAAACAAGATATCAAGGCGTATATAGCTTTATTTGAACGCTATCGCATTTGAAAGAAATGTAATTAAAAGATGGTTAATAATGTTAGGCAAGTCAGTATAAAAAAGCTTTTATATTGATAAAAAATCTTTTTAAATGTTTTTCATATTTTGAGAGAAAATAGTGCAATAGTTTGATAACAGTACACTTATTAACTGTTAACGTTAATAGAAAACTCTACAACTTTATGATTATTATTGCAGCCTTTACAATTTCTGTGAAGGAGCAATCGCACGGTTTTCTTGAATGGTTCGTCGCTTGTGAAGAGAATTGCGTCACAGTTAAAGAAACAGCGTAGTCACCGTGCATTTACATATGCTTATTATATAATTTTGATTATACCGACTGTTTATAAACGTAATATGTGCATCCCAGTTTATTCGTGTATGTATATTTCGCGACTGATCGAAGAAATCTCTCTTCCCTTTTACGCGCGAACTTCCTAGGCTATTAACTATGATTACCTGGCACGCACGTGTTAGATAATCCGAGATTTGCTCATCGACCGACAGGGTGTCTCAGCGTGTACACTTTTGCACACTCGTAATAAGATAAATGTAGACGTGGCTTCATGTCTGCCAGTCTCATAGAACGATGCTTGTCAATCTTCACGTTTGTCTAATCGATCACATATACATAGACGATATTGAATGTTACCGTTCCATGACCAATCGATTTTCGCGACCATAACAATAATAAAGTATGGTCCGTTTATAACGAAAGAACCGTTCGTTGCAGCACCTAAACAAAGGCATATCGCCATCGCCTTTCATAATTTCGCCAAATTGCATTGGGCGGACATTTCTCGACGCATACGTAACAAAACAAGCGTGACGGTCTCCCTTGTCCTAGGAGCCGACTTCCTTTTAAGACCACTCGTGTGCCCGCGCCGAACGCTTTCTGTTTCTAGCCTAGTATGCGCGGCGGAAGCGGACTCAGCATGCGGAAACGAGTCCAGGGTGTGGTGAAACGACGCCGCTATCCGATCATACGATATCGGGACGATGAAAGTAAGGCGCCAGGGAAAAGAAGGAGAGCCGCGAGAATGAGCCGCTACGGCGGTGTTGAATATCTCTCGTGTGGTTCGTGTCTCTAGAGTTGGCTCGGTTTACGCGGTATAATTACGTATTAACGAGATATACTATCGTTGGGACGAATCACGCTGCCGCAGGATAGGTATCGTACATAAGATGCACGTAGGTGGAGGAACTTGTATAGCCGAGGTACGGTCTATATAACCGTGGGAGGCAATTAAGTCTGCATCCTATTACCGCAGAGTTATCCTAACTATATGCGTGAGGTGGACACAACGTAGCACACGGGAAAGTTTGGAGATGATACGAAACTGGAAACGAAAGCGAACATAGCGTCGACATTATTCACCTATAGTAACTTTTACGGAAAAGAATGCGAGAAAGTCTATTAATTCTAACGACGACGATTTACGTTCGGAGTAATCTAGTCTAATTATATCTTGCATAAAACTGTCTAATTAAATTAGCGATCACTAAATTGAGAAATGCATAATGTCAAGATTGCCTACAGCGCATTGATTTATCGCCGTTTGTATATAATTTATATGAATTTCTCAGATATTTTTTGAAAACACGCGCATGTTTATGATTAATCAATAAAATATATTATGCAATTAAATGAAATGATAAGCTTAATATTTTACAATTGATAGACTTCTTCTGATCGTATATCGAAAGCATTTATTTGACCGCTTCTACACCAATTTACAAGAAATATTTGTGTGTGCGTGACAGAATTTAAAAAAAATCAAGCATTTCGGAACATGTTATGCACAATTAGAGTAAACTCCCATGTAAAAGCAATTATCTAAAATATCGATATATCTGTTCTTAATAGTATTGGACAGATGTCGTAAGCGCGTTGTGCGTAAATAGCGTTTCGAAATCGAGCAACTGTTTGGTAATAGCCTTTTCCGATTTTTACATACGTTCCACTACGAAGAATAATCGCTGAATGATCAGCCCTGAAAAATCAAACGACGCAATTGGCGGCTTAATGACTTGCTCACGCCAAGCCGATTCCTTGTGACGCAAGACGCGCATACGTCGCGCACGATAGCGCGTGATGTGTGTGTCGAAAGGTGTCCGCGATATTAATCTCCTAGGGAGAGAGGCGAGAGGATATTCGCGGTTATTTACCGCGATTTTCGCACACTCTGACATTTACGTTTTCCCCTTCTGCCCATCCGTTTACTTTAACGATCTCTACGAGCGACGCTTTTTCTATGAGATACATATATGCCGCTTATGGTGAAACAGGTGTACCTCTCTTGGCGCAACTAGCGTAATATCAAGGAGTGAAAGTTTCCTCATAATCGCATAACGTGTCCGGCTAATACGTCTTGCCGCTTCCTCTCTAGCCCTCCCAACATCATTCAAATGTTTCGTAAGCAATCGTTATGTAAAAAAAATACTTTATTCATTTTTACATTTACGGGATGTATAATACAATTCGAGGATAGAATCACGAAGAATATTTGCGTATCGTATTGACTTCTATTAGAATGATGTGGCAGCTTTTGCCGGCCGTGTCTCGATCCTTCGATGATAAGTTCCTCGAATAGATCTCCTGGTCTCCTGGACCGTGAGCCGTCAAACAAAAGGGGAAGACGATGAAGTCTTCATTTTTTCTCATGCGTTAATTTTCTCAATGATGTTCAAATCCGCCGAAATCACCGCCAAAGTCGTGGCCGCCGTATCCGCCAAAATCACCGCCGAAACCACCCTCCTCGTGATGACTCTTAATGACCACGGGATAAGCTTCTTTGACGACTACAGGTACCTTGACCGGATAGGGCACGTGCTTCGTCACTTCATACGGGACCTTGACTGGTACCTTGACCGGATAGGGTACCTTGACGGGTACCTTTACGGGTACCTTGACTGGATAGGGCACTGGCTTCTCCACTGGATAGTGGACGTGCTTCGTGACCTCCACCGGGTAAGGATGCGGTACATGGACTGGGTATGGACGATCGACAGGCACTTTGACCGGCACCTTCACCGGGTAGGGCACATGTTTCGTGACCTCTACCGGATACGGATGTGGTACCGGCACGTGCTTTGTGACCGTCACCGCCTTGATATGTTCAGTGGAGATTATTTCGTGGCCGCCGCCCAAATCGCCTCCAAATCCACCTTCAAAACCGCCACCGAAACCGTGATGATCACCCAGACTCAGTTCCAATCCGCGCTTTGATTTTTCATCCTTGGACTCAGCGCTAGCCTCGGTCTTCTTCGCCTCTTCGGCTACGACCGATAATACTAGGCCGCATAGGAATAATACCTGCTCGAAACATGGAAACAAATGAGTGTCTTTGATTTTGTAAATCGTTTGATAAGTGTCATTGAATTTATGAAGCATATATGAGATAGACTTTGTAGACAATTTGCTTCATAATTTTTTGCGGCATTAATGCTAACGTTTGCGAAACTTGGTGAAAGATATCGTCATGTTGCATTACTTGTTACGATAATTCATCTTCATGATATTATTTATTAACAAAAATATACGAAAATTCTTTATTTAATATAAATTATTTATATTTAATATTATATATTTAATATAATGGTAATATAACTCTTTCATAATATTAATTCTTTACATAAAGCTTTTCTTTTGTAAAATACTAAGAGCATTTACCATATTTTAAAAAATTGTTAGGTTTGTGGAAAAATATATTAAAAAAAAAATTTTTTTAATTATGATAGCAAAGAAGTTTTAAGTAAAATGAAATTGTTATTAGATAAATTTGAAGCACATATAATTATAGTGTATAATTTAAATTTTTAGAAATGATCTTAGCTTGCAATTGGTATGTGACATAGAAATCCACAAGTTAAAATTTGCTTTCAAAACCATTTATATTTATTAAAAACAGGCCATCGCTTGTAAATGAGACTGCGCCTACAACGCGTTGCAGACTCCGCTAAATGCGGATTCTACAAGCGATTCGAGCGGCTATCTTATTGGAGCTACTCACTTTCAGCTTGTCGGTGCTGTTCATGTTGGTCGGCAGTGAGCGCACTGGTACTGCTATGGTCTACCCTCGCTTTTATAGGGGACGCAACGGCGTGTCCGCTGGGCAACTCGAGCGTGCCGATGAAATTGTCGACAGGTAGGAAGTTAACAGAAGGAAAGGAAGACAACGCGCTGTCGTGGACGACGCTTTTCTTCGTCTCCCTTTGTCCTTGCGTCTGTTTTCTCTTTGCTTTTTTCTAGATCGTCCCGTCGCGTTTTCAAGTTCGTTTATTCGAGAAACACATTTCTGTAAAAAAATCGAAAAAGATTTGTTTGATACGCTTGCGTGAACTTCTTGCGTAAACTTTGCTTGACGATAGCAATGCATATGAGAGCAATGCATAGACAAAGATAAATATAAATCATTCATAGATGACCAAAATCTTTTAATTTTTTAATCAAATTTACTGTTATTTTAATAACCGCTTTATCTATTGTTATACTTGAAACATTGTTTATATGAAATCAAATTTATTATATTTATACTAATATATATGATATATTATTTTAGAATGTTTTACAAAAAATATGTACATGGACAGAATGTAAGATGCTCATATTGTTGTAAAAAGTTTTGATATTCTAGCAATCACTTTGAATGTTCTACATTCTAATTATTCTGATGAATTATTTTTAGAGCTAGATCTAGCTAAATTTTTAGATACTTTAAAAAAATCGTTTGTGTACTTGATATATAAAAGTTATTTTTTATATATTTCTTTATAAGAAAAAAATTTACCATTGTGCAATTTTTCTTATTTTAATCAATTGACTTCACAAATTTTGTCAATAAACGAATAATTACAAACGAACACATTAAAATAAATTACAGTGGTAAACAATATTGTACATTGGTTTTTTATTGATTCTTTTTGGGAGGTTTATAAATATTAAAAGCTTAATTAATCCGAGAAGAGAGAATTAAAATTTTTCAAACTTTTCAACAACACGAAAGTATTCATCTTAACTTACTCTTTTCTATCCATCATACGAATATATAAACGCGTTGAAACATTTGCATTCACTCTCAACTTGTTCGAATTTAATATACTCGCCTCATTTCCATAGTCATAGCATGTTCAACGTATTATCTCTTTTCTACACTTTCGTGTGCCGCGACATTTGTCGTCAAGAAGAAGATAGCCGTCGTCACCAGCCGTGAAATTAAAGAGAATGATTTGGCCGCTACTGTCGCCGTTTTAATAAGAAGTTGTTGGAACTCGTTAACGCGACCAGATAAAATTCTTGCATACCGGAAATGATTTTCGCCGCAAATGCAGAAACCCGGTTTCGCTCGGTGATGGCGGCACGATTTTTGGTTTATCACGTAACTCCCGCGGGCACAGTTAATGACTTTGTACTTCGATCTGGGTTCGAAGGGTATTAGAATACTCGCGTATCCATGGTTTATCAGGGTTATCGATACGAATAAATTTCCATACATCTGAATTTGGATTTCCATATTTGAATCCGAAAATATTGATTCAACTTCTAGTGGGAGCATGTTTCGAGGTCGAGCGTTCTCTCCCTCTCGATTGACCGTCGATCGGACCGCAGCGAAAATCGAGCGATGCGATAGTTTCCACTTGATCCGGGGATTAAATCGTTTTCGATGAATTTATAGTGATTCACTAGAGACCACAATCTGCTCGCGCTGCTGTTCTCCGACACGATCCGGAAATTCGACAATCGACGATTTCGGACGCATTCGAAGCATCATTTCTCCTATTCGAAAGTTTTTTTGTATAAGAGTGTTTCTCGATAGCAGCTTATTGAAAATTACTAATATAGTCGCTACGAAATTCGCATTCGAAAAGTTCTTTTGGAAGGTATTTATTGTACGTCAAGCATTGAATGATAACGGAAAAATTTATGCGATAGAACGTAATGTATTAATTAGCTAGTTAATTAGAAACGTTCCTGGCTAATCTGCAATTGAGCGAGCGTGCGTGATGATTAGCTATTAATTTCTGAAGCCGCAAGTATAATTCATTGAATTCAAAACTAATGACATGAGCGCGCTGGTGTCGAGATGGCTAATTTTCTGCGGTTATTTTCACTCTAAAGCTATATGTTTTTATCGAACAACAATGACAGATCTGTATAACTCGATCTGTATAAATCGTATGTCTGCATAATATGTATGATAAATTAATGCTATTTCTTTATATTATTTATATTAATAAAACGATATTATACGCTCTTATATTATGTGCATGGAAAGAACAGTTTTGCTGAAATATCTCAAAATTTAGCTAGATGCAGATATAAAAATAATTTTATTGAATCATTAAAATAATTATGTAGAATACTTAAACACTGATTATAATACTGGAAAAAGTTTTAACATTTTAACAATCGGTTTGAATGTCTTATATTATTTTGATGATCCAAATAAAATTATTTTCAGATCTGTATCTAGCTAAATTTTTAGATGCAAAATCATTTTTTTATATATAATATTTATATTATTAATATATTATATCTATATTAATAATATAAAATGTTATATGATAGATTATATTATATAAAAAAACTAATATATAGATTTAACATATTAATATTGAACAATGTTCAATTAAGCAATATTTGAAATGATTTTATTACGAAAGATTTAACTTCATGCGGTTCGCAGACGTTCTTGTTTATCGCGAAGTACGCATAGTACGCCCACGTAATGCTTTAGATAGTTCTTTCCCAGGTTAAACTTCTCTGTGCACTTATTGTGTCATAAGTGGCTTTGCGCAAAATGTTATTACGTTCTGAATTACATATACGAGCCGCGTGATTTTAATTGCGAAGTTCTTTACTCGAAAGTCTTCCTGCAGCAAAAATAACGTCAGAAAATTGTTGAGCCTATTCGCTGTACAAATATCAGATTAAATCTATTGCGGTGAAAACTTCAGCCTGTTTTTTCTTTTCTGTATTCGAATGATTGTAATAATATTACGTATACGGAACTTAGCGAAGTAAGCTGGCCGATTATATTTGTCGGATATAATGCAAACGATACGTATTGAAGGTGGCGATCTCAGTGATCGTATCACTTTCTACCAATCACCCGATATTTATGAGACTGCAATTATGTAAATTTTGACACATCTCACTTCTTGCCCACAAATCTCTCTTAGAAAGCTTTTTCATAAAATCACGAAAACTACTTTTGATCTTATTCGTGACGCAAACCGAGCTCATGTGCGTCATATGCAGATTAATTCTTTGCACGTGAGCACCTGCGTGTCAACGTAAATGTCTGTATCTAGTGTACCTTTCCCCTGCCAAAGTTCATTAGAATCATAGAGTTGACGTCATTTAATCAGCGCGATATTTTTTTCAAAAGTTGGTCTCGTTCGCGTAAACGCAAATTGATTTTTGCGGGAAGCCATCTCTGAAGCCATCCCTGAGAAGCCGTGACGCGAACTTTCAATTGGCGACCCTTATCTCCGCAGAATTTTTTTTTTTTTCTCAAAGTTCAAGTTTCTTGAACTTTAGACCGCAGAGAGGGTGGCAATGGTGGTGTATAAATGCGCCCTAAGTGCATCAGTGGATTCTCGCGCGTTACGAGACGACAGTGCGGACGGACGTCCTCGGCAGCAGGATTTTCGCGTAGTCTGCATTTCTGCTTCACCGACCGCAAGCGTAACCTTATGCAATAATGGGAAAGGCTTTGGAGTCGGCCAGACCGCGGCTCTCATGAATATATGGATAGATGTTCTCGCTCAAGGTGTTTATCAAGCCGTTTTCTAGTTACGTCCTTCCCACTCTCGTGTCACTATCGCCCATCGAACATAAACATAATTTGCGCTCTAGAGAGATGAAAGAGAATTTTAGGCCGGTATATATTCATAGTTCATTCTTATTTTAAGACTGTCTTAAGTAATATCTTAAAATGCTAATACGATTCCGTATTGGATTCTACTTAAGACTTTTACTTAAGACAATCTTAAATATAAAGATCGACTGAATATCGACTTTTTCTAGATCTTTTCGCGAGATTTTCCTTCAAAAATTTGAATACTCTGGTACACGTTTCGTATGTTCTGACAGCGATTGTAAGTTTATAAATATTTACTTTTGCTAGTATTTGATTTACTTTTTAATTACTTTTTTTTATCACATGTGTTACGGTACACGATTAGTAAGCGTGTATACTTTACGCATGGTTAATTTTATGAATATTTACTAATCTTTGAGCTATTGCAAATTTTTGCATTTAGTTCAGTCATTAAATTACATACCAATAGAAGTGCTTATGTATTACTCTTAGAAATAAGAGAAATGACGCAGTTTAATTATTAAAATACAAACTATTTATAAAGAACGTAGGTAACAGCGGCAAAAACTGCTTGCGTAAGTTATGGACGAATATAAATGAAATTATAAGTAGGCTAATCTAAAAAGATTGTATTAAATATAAAATGCTTTATTAGGCTACCAAAGAAACGGTTGAATAAGAAACTGATATTCGACTCTCTCTTTCACTCATGTTTTATTTTTTTTATTCAAAATTCAAACTAAAATATTCAAATATACAAATTGCGCATTGAAGACATAATATAATCTTAATATTTTTTAAAATTATTTGTTAACAAATTATGATAGAAAAGAGGAAATTAAATTAATGACGCAAGCCAGCTAATCGTAGTGATAAATACATAGGCTATGATTTAAATAATTAATTAGAAAGAGAAGAAAAGATTACATCATATATCGTATCATACATAATATAGTTGTTCAGTTATCATGCGCATTTTAGTCGGGAGAGTTCAACATGTTAAATAAAAGTTTAACTCGATTAAATGAATTCATATAATGAACCTATTCTCATTAAACGAAATCTGTAGTGACCGATGCATTAAATAATCGATACGACTGTTTACTGAATAATACAAATGCTCGCAATATATTGAAACTTTGGTCTGTGCGATGATCTGTGCGAAATGTAAATATTTATTTGATATGTATACCGCATCACATCTGGCCTGTAATTATACGATCAGTGTATTAAACGAAACGCCATAATTCGCGTATTCCTTGCGCAGTAATTATTTTCAAATAAAATATTATGTGAGACCTTTTGCAAAGATGTCATCAAAACATGTTTACCTAGAATTACATTAGTTCATCTAGTTGCCAATAAAATGTCACTTGGAAATGAAACAAGTAAAAGTTACGTTTAATGCCAAAGTATCCATGAATCGATTATGAAAGTGGTTTTAATAAAAAGTTACTACGTCAATGACTTAAGCGGTGATATGTCTTTATAAGATCTGATAACTGTTTATTAAGATCAAAGCATATAGTGTCAGGAAAATGGGAAAAACATTGCCTTCATTTCGACATCAGGTGATTCAGGTGTTACGTTGTAGCAACGACGCGGTCGATTGCCAGTTCAGACCTTCGATTCCTTTAAAAATCTTACTAGGCGAACAAAAAATATACCATTAAAACTTGGCGAAAGTAATTGACAACACGTTGATTGTGCCACAATGTGTTGAAATTTTCACGTCTCTTTCATGGTCATCAATGTGTGTACCACCGATCGCATTATCGTAATTTCTTAACAACGTAACTTCCTTTGTGTATTGCGCGAATGTACTTTTTTAATTAAATGATCATCGAGCATGATGCCGGGATATATAATGTCACACGGAGAAAGTCTAATCGTTACATCGTTTGGCATGTCGTTTCACACTTTTGAATTTTGTCACGCTTATGAATCTTTTCAAATTTATGCGAGTCATCAAAATTGAGCTTGCTCGTAAAATCGGTCGTGGATTAATTGAGAAAGGTTTTGATTTCTGCACGCGAACATGAGTCTCGTTCTCCGACGTTGTTTAATTTTCGAGAATTATGCGATGCTAAAAAGCTTCTTCTTAATCGCAGCAGCTAATTGCTCGGTGAATGGAGTGTATCGATAGGAGTTATGTACGAAAACATTGTCTCTATGTCTCGTCTTCAATGTTCTACACTCCTTCTTATCTTCACATCTATCTCCTTCATTTAAATTCTGAATTTTAATGCCACACCTGCTATCCGTTTCCGAAATGTACTATCCATTTCATACATCATTCGTTGCAAAATTTCGTGCTGCTTTTTCATTTTCTGTGTTGCTAAATATTATAATTTATTACCTCCTGATATTCGTTCCTCCTCACTTTCTTCTTTTCTTCTGCTGTTTTCTTGCATATTTTATCTCATTTCTCATAAATTTTACTTTCTCGTTATTTTTGTTTTTATCTTGTTATGTAATTTTATCTCTTTGATTAGGCTTTGCATTGCTCTATCGCCTTGCCATTTACGGTGCACTCTAGTTTTCTATTAATTTTGTCATTGCTAAGTTACATATTGCATTCAATAAAGTTGTTGTTATTATTATTATTATTATTATTATTATTATTATTATAAATGCCAATAAAACGTTTCTCGAAAGTGTGCGTACGCGTAAACGACTGCCGAGATCGTAGATTTAAAATCGCCGATTGCGCACTGTCAGATTAATTTGAACGTCCTCCATCATATTACCATCGACTCGGGCGAAAGCATAAGCATAAGAATCTGTTATGTCTATTACAGCTTCCTTGAGACTTTCGTAATAATTACAATATTATAGCAAATATATATTTTAAATAATTCTTAATAATTATATTTTGCTTTCTATGAGCACGATTGATAATGGCACACCAACTTATATATTATTTATTGCCTCGCTTGTACATCGAATTTCCTAATTGTCTATAGCGAGCAGCGATATGTTGCGTTACGATCGAATGTTATGACCAATAAAATTTACGCAAACAAAAAAAAGAACAAGTCCGGCACGCCCATAACGTTTCTGATGTCGAGGTGAAGGAAAGAAAGAAAGCGCGGATTAGGACAGGCACGCGAAAGAGTCGGATCAATTCCGGACTCTTGAATTACGGCTCTTCCTTGGTGAGGGGATAGCGATTGGAGCTAGTTGGAACGACGGGGCGGCGACGTTATGCGGCCCGTATCCGGGCATCCGGCAGTAATCAACCTCACCAGGTGGTAGCCTGTGGGAAAACGGCTTAATGCTGAACGGTTTTGTGCGGGATAGCGACACAATCGGTCCACCTTAAAGCCGGCGTTCCGGCGTTGGACGAGCGATTTTCCGGGGAGTGGGCCAGCGAGCACGGCGAAAGTGCTGGTATATATGCCGCTGATTGGCACGATGCAACTTCAGTGTGCACTCCCGAAGGCTACCATGAGCACTTCGCAGGTGAGCTTGCGCTGCTACACAGCGCGTACATAGGGCTCTGACAAGGGTATCTTTAGGGTTTCGCGCGGCGGAGGATTATGCACGAAATTATGCGCGATATATGAGGAACGCGTCGGGATTTAATATTGACGGCGTGAGATTATGGTGTTGCGTTTCTCACACCGTTATATATACAGTGTTAGAATCGTAGAGATTATGGTGTGATTCTTTGTTTCTTTACAAGAGTGAAATCTCAATAAAATTTAAAATTAGATATTTTATACTAATTATACTCTTATATCTCGCAAAGTTTGATATTTATAACAATATTTGATATTTGTAGCAGATTATCACTCAATTTATACGCACTTCTTTGAGATTTCTTTCGTTTGCTTATCTTGTATTATTTATAATATGCGTAAAATTTGTATTATATCTTGTATTATTTATAATATGCGTAAAATTTGTATTAACTTCAGCGAGACCCTCAAAGCTTCCCAAGTTAACCAAGCTAATCCACCTTGATCATGAAGGACCGCAATTAACACACGTTTATTCGCAGATCCTCGTGCTCCTCGCCCTTGTGGTGACGGTGGCTCTGGCTACCGAGACCAAGAAGTCCGACAGCAAAGAGGCCGTCGACTCAAAGGATGCCAAGAGCAAGCGTGGACTGGAACTGAGTCTGGGTCATGACGGTGGCTTTGGTGGCGACGGCGGTTTTGGTGGCCACGATTTTGGTGGCTTTGGCGGTGGTGATTTCGGCGGCGGTCTTGGCGGAGGCGGCGGCGGCGGCGGCGGCGGCGGAGGCGACGGTGGACGAATTTCCGCCATCACGATCCATCGCGAGGTTTCGGTGCCAGTTCCGGTGCCTTATACCGTCGAGAAGAGTGTACCGGTACCTGTACATGTACCGGTGAAGGTTCCGGTGGACAATCCGATACCGGTTCACATACCAAAGCCTTACCCGGTCCCGGTAGAGAAGACTATAGCAATTCCCGTGGAAAAACCGGTCCCGTATCCAGTCAAGGTGCCCGTTAAGGTGCCTGTGAAGGTGCCTGTTCCGTATCACGTCCCTTATAAAGTACCGTACCCCGTACACAAGGAAATAGCCTATCCAGTCAAGGTTCCGGTCGTCGTTAAAGAATCATACCCGGTCCTGGTGCATGAAGGCCATGGAGGCGGTGGATACGGCGGCGGATACGGTGGCGGATACGGTGGCGGTCATGAAATCAGCTTCGACCTGCACCACCATTGACGATAGTTTGGCGACAATCGACATTAATGATACTTTTGTATATAATGATTATGTTTCTTTTTTTACATTGTGCTGTCTTAGCAAAATAAACATTAAATTATTATCTCGGCGTTTTGTAAAAGCCAGCGTTACCTTATCCCTTGCGTTTGTTATTTACACGAGAGTATATGCTTGAAGTTAAGCTTTATTCTACAAACAAAAATGATTTCTTTGAGTGTATCATGTTTGTTCTTAACTGCTCGCTGTTTCTACGGTTTTAACTGCATTGCGCAATCATAGCAACAAGAAATAAATCATCAATTTAAACGTCTATGAAACCGGCTTGTTGAATTTTCTTATGTAATAGATTTGCAAAGATATTGCGAGCTATCATAATTGCTATGGTATAAACCGATTCTTAGCTACTTCCCGTGAAACTAAGCGGAACATGTTACAATGTAGTTACTAGGCGACATGTGAAAGTATCTCAACCAGTCATTATGGCTATTACGATTTCACACACAAATTAGATGTACTAGGAACTTATTATCTAGTTGAGGCTTACGTGGTAGAATATCGCAAAATACTTAACTACATGAAATGATGGTTATTTTTTTCTATACTATTTTATATACTCATTTAATTGCAAGAATATTAGATACACACTTAAAAACGATAGATTTGAAAATCTTGTTGTTCCACGAATCCGGAATGCTTTCTAATTTCATCTAATTTCATCAATTTATATGTTTTCACATATAAATTATGGTTTTAATTATATTAAAATATAATTTATTTGCGAATTGAGTAATTATAATACAATTTCATTTTCAAGAGGTCAAAGCGTATGATTGCATAAATGGTATACAGATATTATATTCTAAAGTAAAGTCAGAAGTACGTCATACCGATCAGGTTTCTCTACTCGATGTACAAGGTAGATCATTCCACAGTCAAGGTTGCTAGAAGAAATAATATCGAATATTTGCCTCGGGCAATTCATATTTAAGGGTATATAGGAAAACGTACAGAGATTGCACGGTTTCTCTCGGTAAGGAGAAGCTAGCTATGCGAACGGAAAGAGAGCGCGATTTCCGTAATCTTACTTCCTTGATGGTAACATTTCTCAACGGCCAACTACGGAGGCCATCAGCGTTACGTAAATAGATCGATCGATCTTACGTAACGTATTATGAAAAGAAAGTAAGCACCTTTGCCATTAGCAAAATCCGTAATGACGAATCGAATTCTATGGCAATCTGTAATAGCGTTTCGTTTAGCGAGTTAATTATTAGCGGATTAAGTATCACTTTCATTTATAATCTACGTCATACGCTTTATATGCGCGCGATGGTTTATTTTCTTTTTCTGACTTCAACGATAATGTCGTTATTCACGTTACGTCATGCCGTTTACGAGACTCAACGCTCTGATTATTTTTCAGCACGATGTAAATGAGTAATTGCGATATCTTGTTAGGAATCCGAGTATCGACTGCGACCGAATAACTTGTCTTAACCCGAGGCAATCGTTATAACGGTGTATGGAGATGAATTGGAACCATAATTTGTCCTTGTTAGAAGCTCCTGTTCTTGAACCAGTTCCCTTTATGTGCAATTATTATTACATGCCATCGTTAACGAAGGAGGAAGAAGATTCCATGTCGTAATTCTTCATACGGTAAACAGCGCGCTGCATGTCGCGGTATGCATTATATGTAAATTTAATTTGCGAGTCTTCATTTTTCATCTCATGTCTTTTCATTTAAATATCATAGACTCGTAATATGAGATGATTGGTAAAATCAATTTCTGAGAGATTTGAATGCTGTGATCGTAATAAGTTTAACAGACGATTGAATTAATTGAATCATAATTACAGAAGACACGACGAAGTATCATAAATAAAATCGTAATAATTGCGAGAATCTTTCCGAATATCTTTGGAATCGGGTATAGAATATAATATAGAACCCTTACGTTTTTTCTTTTATGTGAAATAAAGTAAAAAAAAAAATATCAAAGAGAGAACTGTTAACCTGAAACAGATTGATAGTAAAGCTGTAACTCCACAGCTGTCATTCCGTAGAGATGATTGATGCGCACAGTCAGTTGAGTTTCCACAGACTCGAACTTAATATATCGCAAAATTTTGAGTGATAAAAAATAAGAACAGAGAGAGAGAGAGAGAGAATATGCCACATAACTTTATTCTATCTGCGCTGAGATTGAAGGTATTTCTTCAAAGAAAGAAAAAATGTAATGTCTGTGTCACATTGAAGATATGTTTAATCGATTTAATAAGACAGACATTGTAGAATATTTAGAGGAGAACATGGTTTACCAAACAAAAAGACAGAAAAATGCCTTTTCTACACGAAAAGAACGCAAGCGCGACAGGAGGCGTCGCGACGTCTCGTCAGTCTAGCGACGTCGTTGTCGCCGAACGAACATCCGGCGCTTTAAACACCGCCATTTACTCTCACGGTTCGTTAGCCACGTGTTTCCCGCATGGGATGGGATCGTTTGTAAAACATAGAACTCCAATTCAATACTTTTGTTTAGCGTAGGATATCATGATTGGGTACAGAAACTTTAATTCTGTTGTGATCGTGAAACAAACTTACAAAATCTACACGTAAACACGTTAAAGTAAGGCAAATTTGTTCCAAGAGATTTCAGTAGATAGATAGATTCATGCATATTAACATGAAATAATAATATTATAACACAGGAATATATCAAAATCATATTACTAATCACTATACTTTCTTTTCGTTATATTTTTTTATTGAAGAAATGTTATTGTTACAAATCCTGCTCGCTGCGTATGCAATTGTCTATAATGAACTTATTCATTTTACAATAACGTAAAATATATTAAGAAAATATATAATAATAAGAATAATTTGGCTAATAGTAATTTCTTGAACGAGAGATTTTTCTTTCTTTTTACATATCTCTATCTTAAATTTTACTACGTTGCAATCTTGGGCAATTAGTTAGCAATCTTCCGTTTTGCAAAGGTAGAACTCTACGGTATATGCTGCAATCTCACTTCAGTGAAACCGCGTAAGGAACCAGTGATCGTTAATGAACATTTCGTTAGACATGCATTGAGGTAAGTGCGCTTTAAATGTAGTCTAATAGAACGACCTAGATAATACTGGGAAGTAAAATGTAATAAATTATTTGAGAGATAAAGATATTGCTATTCAAGAATTACAAGCATTGTAGTATTCAAATTTAAAAAAAAAACAAAGAAATTTCATTTAACAAAGAAATTATTACAAACCTTTCTAGAGATGTTCTTTTAAAACGGAAAATATTCAGAAAAGATTCAATTTTCACTTGTAATATCTAGTCAAGTTATAATGACCTGCAGAGGAAGAGATACGTTAATATTATTAGGCAAAACACATCTTACATCTTAAATACATAATATTTTCTTCGTATCATTACGTTAGCGAATGCTCGCGTTTTAACGTTATCTTTATTTTTATTTTGATGACACAGTCTTAAAATAACGTCCATGTTTTATTTTAAGCTCGTGTTCATGTAGCATCGTAAATCAGGGAACATGATCTAAAGTCTTTCTCGTACAGTTTTACCTTCATTTTTCATGATATTCCGCATTTCAGAACAGATGCTCCATTATCCTGAGACTGTTTTTTTTCGTTTTCTGTAGGATACGCTTATACAATGATAACCAGATAAATCTTATAAGAATTTATATAAAATATTGAATTTATTTATTATTTTTTATTAAAAGAGATATATAATGTTTGTCTTAATAATTACAATTATTTACATACAAACACAATTTAATTTGTCATTACTACTTTGTTAAAAATCCACATTTACAATGATTTACAAATTAAAATGACATTTGAAATTTTTTGTCATGAGCGTAACAATATATTACTCGTGTATATTAAGAGTGAGAGAGAGAGAGAGAGAGAGAGAGAGAGAGAGAGAGAGAGAGAGAGAGAGAGAGAGAGAGAGAGAGAGAGAAAATATACAGTTAATTGCAAACTAAACGAATCTGAAATGAATTTCTTTTGAAGCACAATCTCTTGCTTTATATAAACAATTTCAATTAGCTATTAATTAATTGTCAACTTGCTGTTAGCAAAATCTATTTGCGATTATTTATGATAAAAGTATGTATCAATGGTTCTTATATAAAATTTATCTTATTGAAAGATGTTAATTGTTAGCTAATTGATGACATAAATATTATCGTCTTATGAGTTAATCAAGCAAAACTAGTTTGATAGTTTATACAATATCGAACATAAACGAAATCTAGAAGAATATCTTTACTCATTCACAAGACACATATTAACAGATTCCGAAATTATCAAAGTTTCTTTAATCTCGTCGTATTTCTTTAACACATTCGTGCAATTGCAGCATCGACTTATCCGACGTGAGATGCGTTTTTTTTCCATGCTGTAATTCCCGCACTTTAAACAGGCTTCGTCTTGTTACCGGTAGCGGAGAGAAAGGTGTGGCAGAAAAAAATAGTACAGCGAGTGTTAAAGCTCGATTTGAAATCGGCATTGTACATTGAGGTCGCACTCCCTTTCCTTTCGCTTTTCCTCCTTCCTCTTGTCACGGCTAATAAGACATCGGCTGGGAAGCCTGTTTAAAACCGTTCCGTCATACCATAAACGAGTCTGTTTACATAACTATAATAGTATAATTATTACGAGTTTCTGCTCACGATTAGCTTTCTGAACTTTTCGTTTCAGTTCTCGCTTTTCTCTCATTTTTCATTGTGTCCATTTTTTCTTGTTTCTTTCACCGTGTCTGTCTTTCTTTCTATTCCTTTTCCATTTCTGTATTCATAGATTGAGCTCTATGGCTAAGCTAGATCCGTATTTGTAATAATTACTTGAATCTCGTCTCAAGTTTATCAGAGATACTCATTGTTAGATTTCGTTGGGTTTCGTATCTTGAAACGCGGACAGTTCAATGATCACATCTTGATAGAGATTAACTGTGACAATGTTTAGAGAATGACTATGCAGAACGATTATTCATGTAAAATTTAGCGCGATAGCTTCTTATTAATTCCATATTTAAATTAGAATGCATACATAACAGATTGTGTAGAAAAATTCTCTCGATATTTTTTACTATTCTCTATGTTCGATTTGTTATGAGATCAAATTCTCTTTCCCAAGTGTATTTGTCGTCTTGCGAAACGCGATAAAAGTCTGTTCTATGCAATAGGAGCGATGCAGTTTCTCCGGAAATAATTTTCACAAGTGTGTTAAGTAACAAACGTTATTCGTGCCTATGGCCATATATGAGAACGGTTTGTGTCCTTGTACAATCTGTGGCTTCCAAGCTTTACAGACACATAAATCATACATTAAGCCTGGTTCATACTAGACAGCTTCGTGTTAATGGATGCGTAATATGCGATCGCTCGATTTCACGGAGCTCGCCACAGCTGCTGCAGTAACGGCTGATATCTCGAGACAATGTTCTATCGAATCGATAGGCAAACAGGAATTTGGAACAACCTGATAGGTTTCGAGAACACAGTTATTTGTCTATTCTATACTGTATATATATATATATATATATATATATATATATATGTAATTTATGCTTCACAGTATAAATCTTGTATAAAATCTTATATCCTAGAATTCGTGCTCTTTCTTTTGTTTAATAAATTAAAAAACTGCGAAATTAATACTTTAATGAACAATATGTATTTACTGAAATTATCTAATTCAACAATCCGTAAGTTTACAAACTGTTATAACATCGAGAATTGTAAAACAAAATACATGAAAGTTTTTCTTATTCTTCTTTCGTTAAAATAAGAAAAACTTGTGGTAAAAAACAACAACTGAGTGTTGGCCTTCTACAAATAGACTTGTAAACATGAACAACACTATTTGAATTCCAGACGCGCTTAAAAGTACACTGGCTAGAACAATGCGATGCCGAAAGAGAGAGGAAGAACGACAGGCCGGTTCTGAGAATAGCATTAGAAACCATAAGATAGATAGTATAAAAAATAGCATTAGCGCGATCATTGTTTAAAGAAACTAAATATATGAAAATTGTTCTTGTATGCACTATTTACATCGCGATGCATAATTCGCGATAATGTCTACAAATGAAATTAACGATGCCCGGCAAGTTAATAATGCATTTGGATATACTCTTCGTACACGATAATTAAAAGATTTACCGGATAATGCAGTTGCCCGCTAAGAGCCGATGGGCTAGCAGATAGTTTGCCAAATATAATTCACGTATTATGCGTATTTAATGTACATAGAATATTGCATTGCAAGCACATAATGTAAGAGGCACAGAATGAAAATCAATAGCAACGCTGCAAGTATGCTCAATTTATTTAAACGTATTGAATGCTGATAATGACTCAGCGATCAATAGTGTGTTCTTTCACTATATTATTAATTAATTATCTATTGTAATGCAAAAGCACATTTTCCCCACTATAAAAGAGAACTTTCATGTGTAGATTTTACATCGGCAATTAATGATTTTCCATTGTTCGAAATATTTGAAAAAGATAAGTCAATGATGCATACTCGTTTGTTTTGAGTTATGAAACGAATGCGTCAACTAAAGGTAGACTTTTGTCAGAGCGCGCATGGAAATGCTATTCGCTGCAGAAATTCCTTTTTGTTGTCCCATGTCATAGGAATGATCAATAGCAACAGACAATGTCATTGGCCGCGCATTTTTTTCGACAAATATGCGGTAGGAAAGACTTTCCATTAATTACTTCCGCGAGCTGAGTTTATGTGTATATCACATGATTATATACATTCTACTCGAGTTTATCCAGTTAATCGACTACTTCCGTAGACTCTCTTTATTACATTTAATAAGTTTCTTTGTAAAGTCACAATTATCGTAAATTTCTTTAAAATTACTATGCCTTTTATTAAAGCAAGCACTTCTTTGTAGGAAATTACGTTGTTTGTGTAAAAATATAGTATAAAATATCAAAAAATTAACTTTTCTGATTTACAAATTTTGATACATAACAGATTGGAATAATAGTAAATACACTAAATACATGAAATGTACATGGTAATTAAAAAAATATATAATTGATATTATTTTTTTGATATTATAAAAATGAATGAATATATACTAAATGAATATAGATATCAAGTTTTGGTTTTAATCTCTATGATTTCAACGAACTATTAAAACTCTTTAGTAAGTCAATAAGTTACAAATCAAATAATTACGGGTATCAGAAAAATTTGAAAAATTTTTGTATACTTCTATACAACGAAAAATTTTTTCAAGTGGTTTGGAATAATACATGTATAAATGTACTGACTAAACTAGAGTATTTATATCAATTGCTCGCTGGAAATAGTAAATTCTACTGAGTTGAAACATTATTATTAACATTGAACAACTCACACAATGTTGACTTGTAATTATCTCATTGCAATTATCCGATGTATTACGTTACACTTTGCATAATTAATATATACGCATTATTAAAGCTAAAATAATAAAGTTATATATAAATTTACTTTAAATTATTATGATTGATATATTTTTCATTATTAAAGGCACCGAAAGTAATCGTAATCTTTACTCATGCTTCTTATTTTACTTTTATTAATATGCCGTGTTTTCTTTATTTTTTAATACTTTTATACAAGACTAATTAAAAACATGTATTTAAAAAAATATAATTTTTGTTCGTGTTGCTAATATGTTTAAATTAATTTATATATATAATTTTAAGAATTCGAAATTTCGAGAAACATTACCTTCTCAAATCAAATTTCACGTGAATAATTATTCTGCTTCTTAACTGAATGTTTCAGTTGTCCTCTGATCAAAAGATGATTATTGAACAGTTCGTGTTTTAAATAATGAATCTCCAATTCAAAGTATTTTATCTGATATGCTCTTAAGATAAGAACCAAGTAACGACTACGAATTTAGACGATAGAAGGTCTGTGTACATTAATGAAGTAACGTATAGCGAAATGTTTGATCGCACTTGGACGATACGCGTTTTGCTATATAGACCGCAGACCGTCCTATCGGAACGAGGAAACTGTAACAGGACCGGGTAGGCTCCCGAAGCATTGGGAAAAGCAATATGCACCGGGTCAATACCGCAAATAGTCTCGATCAGCATATTCGTGGATTAATATGACGTTCAGGTAGGTAACGTACCATCCAGAGTTGTATGCCCTGCAACTTTGACCACCTCCCGTGTGCCCCGCGTCCAACCTAGCGGCGGCTGAAATTGTTTCGAATTCTGCCGCTGGCAAGTAAACCGCAACTGTATCGACCAACCGAACCCTAGAAGCAATTGGGTCGTTTCAATTAACAAAACTGAATTTTCGCCATCTGTTAGGCTCGAAAACGTGACGGTTCATCGCGGGAAATCCTGTAGGCACATCGTCGATTGGACTGCGAAAAGATGGTTCGCATGCATGAAAACTATCTGAAAAGATAATTAGTCAATTGGATTTTTGGGATAACGAAGCACTGCTGATTGAATGTCAATATGATCCAAATATTAATTAGGTATCTTGTTGCTATACATACGCACGCAGCCAAATATATTTGACTGATTTATTTTCGTGAGTTATAATGATACAATTATAACGATATTATTTGATTGAATTAGAGATTTTTTAAATAGTTGCGCAAAAACATTGTGAGCGCATACCGATTAATACTATTGGCATTAAATAAATTTTGGTTTGCAATACTTACTTGTTTTTAAATAATTAAATTGTTATTTTTAGTGTTGAATTTTTATTCTCTCTTTCTCTCTTTCTTTCTCACTCTCATTCATTTATTCATTTATTTAGTTTCTCTTTTTCTCTCTTTGTCACATCTTATACTAATTATATATTTACTTTAATTTAATTTTCTTTGAGCATATAATTAATAAAAAACAAAATTAAATTTATTTATTAAGGAAAACGTCTATTTAATGTACATAAGTGTGTTTTGAGAAATGAAAAATCTCAATTAATATCGTATTATCCAGAGCTCATGAGTATTTGTGGAATCCTGTATGTCCCTTTCATCTCGTCGAAATCAGTGCGCGTAATGGTATAGGTCGATACAAGATGGCTTTACCTAATCTGGAGATCCCATAATGTATTTTAGAGCCGCTAAAATTCCATTGTACGAGATCCTACGAGCGCACGTCCTCGTGAGGACGAGATCCTATTGGCACCGCAATGTTATTGGATCGTGCACAGACCGCGAGACTTTGTCGGGATAAAGGGTTTCTCGGCTTAGCATTCTTCACAACTGTCCTCGGAAGAAGTCGGACTCTTGCTTGCTCACTTGCTCGGAAACGGCTATCGCCTATATAAGTCGTACACAATACGTACACGCTCGTCCGCGTAGTGGTATGTTCTTGCAATCGTAGTCGTCTGAGTTATTTGGCTCACCCCGCGAAGGTTGATAGAAGTATTGCAAGAATATCCCCGACCATCGTTGCGGAACTATTCCAAGGACGCTCGTTGGATTTTAGAATTCCTCGATCCGTGATGGCAATTGTACGAGGACAATACTAGATTGCTTCGCCAGATTCACTGAATTACAAATACCCGAGAGAAATTGATTCAAATTAAAACACCGTAATGAAACTTAATATATATTGTTCATTAAGCTGCAAGCTAAATTTAAAGCCAATTTAAAACAAAATTATTTTATTCAGTTTTTGCATTTATTTATTTATGAAGAAATATTACACAATTGTAAATTTATGAAAATATGCACCGAATAACACAAAAGTTTGTTATTATACAATACTCGTAAAGATAGATAATAATAGCGTCGCTCTCGTAGAATTTCTGCAGATAATAGGAACACTTTCTAGGGCTTAACGACATAGCTTTGTTAGATTATCGAAGTTTGCAGCTATTGGGAATTTCTATGCTTAAAGGATAATTGGGGATTATAGTGCCGGCAAAGAAAGTATCGAGAATGAGATGGGAATAATATTATTATGGCTTATATCAAATACACAAGAATCGGCTTCCATGAACCGCTTAATAAGCCGAAGATCGCGGCATTTAGATGTATAGAGACATATGCTCTTTGTAGTTTTATTTGTCATTAATGAACTTTGCCTTGTTAATGCTTCTGCGTTACCGATATTATGTTGGGATGCTAGGATTAGATAAAGTGGAATAATATGTTTGTCAGATCTCTCGTGTAAGCAATACGAACGTATTGCACGTGATCAAGATTTGAATACCCAAAACTACAATATATTGTTAATGTAATAATAACTAGTAATTATTTTCAATGTTCGATATTCATTAATTAGATATTTTGATTAACGTTGAGTTTTAAATATTTTATTAATAATATATCATTAATTAATAATATATCATAAATTGTACGCATGTGTGGGATGTGAGAGTAGGAATGCATGCAATATATTGTACTATGAAATAAACGTGTTATACATGTTTAATTAATATTATTGAAGTCTAACGTTTAAGAATAAAAATCAATGAAAGTAACTTAAAGAGTGTCGAAGCTCTTTGAATGATTTTCTTCAATGATTTTTCCAAGAATTGCTACTCAAGACGGTGGCTCTTAAGAGGTAGAACGTAGATGCTGCGGCAGACGGGACCTCAGGGGATTTGAATTGAATTAAGAAGACTAATTTAGGCTTAATCCTTGGGTTAATTTAAAATGGGGAGGTGAAGCTCTTAATCCTGACAGATAAAAGGCAACGACATAGCGACGATGCTCGGCAAAGAAACGGTGAGACTTTACCCAAATAGAACTACAGGAACTGAGTGACTAGAATTGTATAATCCTTTCAGAATTAATACATTGGATTTAGAATTGGACTAATATTGTATTCTGTATTGTATTTTTACTTATAATCTGCGAAATGAGGTGTTTAAAAATTGCGATATTCCTTCTGGGATATGCAATTATAAACATTTTTTTATATGTTTGTAGACTTATTAAATTAATTACATAAAATTATTACATCGTATTATAAGATTTAATTAATCTGTGATGAATTATGAAATGTGTTATTGATTTCTAATTTGAATCGCATTTTATAATTAAATCATCGAGTTTTAATGCCATTTTCTTTTATGATATTTCAATATTATCATTTTTTTCCTTTGCGATTTTTATCAAAAGTTCCTTTCATGCATTCTGTCGCGACTAAATTTTACAGACCGCTACGCGCGCGGAATTTTTGTCAAAGCGTCTTATGAATAGGATGTGCGAATATTTCAATTTAAAATACTTGTGCCTTTTGTTACATTACACTTTATTCAATAGACAAACTTTTGTAGTTTTTGTGACAAAAAAAGTACTGTGGCAAAACGCACTTTTTTTATACATACATGTCACATGCATACATGTCTTTAAAGAAACAAACTTTTGTGTAATTAATTTTTTACATTTGCAACATATTATCATGCCATTATTAAAGAGTAGATTACAGCATGCTCGCGACTATTTCGATGCTATTACGCCCGCTTGTCTGACATTAAGAATCTAGACCATCTGCAAATTCATTTAATTAGTATTACTTCCTTCATTGCCGAATCGTCTTACCTCATTCAATAAAGGAGAGGAACTACTGTCTACTATCTCTTGGAAATTAGCTTTACCTTTTGTCAAACAAGACAAAAGTGGCAGCAACAGGAAAGTCAATTAACAGGATTAAAGCAGACGAGAAATTCACTGAAATATTTCGTGAAACGCGGTGAGAATTATTAATATAAGTCAACTATTTTAGAGAAAGATATATTATTAATTCTTTTTTTTGTTATTATAGAGATTAAAAAGAAATACAATTTAATATTAATATTATATTTAATTTAATACTATTAATGAACACGTGACATTTGTGATAATTAAATAAGTCGCATTGAAAAGCTTTAACATCAATAAAACAAATTTTTATTAAAAAAGTAAAATAAACTTTATTGAAATTGTTATTTGCTATTTGTTAATTTTGTTGCATTTATCAGTGCCATTCCTAGAAGTTACAAAAGTTAAGGAAATAACAATATTCTTTGATAGTCTTGGACGTTGCCGGTTTGCGTTTGATGATCATCCTGTAGCGATAAGCGTAAAATAGATATTACTTGTTTATAAAGGAAATACATTTAACCATGACGGAAATAAGATGGACTATAATGTCGACGACTTGGAAAAGCCTTGAGGCGAACCTTGTTAAATGAATGCAGAAATTGAAGGAGTCGCGACGACGAGAGTATCAAAATGGACACTCTTGTTGAGAATTAAATTATCGCTATGCAAGCACATTCAATTATTATCGTTCGCGAATTTATTTGCGACTGCAAAGTTTATGAGTAAGATAGCTAAATGAAGCCATATATATTTATAAAATATTTTAATATGTTTTAATTTATTACACAAAATTATTTATATAATTATATTATATAAGTTGGTAGACATTTTATATATATATGTATATATATAAAAAAAAAATATATATATATATATATATATATAGAGTTATGATTTTTTAGAGTTTTATTTTTTTTATCTTTGTTGATTCCGCAAATATAATAACTTCTGGTGATTCTCGATAGTTTGATTTTTTATATTTCTTTACTAATTTCTATTTCTCTAATTTTTTAAAGTTTTTTGCGATATAAACTGTCAATATAAAATTCTGCAAAGACTTGGACAGAGAGAAATTCGTAATTTTTTAGAATTTTTAATTATGCACATTAATTAGGATGTGGGAATGAATGCTGATGGACATCTTTATTTACAACACGAGGGCTTTATATTATTAAGATAGCTTTTATCACATTTTTAAAAAATACAAAATATATCACACATTATTATTGATTTCCATAGAATTATTAACTTTTATTTTCCTTGTATTTATTTAAACTTGCTATGTTAATCTATCTTATCCTAAATGATTTTGTTGTGTAAAAAATGCACTCTCTCACATGTTATACTTTTTTCCTATTTTCCTTATTCACCTTATTCACTTTTATACTTTTTCTGTTTGCTTCACTTATTATAATTATTATAATTTACAAATTTAATTTATCTTACTAAACATTTTAATTTTTTTATAAAGAATTATAAAATATATATATATATATATATATATATATATATATATATTTTCTACGTTTCTCTCTGTATGCGTTCATACTTCTATTCTATTTTCTACATATTTATTTATAAGTTCTTCCGCTCCATTTTAATTACGCTTATTCATTAACAAAATTCATCTTATTTTCATTCCTTTTTATTCTTAAATTCTATTTTCACCCTTACGTAATGTACACTTTCTTTTTGCCACATTTTGCGCTTATTCTAACATTTTTCTGCGTATATATTATATTATCTAATTAAAACTAAAATAATGAAAATTATAAGTTTACTTTAAGTTACGTAATTATTTTTACAATTGAAAAGTATCTTATTTATGTTCGCGTTTTCTTCGCGAAAAGATTTAGCTAAAACTTTTCTCATTTCACAATTCACGATTGAATAAATAAATTTTTTTGAGAATTGATTTGATATTCGCGCGTCATATTTGTAATCGATTTAATTGATGAAGTTTGAGCTTGAATCTTTTGTTTCTTACTACTCAATAATTGATTTAAAAGATATATATATAAATATATAAATTTTTAATTTTTTTTCTCGAAGATGGTTTGTGAAGAAAACAATTATTTATGTGAAAAAATCTAATTTGAAATTCAAGATTTTTTAAATTAAAAATTATACAATATTATATTTGGTATGACATTTTTATTAGCATATAGCATTGCTAGTATATGCTAATAAATAAATTTACATAAATAGATTTTTGAAAATAAAAACAAATCTTATTTTTTAACTAATAAATTTAATACTTTTTAAATAATTAATCAACTACATTGTTACATATATCGAAAGATTGTTGTTAAATTGTCATTAAAAGAAAGAATTAAATAATTGTAACTATTAAATGTAACAATTAAAATTTATTATTAATAATACTTATAAAGATATTGATCAAATTGAAATAAATTCTCACGGCAATAAGAATTCACATAATAATATTTTCATATCGAAGAGCTCTCTTAATCGAGCGAAATTAATTGTTACCTTAGGCAATGCTAATAAGTTCATAAAATAAAGCGCAAAATGTGTAACATACTCATATATCGAAATTAATTTGAAATTCAAAGAAATAATATCTGGAATTTATTTATTTTACAATACATTACAAATTTTCTAATGAGATTGGCTGGCCTTTGTTTTTGTTGTACCGCGCGTTCTACACGTGCGTACACAAGACCGCCTTGCGCTGTTATCATTTGTGCCACAAGATTGGGCATATCGTTGTGCGAACTATATGTCCGTGTGTCGTTATATTATCTTTTCAAACGCGATAGCGATAAGTAGTAGAAAACACACTATCCTAACTTATTATTAAGTGATCATAAATGATTCGTTAATCCGCGAATTAAACTATCAATACTCTCTCTAAATGATTTTATCGTACTTTACGCGAATTATTCATTTAGAATAGAAATTGGAATGAAAATTGGCGATTATTGAGAGATTATTGTTTCGTGATATCTCTCTCAATACTTGGGGATTCACAGACATATCCCGTATTTAAAGCTTAAATTAAAAGATATTTAAAGAAACTTTTTTTTAAAAATATAATTTGATTATCATTTGTAATTGCTTAATTGTAATTTTTAGGTTAATTAATTTGATTATCATTTTAAGATAGAACGCGAAATAATACATGAATGGATAATATACAATGAATCGAATTCTTTGAGAAATTCTTTTGATTACGCATTGATTAATTTGAAATGGAAGAAACAGAATATTTAGCGTATCATAGCGTGTTAAATATTTCAAAACAACGAGACTGATTACTTTCTTGATATTGATGTTTATTTGATATATTGCTACTACATCGTCGCGCGTTTCGGGTTATTTGCGCGACGAAATTTGATTCGCTGGGACGTGCGTCTGTCAGAAAGCATTCACGTCAAGTAACAGAAGGCTAAATTAGATAGATCTAAATATATCTCACATTATGCTTTGAGTTTATTTTAATTTTAACATAATCTGTTCATCACTTTTGGGTTAAGATATAATAGACAAATCGTTGGATTAATTGTTAAGTAATGAAAAACGATATATCTATTGATTATTTAACAAGTAACTTCTGTTAAAATTGAGACAAATGACTTTTGTAAAGTTTTTTAGATTTATGTGTTTAAAGTGTAATTGCGCATGCAATACTGAATTTGATTTATATATCTTTAGATTATTATCTTAAATCATTAACTCGAGACTTTATTAATATATCGCGCGATATTAGAATACTAACGATATTTTCGAATTTTTAAAACAGCAGTCCTGTGTATAAGACAGATTTATGCGATATTGCGATGCATTTAATTGATGAATAGACAATTACGATTAGGCTCGTTTTAAGATTTATGTGACAATTGCATAACACGGTTTCAGCATTTGTATATTCAATACATTAGTGTGATATGAAGTACATTTGAATTTAAGTTAAAGAAACTGTTATTATCCGTTAAATATCGTAATAAAAAAATAATTTATAATTCAAGTGAATCATTGAATCGTTGAATTTTTTTCCATCACAACGAATAATGATGCGTGTTGCGCGCAATTAATGTACAGCGCCGTGTAATTATCTTATTCTGTGATTAATACATACGTTGGTAATTAGTTACCAACCTTTTCGTGTTGTATAGTGCAAGTGCAACGAACGAATTTCAGAGTAAAAAAAGGAAACCTGGAAAGCATCGTAGACCACAGCAGAGACTACTAGACTGGAACGAATAAATTATTATTTTTTATTTTATTTTCTATTCGAAAAATTAATCGTTTGTCATTGTATTTTGTTACGTTATTTTTTTTAATATTAATTATTTTGATTTTATCTTGAGTATCCCATTTAATATTCTTTTTAATACTCAAAATACAATGATATAAATGATCAAATATTACAAACAATTGTATCGTAATTTGTATTCATACATTTTGCTTCATTTTTATAAATGCGTCACTTATTTTTTAATTTTTTACAATATTATTATACATTAGATTATATTATTACTACATTCCATTAAACCTATTTTCAAGGCAAATAAAATATGTTTTAATGTGTATATATATATATATATATATATATATATATGTATATACATATATATAAAATACATTGACATAAATTTTGAAAAATTATACATTTAAAGTAAATGTCTTTAAACGATATCTTGAATTTCACATTAAATTTCACGTGAAATATGAACTATTATAACAGTCTTTCGTTGAAAGAAGAGAGATCATTATTTATAATATTTATCGAACTTCTATTTATAAAAAGAAAAGAGATATCAAATTTCTAGAACGTCTTTTTATCATTTATAACGAGGAAAAATTTTAATTCAGCCCGGGATTTAATCTCTCCTTTATTGAAACAGTTTCTATATAATTTTGAAAAGTTGCTAGTTTATAGAATAACGTGTCATCCTAACAATTAACCACAACTATGTCGGTGTCCGATCTGCGGACAGATTTCCTTGGGGGCTAGTTCGCGAATCAACTTTTTAAACTTCCTGCTAGAGGTTCATTAGTGATAACTCAAGCACGTCTGTCTGCCACGAACGCGAAAACTTCTAGCTGAAGAATTGGCAATGTACTTTTGAAAAATATGGAGCCGCTCTTCACGACTTATTCGTATGCTTCTTTTCAACTCGCTGTAATTCTAAAGAAAATCTGTTAGACGTATGAAAATTGAGGAAGATGCAGTAGTATTTTATGTAAAATTGAAGATTCTAGTGATTATAATACAGAGATGCATTATATTTATATTTCTGTATTTATATTGTGCTGCTACATATTATGCTGAAGCTACAATAATTATTTTATTATCTAATTAAATTTAATGACATATTACTAATTAAATTTAATTTAACTAAATAAAAATTTCTCTGACCGTAAGAATTAAAAATAATAAAGTCACCTAATTAATGTTAGAAAAAATATACAAATTTTGTGTGTCAACTATTTTAAATATATGTTTAATAAATTAATTTTATAATATAAGGTATCTATATAAAAGATATCCCGTAAATATGTTATTAAACATAATATTATATTATTGAGAATTTCATTAATAATATGAGTATTAAATTGCATTAGAAGAATACCGAAAAAATTGTCATTCCATTTTGAGGAGACAATCTATTATAGGAAACGCAAATATTAATTATTGTTGTTATTAAAAGATATATAATAATTAATAAAGAATTAATCTAACCATCTTTACTACAACATTAGATGAGACAATTTGCCATGAGAGTCCTCAAACTGTGCAAGAGAGTACAGGCCGATCGCTTTGAATTTGCGAATCAGAGAGGAATATATGGAGTCCGCGCCTTGTCATTAATCAATCAGTTAATTAGGGTCATTTCGCTATTAGGGCTCGTTATGGTTTGCGCTCTCTCCACGTTTGGTCTTTGACAGTCTAAAGTGCAGCGGTACTACTAGGACCGATAAGTGCTACGATGCATAGATTTCGAGAACCGTGGATTCTCATATATGTATATGTGTTACATAAATAGCAAAGTAAGAGATTTATCATGTTACGTGAAGCTTTATTAGAAATCATGTTCAAGTATTATTAATTCTATAATGTATTGATTTTTTTCAAGACTTTGGGTGTCTTTTAGATGTAGCAATATCATTCATTACGATGTTAGAACCGCGATGCCGCGTTTAACACCGAATTATTTTATATTGCGACATTCTTATGACACACACACACACACATACACACGCGCGCGCGCTGGGAAAATTCAACCACATACTGGAGTACCAGGGTCTGTTCTCTGACGTCAATAAATCCGGAGTTAACACACTGGCATTTTAAACGCGATGTAAACCACCTGTAAAGCAAGGCTCGACCTCGGCGTGGTATCTCATTAACTCTAACTCGCGCTACGCGTTTGCGAAAAGAGATAGTTGCGTGTTGCGCAAATGAGACTCGTCGCTCGTTGATTTTTCATTTGCTAGAATGGCGTGACTACATATACGCATATCTACGCGCACTCACGCATTTTTCTCGTCGCGAGAGTATCACGGATGATTCACACTCTACGCACACGTGTGTTATTGTCATCTCGTTTCTCTGGTTCCCTTTTTTTCGACGATTTATCGCGTCGACCATTTGATTCGAAACGCTCCAACGACTGCAAGAGCTTCAATGATTTCGACAACACTCAGAGGAACGTTTTTTCCTATTTTTTTGTCTCTTTTACTTTTAAGAGTAGCGTTACTTTATGTAACGCCCCTTATCCGACAGCAATTAACAATCGTTCGATTGTGTTCGTTACTTTGTTTTATATTATAGTAATAAAATATTGCAAATTGTTACATTGACAATTGATAGTTTTCTCTCATTGTTCTGACATTTTTAAGTCATATATTGTAACTATTTATTCGATTGAATATGTTATATTTATTTATATTTTGTCTACAATAGTATACATTAGTATACATTAGTATACATTAGTTTATTTTGACATAACATATTTTTTCATGATTGAATTAATTCAAACGCTAATAATTTATACTTGTTTTTCACATGTGATAAAACCGCTCGTTGACAGCGACAATAGATTCGAGGTCGGGAGAAACAAAGAAGTGTCGTAACTATTCCAATCTGTACCAAAGCCACGCGTTTTCTCCGTTTTCCCGACATGCTTGAACGATTTAAATGCCAGGTGGCTCGTGACAAGGGCGCAAACTGCGATACGGTATGTTATCGTTTCAGGAACCGTTTTCCGGGCACGCTGGAAAAGCTGCATTGAGCCGACGCCGCGCGGCGCGGCGCGGCGTCGCGGATTCCCGAAGGATGACGACGGGAGAGGGTATATAAGAGGGATAATATCGTGTCTAGTGGGATTTGTCGGAGGTAAACAGAGTGCACAAGGCTGTTGCAGGCAAACGTATTACCGCAGGATATCTTATATACACACACGTTCGCCCGCCGCGCTTTCCAAGCTACTTTCGCTTCTACAACGGCACTTGCGCAGGGATTGCACTCTGCGCCTCTTTTCCCGTACCCCATCGGTAAATTCTGCTTCTCTCGTTCATTGCGATTTGTTTCCAAAGCCGCGAACTGCGAGGGCGCATTTCGCGTGACGTATCGAATGGCCGCAAGTTGTCGGCTGCACGGGTGGTGCGTGAAGATGATGCAGTTACGTTGCACTTCATCACGGGTTGAATGTAAGGCGCGAATAAATCCGAGCAATCTTGTCCGATACGATTTTGAGTATGATGTAAATGTATAAGTTGTCACGTCGTATATCTATTTGCGATTGAAACGTGATAGATCGATCGAATGTCGCGAGATATATCAGGATAAGTTGTTGCGTGAAATGGTAGTTTTTGACTTCGTAAAGATCAGCTTTTTAAAATTTCGCGAAAGCGACCTTGGTATCGGAAGCAGGCCAATTGGAATAATAGTCGTTTCCTCGCCAAATAGATTTGGCGCGATTCTGCGTTGTTCCTCTAACGCTATAAATTTTCTCCGATAATCTGGAAACTTTTCAAGGTAATGTGCAAAAGGATAACCATCGTAGAGACTGCACTTGTTCTCACGCCTGTGTGAGCAAATGCGGCAACACGTATTCTTAGTGTGCAAAAATCTTTAAAAACTTGAAGCTCAATAATTCATAAAATTCTATTTTTTCAATATACGATTATTTCGATAAGATTGTAAGACGTTAAATTTATTTATTATTTGTTGTTAATGACAATAGAAGAATCATTACCATTTAAATAATATTTACAAACGCAGCTCTGCAAAATTTATCAAGCATTTATATCGAGTTAAAAGAATTTAAGAAATGTATTTTTTATCTAGCTATCGGAACATATCGGAAATTACTATCATGTCTAATTCAGAGTTCATGATAAAACAAGCTCTTTGGATTCATATAATATGAATCGCGCTTCTCGGCGTATTTGACGCCGTCGCGATCGAAGATACGTGGCTTAAATGATGCCGAAGCGGTGGTTCTTCCTCTCTTGAGGATCGTGCGAACCGGCGGATCCGAAAATATCCGACCATTTTCCAGCGGCTGCCATTCCCAGACCACATCCGCGATGCCCGCCCTTTCCGTTTCGCGCATTTACGGCGCGCCACTCGATACTCCACCTGATGGTTCATCCATCTTTCGCGAACCGACATTTAGACATTTCGGCTCGGCGCTGCCCGATGCTCACAAATACTCGCATTTGCCTGATGTTCTACGCGAACCATCAATAACTACCACCTGCATTTTTAATCACGGAAATGTTTAATAATACATTGAAAAATATATAACAATATAAATTAAACTAATTTAATTTAATTTTCAATTTTATTTTGCAGTGTAAAATGGAATAATAAAGAAAAAATATATAAAACAGCAAAGATACATTTTAAAAAGTATTTCTTTTTCCCTATTTTTAGTTAATAGTTATTTTTTAAAATTTGATTATAAGTTTAGATTTTTGTTTAAATTATTTTATTATGCAGTAATAGATTTTTGCACAATTATTTCTGTGAGGACTGAGTAAGTGAGGAAGATGGACAGCGAAAGTACTTAAGATTTACATCAACTTATGACGTCAGTTTATGTCCAACGTACACAATAGCGTAATATGTTCCTTCGAATTTCTAATCCGTTGAATTAACAGGACTTGGGTAATACGATTGATTTCACGCGATAAATCGCTCACACTTTCACCTTCGTTTTGTCATAAACCACATTTTCGTGCTAAACAAGTTTTTATATCAAATATTGTAC
Source organism: Cephalotes varians (assembly GCA_037157785.1). Taxonomy (NCBI): domain Eukaryota; kingdom Metazoa; phylum Arthropoda; class Insecta; order Hymenoptera; family Formicidae; genus Cephalotes; species Cephalotes varians. The sequence goes on along the minus strand of JANQDE010000017.1, from coordinate 1,345,006 downwards.
TTCCGTGTTTTTTGTTCGCTTTCTATTTTTTTTTTTACTTTCACTTACGTTCAAAACTTTAAAAAAAAAATGACGAAACATCACCATTCTAATTAAATAAGTTACTGTAATTTGTGAAGGAGATAATCAATTTTGAAATTGTTAGTATGAATCCTTTATATATCCCCAAAGCGAATAGAGTGCACAATCCAAATTAGACGTGGTTATAGAGTGGGAGCAAAATTATAGCCAGTGTCTGCAAGTTCATGCGTTCCATGATGAGTACGAGGAATCGTGCTGTGGAACTTTGCTAATTAACAGCGTGCTGTTAATTAATGTTACAAGCATTTTAGAAACATAATGGTCCCCCGAGACTGTAAAATGAAGTATACAAGTCATTTCACATTATTGCGTATCAAATTGTGAATACCGTTTATTTTCACAGTCAATAATATATAAATAATTCCCAATCGGTTTATTTTTTCCCGCTTCTCTTAAATGCTAATCTTTTAAAGAAAAGGAATGAAAATTAGGAAAGGATAAATTTTATAATTACTTTGTGTACGCGTCAATTAGTAGTGTAATTAAACTAATTGTTTAACTCATCTAAATAAATCTCAAGACAGAGAAATTTTCATATTAATTAACTTTTGAAAAAAAGAGTAGTTTGCTGGCTCGGTTGTTTCGTGGCTCGGTGTTATTTAACGAATTTCAAACGTTTCATAAATTCTATGCAAGACAAGTTAATTTTTGCAACTTACAACTCTCGCACCCTCGGGTATAACTTTTTTCCTGATTACAACTTGCTCGAATTCGACGTAATGCAAAGCCGAAATGAAGAAAAGTTTTTAATGTATGCACGTTAAAAGGATTATAAATCAATGCATGGTGAATTGAAATGCGGATACCGCAATTCCATTACAATACCGGATTGCGCGAACATAAATCTTCCCGGAAGTAATAATTCAAGCGAACAGTTTTGTGTGTCTCGAAGGTTCTACGTCATTTGCGATAGCTACGGAACTTGTTGGATTTCAGCCGATGAAAATCGACGCTGAAGGAACGCAGGCCACGGCCAAAAGATATTAATATGTAAAATAATGGCGCTTCGCAAGTGCTTCGCTTCGCGCTGCACGCTTCATCATCGCCAAAATCGATGCCAGTTCTCGTAGATACTGCCGATGCTTGCCACTTGTATGGTATTAACGCGCGGTTGAGACGGGCGAAACGCCAGGAGCAATATTTTATTATGACAACGCCAGGAGCAATATTTTATTATGACAACGTCATTGAAATAAAAGTCGATCTATGTGACAGGAAACAAAAATTGAAAGAAAGCAACGCTGTTTTTGAGTAATTTATTAGATAAATAGTAAAATTCTTTTTAATTTAACAATTAATATTTTCTCAAAGTAGATCCTTGCTGTTATTTTTCTATATTTGTTATTTTATTTCAGTAATTTTTTTTGGATAAATTTTGTATTAATTCTGTGCTAAACCCATGTTATTTTTATCGCGTGTTTTCTGCGCGCAATAACGCACGCATAAATTATGTACAACATGGTTTTAGTTGCATCGATTTATCAATGTCTACAATTACTTATAGCCAGTTAATCCTGCATGATAAAGTTATTTAACTGTCGGTACTATAATCGCTACCATCATTAATTCGTTGCAATATATTGCGATAACGTAGATATAATTTCGTATATTTCATTCCGACGTATTTCGACTGCGAAGCTTATTAACCGCGGAGTTTTGTTGCGGTTTTCGCGAAATAGCTAACTATCTCCAAATGAGTTCTTAATGATTGCCTAACTTACTCTTGATTCTTAATTGGTCCTTAATTTTACTTAATTTATACGGCGGAAAACCGACAATGAAATCACAGTAACGATAAAGTACCAAACAGTTTTCGGGCCGGAAAGAAATCGCGTTCATCAAAGAACAATCGAAACCGTCGGAGAGCGGCGGGAGTGCAATGTACAAGAAACGCATGCACGCCGACAAGAAAAGAGTAATGCGCGATTAAGCAGGCGCACCATCGTTTGTAACGGTTTACTGAAAGCAAGCGCACGCCATCGTCAACCCCGACAGTCTCTCTCACCCACACAACGTCTGGGGAGAACGACTGGAACTTACTCCTGCGAGTTTTGTTGCGGTTTCCGCGAAATTGCTTTATAATTCCTGATTTATATTTCCCTCTGGCCGGCGGCGCGCTCGCCACCCTCTTTTCACGCTCTCTTCTCCGCGTCTTCCGCCAGCCCGGCGCGTATTCGAGAATGACGTCCCCGTTCCTTAACGCATATTTCTTCCCCTGCCGAGCGCGCTTAACGCTCTCTTAGATATCACTTACTCGAATCGTCGCGAAAGCGACGCTCATTCTGCAGGAATTTTTCGGAGCTATAATACAGTAGTTCTAGTTGACGTGAAAATCGTGTCTTTTCAAGGAACTCCTCTGTTGTGAGACATGATTATTGAGATCTTGTTTTCTCTGCCACACGATTTTAACACTTTACCCAATATTTTTAGGATATATTAAGTTGACTTTAAATTTTATCATTTAAAGCAGGCAACCACACGTTAATTCCGTTATTGTATGATTGAATCTACGTTGAAATTCTCGGTGAGATTTTGATGGGTAGAAATCAACTCGATTAAACGTCACGTTGCGTCATTCTCATGTCAGTGCAGCGCACAATTTCCCTGTACCCATTATAATTGCTTCACACCTATCGCATGGCGAACAGATGTGCTGTCATGGCGATATTGCGAGTTTGATCTCGCGCATAAAATGAATGTCATTTTACAAACGATTAATTGGTAATAACTCTGATAACTAATGAATAGATAGTGCCTCTGGGGAATCATTTTGCATTATAAAATACAACATTATCGTACATAGATTTACAGCAGTATTACAATTTACAAATTGGTGTCACAATATTGCGATACGATTAAATGCTTCTGCCGCGTATAAAATAGGATTACTACTATTGTTTATAACAAACAAGAGGATTATTGGTATGATGGCTGTGATATTTGTACGGGGATAGCTGATATCAGTATTTGATCAGTATTATCCAGTTGTACCGCTGCGTAGTCGTACGATTGAATCTCAAACGAAACCTAAGTGATGTAATTACACCGTCATGGTCCAAACACCACCTGCGAACCAATTGTGGAGAAACCGAATTTAGACTAACATAATTGTGGAGAGATTGTTCCGAATCCTGAATTAGATTAACGGATCCGACGTGCCGCGTGACGACGTCGGTCTCAACTATTTTCTGAGCAGCCGTATGAATTTGGATCTCTTCGAGATACGGTGTTGATTTAAGAACGAATTCACATGGAAGGGAAAAACTCGACGCAAGTCTCGACGCAAAAGTATATTTCGGCCTCGCGACCCTTCCTCATCGCCCACGACTTCTCGCGCGAGAACACGCGAATTTGCTGCGAGGCAGAGGTAGATAAACGGACGGCGCGTAATGCATACGCAACGGAGTCAGCTACTTCTGAAAGCAAGGGAATGAATTGTTCTCGCGATAAGCCCGTATCTCGAGGGCGATTCCTTTCGTGGAGCCAGGATGAGTCTCCCGTTCTGTTTCTCTTTTGCGAGAGACTCGCCTGATTTCTCCCTGGAAAGTAGGGACAGTCGTTTAAATTAGACCATTATCTTATGAACAGCCAACATACGACAATTGCTGTTTTTGCCAGACGGTCATTAATTATCCGTCCGAAAAATATCATATCGTGTCAAATTAAAATTTTGACGAGCTAGTTAACTCGAACGATCTTTTCCCGCGATAATATTTACTCTATTTGTATTTTTTCCTAATGTAATTTAAAATGTGTTATAATATAATAGTTATCGTATCTTGCGTCCAAATATTAATCAAAAAGATATTCGTAAGAATTGATTTTAGTTTTAAGTTCTGTTGAATCATAAAATTTAGGCACAATTGCTAACATGCTTATTATTGATTATATGAATAGAATCATAGTTCGACGAAGCTATATCTTTAGTTACGGCTCACGTTTCGAGCAAAGTAGCTTCAGTGATGGGCAGGCATTGTAACGCTCAATAACTTTGCGAGGAAACAAGTCGATGATGGTGACGTTGGAAACGAGGATAAATCAGAATAATATAAATGAGGGAGGAAAGCGAAATCCGTGCAGAACGCGTCTCATCCGGAAACGCGTATTGCAAATTCCGACTCTTTCCGTCATTGTGCCAGTCCAGCGCGAATATCGAGCGACACGAAAATGGAATATTGATATTTCGTACACGCGGATACACGGGCGCGAAAGCCGCGGCAGAAATACGTACGGGGCGCATAAACACCGCTGCATGGMCAATTCTATGCCCTCTGCGCCTAGCTTCCTGTTTTTCTTGCTCGCCACGCTATATCGTTCTCTTCCTCTCGTACCAACGTCATTCTTCTCTCGATTCCATTTTGCATCGTACTATTCGTTTTTGCAGATATCTAGAATAATGAACATCTCTTCTATATAGATGGAGAAAACTAATAGCAATTTAGCGCGTCGGCATGGTGCAAGATTTTTAATTCCGCTCGAGATCGTAAAGATCGCTCGGCGAGTATTATTCGTTAAAGACAATTAACGGGCGCTGGAAAATAATTCTTTATTGCAAATTCGCAATATTAAAACGTTAAAAGTAGAAGTTAAACCGCTCTTAAATTGTTCTAAACATTCTTTTTGTTTAAAATTGTATCTAAATATATACGTTCGAAAAAATCTCAGATTATTTGTTATACGCATACATTTAAAAAGGAATTCTTTTTTTCTCATTATTCCTCCATATCCCTTTTTCTCATTATTCCCTTACAAATTAATGCGGTGTATTGTTTTAGAATTCTTCTCATTCTTCTTCCAGCACTGATGATTGGTGTCTGCTACGTAACAGTATTACTCATGCAAAAGTACGGTGTTATCAACCGTTTCAGATTCGACGAAGCGTTCTACAAGCGACAGGCAAACGTAAATTTAATTTACCGCCATTTAATACCGTGATACATGGCATGAACCATGATGAATTTCTACTGAATATATCATCTGCTCGATTTTAAGCGTTAGTGATATGAAAGAATAAAAATTTGAATTTATTTTGAATAAGAGATTAAAAAAATTGAATAAATAAATATTAATAGCGCGCTTTTCCATAAAATAGAATTAATAAAATTGACGCGATGACGTAATAATTATGACTCAAGCAACAAACGACACAAGTTAATAATATAATTAAACAGTTATAAAACATTATTATATATTGTATAGTTCGTCAAAAATATGATGACAGGCTCGCGATTTGTCATAGGAATATATCTAATCATTAGTATCGAGCGAAGCACAAATGTATGCGCGATGCATTTGATGCACGTCCAATGCACATCAATTTAATGCAATAATGAATGGATGAAGATATTTGAATAGTTTCGGTGAAATTGTCATTGTGTTGCACAATATTATAATGTATTTCTATTTCTTCACAATTTTTATAATTTTTTATAATTTGTTGAAAAGCAATAATAGCATAACTATTTTTCTCTATTAAACCTATTGGTTTATTTATATTAAGAATGTTTAATTATTAGGTGAAAGAGCAAAATGTAAAACGTAAAAATGACGTAACTCTATCTGTTTTTAAAGATTTTCATGTCATTTTCCGTTGTAAATGTTAGAATTTAGTTTTTAAATTACAACCCAAGACAAATTCATAGAAAGGAATAAGCGATAAATTGATCAAAAAGAGAAATCTGTTAAAGAGAAATCTGATAAATTTATTTTTTCTATAATATATATGGCAACCTACGCAAACTATACTGATTTATTCTTGGCGATTTTTATCTTCGAAGTTATCCGATCGTTTCCGATTGCTCGGTCCCGCTGGATACGAGTTTTTCGCAGTATTTCGTCACCTTCTTTTTCCCCGTTCGTCCCGGATTCGCGAGCTAGGCAAGCGCGACGACAGATTTATGGATTCTCTTGACAATGGCGGAAACGGTGGGTCGCGAGTAGTAGTTGGCGAATCTGCCAAGCGGCGGTAGACACAGGAGTGCATCGCTTCCTCGGCAGTAAAACCGCATATCCCCATTGGACGATACATATATGTATATATACATATGGAAAGATATTTCTCACAGTGCATTACGGTGCATCTTTTCTGCAGCCCGTGGCCGACGAAATTAGCAAACCAAATTCGAAGCCGACCGTCGTGTCGTCGTCGAGCAGCCGCGGAAAGGTTCGAATTTATTCGCGGCCGGGCGTATCGCCGGCAAGGTAAAAAGTTTGCCCCGCACCGTATTTAACGTGCATTCCGTTAAATACGGTGGCATTAAACACTTCCCGAGTAGGAAGGAAGCGCTTAGTGCTATACGATCATCAAGAGTTACCGGGGTCGATGTACGATTACGACGATAATATCTGCTTTCGAAAGGCAAACGAGCTCCGCATTCTCGATAGCGATATATTCAGCGCGTTTTCTTGGCCGCTGATGAAAAAAATACTCGTTAGTCGTATTAATTATGAACGTCACATGCAAATCTCATCGTTACGCCCCACTGTAGCTTATCGGCTCTTGCACCGGAAAATATTTCAACATTTTGCAGCATCTATCACGAGTATATTTTAATATTTAACTGTTTAAATGTACATATACATTAAATATATATTTAATTCTATCGTTAGATATTATTTATATTTAGTAATAAAATAAAATTAATGAAGTACGATTAAATAACCGCTACGCATTAGACAACTTTCGTTTATATACATTTGTCACAAATATTTTGTATTTGACTGAGACATTGCGACGTGCATTCTCTCTCTGCCTGCTGAATTTATGTTTTAGATTATTATAAGGCATTTTTGTTCGTAATGCGAAGCATTAATCATCGCTTAGTAGCACAAAATAGCGAAAACATATGAAACGCAGAATTCCGAAGTTATTAATTTTATTTGATGTCTGCCGATATCGATTACATACTGATAGTATGATTCCCTTTATCAAAAAATTTCTTTTTTAAACAAAAAGTACGAAAACGTATTTCCCAGCTTTGCGTGTTCCAGGATGACATGCGCGATTCATTAAATATTCACGAAAGTCATATGCCATAAACTGTAACGCACGCGGATCTTTTTCTCCTTTATGACACCCTTGAGAATCGCGTGGCTTCGGAATTCAGGACCACTGGGTATTTGCAGGAGAGTTAAGGGAAATGTTAGTGCTTAATGTGTATATCTATATATAAAAATGTTCTTTTTTTTTCATTTTATCATGTCGCTGACTGACCTCTATAATATCGAGAATTCGGAATATAGATATTATTTGATAAAAAAGAACATATGTCAAGCGCGTTTCTAAAAGCGATCTGGCTTAATTGAGACAAACTTTGCCTTCTTCATGCTTTCCGTGTTTTATTTCCGATATTCCTTTTTTATTTTCCACACTGATCGAACTATCAGCATGGCAGTGCAACAAAGGCTAGCGGCGTATATTCCGCGAAACACGATATTTCAATTAAACCTATCGTGATTGGGATAAAGCTCGACCGTGCGCTATGACCCAATGCCAATAAAACGAAACCGATATTGGGTGTTAAGAAAGGAATACCTTTGACAATGAGCAACGAATAGAAAAACGGTAATATATAATATTTTATCGTTTTTATTTAATTTCTACGCTTACATTTTATACAAAAGCAGTGTATGTTTTTGAGTTAATATTTCATAATATTTTTATTTATTTTTAGTTTTTTAGTCAGATGTAGAATATTATACTTTTTTACATTGATAAAATAAATGTTTGGATAAATAGATTGGCTGTTGCTTATTATAATATATATTTGTACTATGTAATATTTTGTAGTATGCTTGCGCATCACATAGTCTACAAATTCATTGACGAATTTAAAATTAGTTTACAAATTTATTCGAATTTAGAATTAGTGTTTTCCAAATATATTATGAAATAAGCTGTGACAAACTTATTTCATTGCGAAAATTATCCCAAAGGCATTATAAAGTTACGGCTTCTTAAAAGCTTTTAACAAGCACCTTGCAAGCGATATCTTTATTTAACCATATTCAGCCCATATGATCCTGAATGTATACAGACAACTTGGATAATTAACCTTTTACCAATATTTGTGTTATTAGTAAGAAGTAATTATGAATAGGGAAATTAATCGCGAATTGTAAACATATCTAATAAAATATCACACTTTTTAATTAATATTATTATGATATATGTGATAAATTTGCTAATTGGTAGAATTGTTATAAATGCGTAAGTTTGTAAAGATAACGATTGTTATACAACAAAATCCGAATTGCAATGGGAAAACAATAGACTTCAAACACGGTTAGCATTTATTGTAAGGAGATCAGGTAACCTGGAAGAGGGAAGGAAAGGAAGACGGTCGATCGAGAGACGATGGGATGAGGCGAAATCCACTATCAAAGTAGATGTTTCCCTGGCGTGCCATACGTTTCCTTCGCTACTCTCCTAAAGTGCAAACCCACCAAATAGGAAGGAGGAAACGGTTCGACGAACAGCTGCTTACGGTTTCATAACCGCTTCATAGATTCGAAGGGCTATGATCTATCAGACCACCATAATATTCGTTCTAGTTGTGGAAAATCAGACTCCTATCGATGATATTTTTAGTTTCTTATTAGCATTTTTATTCTTCATCACAAGAAAAATTTGAAAATGTTATCATGTTGTTTCTTCTTTCTTTTTCCTTGTAGTTTTCTGCGATATAAATGTATAACACATGAAAATATAAAGAAGATATAATGAAGATCTTAAGTGAAAGTCTTTTGTTTTGTATTCATGAAAAAATGAAAATAAAAAATAGATCATTAACTAATAGTACAATAGTACTAATATGTACATGATAAATTCATGTTTGACAAATTGATAATGGTGATTATCAAGATTGAGCTGACAATTTGGTCACAGTTTAGATTTAGACAACTTAGATTTATCATACATTAAAAAAAAATAATACTGTATTGCTAAATACTATAATTAATGCGTTTGATATGTTTTAATGAAAAATAAGAAGAGACTTTAGCCTATAATTTATACATGTTAACATTTATTTGGCAGCGATCGACATGATTTATCGCAGATCATTTTCATACAATTCTCAATCGCTGGGCCTCTGATGGTGCGCCACGAAGTTCGCTCAGTCTTCGAAGATTAACGATGGGAATCGTTAAGAAAAGCGGAACACTCCGAGCGGAAGTTCTGTTCGTGACACGCCATGTCGTTTGCAATCCTTTGATTTCTCCGATACTGGTATCCGGTGCACGCTAGATTCGAATTAGGATAATAATCATGTGTATATATATATATATATATATATACACAGGCACACACACACACACACACATATCTAGCCGTTGTGTAAGTGTTTCGAAAGGCTCTTTTACGCGTCGCCGTGAAACTGCAGAATCGCGTGAGTTTTTGATTCATGAAGTTTCTTTGTGAATAGCTTCTATGTTGAGGATTAACTGCTTATTTCTGAGGTGCGACGACGTTACTTCTATGCAGAAAGAGAATAAATGTGCAAAAATTGCACTCCAATTGCCGTAGATAAAACTTTCTTGAAGCTATCGTTTTTTTATAAAATGTGAATGATTGATGATATGGTTTGTAATAATACAGGAATAATTATGTATTTATCTTCTCGCTTTATACAAATAGTACCTTTATACAGACTTGAACTAGGAATAAAAAAGACGTATTTGACACGAAATATACTTCTTGTGTTAAATAATCTCGTGTTAAATATAGCTTTTATATGTAATGACCATGTCGCTCAGTTTCTGTCTCGAACTAAACACGTTGTAATTTTCTGCAGCTGCTATAATTACAAGCAGTTCTCTGACCTGCATTACTGATATTTGTAACATGCGCATTACAAAGTTACGCGACTTGTGCTTGATAATATAGCATTCAGTCTTTCTAAGTTCAAACATAGGTAACATAAGTTCCAACTAGGAGAGCAACGCGACCGACCCGCGAAGTGCAGCGATCGTTGCTCGCGGGGAGCCTAATCTCGAATAAACTTTACCGGCCACACTTAGACCAGAAGGAAGGAAGGGTAGACAGATTGCTCGAAGTGCACCGTGCGCAGCGGCAGTGAGGTACTATAAAGATAATTCCCAAGATAGTAGGATACGAATTAATTATTACGACATATAGAATGGCCTATATGTACTAACTGGCATGCTCTTTTCCAATTTCTCCCTTGCCTTCTGTATCTCCAGCTTCCCTATTTATAATAGTTTTTCAACTATGAAAGTGTCAGTTGATAGTTTAAATTCAAATTCTTTAAATTATTAATAGTATTTTGCGACAAATATAAACTTAATAATTGGAATATCCTTATACTGACTAACATTAAAAAGTGACAAAATGAAATGCAAATATGAATCAGAAGTTAAATTTTCAATAACGTCGAGATGAAATGCAATTGAAGAAATACGATTGAAGAAATACGATTTAGAAATGTTTTTTTATAATTCTACCTCTTGATAGCAACTTTGATGCGTTTGTTGAAAAAGAGTACATGTACGTTGTTTGCGCGGTATGAAAAAAAAAAATATACAAAAATTGCAGCACGTTGTGCGATGTGCCAGAGATATATCGCTATAGTGGATTTATATTGCAGGTAGATCTGGTCAGTGGACAAATTAAAATCTTGTTAGGACATAATTGCGCAATCACCGGCGCAGAAATGAAGATAAATAAACGGAAGTACGAAGCGTTTGAAAACTAATGACCTCTCGAGAATGTTGCTCTTGGCAAACAATTCCGCAATTGAATGATCAAAAATTAATCAATAATACCGCGATTGTGATAAGTTTGCTGGTGAATTACAACGTTGCATTGGTGCATTGCTATCATTGATTGAAATAACCGCTATTATTCGCGCGAATATTTGCGCAAGTACGAGGTTCTGTAATCCCGTAGAAATGGAAAATGAAGGGCCGCGTTCGTTTAACGGCGTAATCGCGTCGAAGAATAGTCACGTAATTCTTTCGGTAACGCATCCGCGAGCAATTAAAAGGTAACGAGGTGCCACTTTGCGAACGTTCCCAGGATGATCCATCCTTTTACGCTTTTTCTTCCCTTCCTTTTCTTCTTTCTTACTTTCTGGTATTCATTCGCCTTTCTCAGGACGAGTGTTACGCAGAGGCAGGTACAGAATGCTTAGAGATTGTAATGGAGATTTTTTCGTTCTCAATCCACTTTGCTTACTAAAAACCGATTTTCCTCATTAGCGAAACGCCTTTTCAAATTATCGCGTTAAAAGCTCACAGTATCGGTCACTTAATACAAACGCAGATATAAAATGCATTTTGAGAATGCTTTTCAAGAGAAGTTTTTCCATCGACCGCCGCGTCGGTCCGTAGATACAGAATGCATTTCGTATTTTTTGCGATCAGTCGCGCGAGAGTTTTGTTCGCACAAAGCAAACTCACGGAACAATTACTTACGCCCGATCGTGTCAATGATTGTTTGCCCTCGCAAACGTAGAGCGAATAGCCACGTCGAACGCGCAGTGATCGTTAAACGTTGCCAAGAACTTACGGCGCCTGTGATTCTTCGACGGATTTGTTGGCATTTTTGTGAAATTTCTTGCCAAGAAATAACGAAACGAACCGCGAAAACAATGACCAACCAATGTGCAATCAACAACATCGGTCGCGTAAGTACTAAATAGTGTACCGATGTGTTTATTTGCGTTTACAATTAAATAAATTTAGTCAATATATTTATTTTATGGAATGTTATATTTATATCCAACTGTATTAGGATGAAATGTCTAAAATAATTTACTTTAAAGGATCAATATATCGTGGTTCTCATTATGCTAAATTTAACACATCAATTTGGCTGCCTTTCATCAAAGGCAAAGGATCTGGAAATGTAGTTCGAGGGAACCTGGCAGATACATCGTGCATTTCGTGAAACTGACTCTGCGGTAATCCACGATTAAATTCGGAATCTCTAATTCGTGACTAACTAGTCGAAGAACTTAAATTGTTAAATGATACATCTGCAAATTCCGATAGTTTAAACATTCGATAGTTCATGTGCGCAAATTCCGGTCGCTCAGAATCAAAATAGCCTTTAAATATCTGATATATATTTCAAAACATAAAATAACTAAAACGACAAGATAATATAATCGACAATTTACTTGATTTTATATATTCATACGTTCATACATCTATATACCGCGCAAATATAAGAAAATTTTCATAACATCATTATAAGAGAATTTCCATAAATTATTTGTAACTTAATTATTCGTGCGTTTAAATAAATTCTAGAAAGTATTATGTGGTATTTATTTTCTATCAATCTAAAATAACGTTAAAATAATGGAGTTGACCGTTTTGTTGCTGGGAGTGGTCATATTTAATGGAATATTACGTTACACTGAGAGTGAAGAGAATTTCAGAAATTCGATACTACGGCGTTGTATGTGTACATTTCAGAAATTCTGAAACAGTTTTGCGTCCGTCTAGCCCATAACTTGCTCATGGACGGGCGTAACTCATCTTGACGTGGAATCTATGCTGACCGAGCTAAATTGATTCGCTTCACACGCTTGTGTCTACGATAGAGGGTAGACGGAGGTGACGTAGACGAAGAGAAAGAAAGGACAGAGAAAGGTGAAAGACATCGATGTATCGCTTCCATATGTCATTCGGAATTCAAGTCACGCGATACGGACGTTCTAGTGTCCACGGAATCAGGCGACACGTCGAACATCCACGTTACTATCAATTTAAAAGATCAGCGCGAGCTTTTGTGTCGCACATTTTCGCGTAAACATATAATACATTACGTGACTCATCTAATACCGAGCGCGTTGTTTAAAATTTAAAACGGAAATTCTGTTCTGTAAATAGATATATTTGGGGAGAGGATTTTACACTAAAAGATTACACATTAAATATTCTTTACCTTACGGTGAATCTAAAATATTGTCATTAAAATATTGGCTACAACGATTATTACGTTGGGACATTAATTATGCAATCAATTCATTATTAATTATTCAATCAATTTCGTATTAAAATATTTACATACTAACTTTTATTCAAAGTGTAAAAAGAGAACTGTAATCGAGGGTTGCCCAATAAAGGATTAAAAGAAGATTAATTTATCAAAACAATTACGCAAAAGAGAAAATACAAATATTGAATTTCCACAAAGGAATAAACTCGTAATAAAATATCAGAAGGGTATATTATGTCTTTAGAGGAAAAAAAAAACGTAGGTCTTTTTCAAGAAATATTTTCCCTAGAGAAGCTATCTCAGGCGTTGCTCCTTTTCTATAGCAAACTCTCTTACTATGTCGGTTAGGCCGTTATTCGGCGCACGGAGAGTATTGCCTGCTAGAATCACAATTCCTTCGCCGTTCGACAATGGGTACCACAGGCGCCATAAAAGAGCTTCCGCAACTGCATCGTACGTGTTAAGATTCACGTACTTCGTGGTCGCAAAGTACGTCAGAATGTAGAAACGAATACGAATTGCCGGTGAGCTTCTTTCATCTCCGAAGTGATGCTCTTTCGGCGTCAAATCTGTAATCGTTAATTTTTAACCTCGTTTTCAATAGATTCAAAAATAATGTATAATTAACAAATCAATCACGCTGAAAGTATGAAAACTTCAAATTAAAATCCTACATTGTACAGCGCGATGGATTTATTCCGTGAAATGTTCTGTGTGACGAGCGGTTTGCTTTATGAATGTATCACAGTCTCGTGCGAGCAAAAGTTCAGACGCGCAAAAAGTAGACGAGAATCTTGTGAAGTTCCATGCGCGCCGGTCTGTCTTTGAAGGAGTACATCGCGTGCCGTGAGCTTCGAGCGAGGAATGAAAGAAGATATAGATAACCAAAGGAGATAAAGATAGAGAGCGAGAGAGAGAAAGAGAGAGAGAAAGAGAGAGATAGAGAGACAGAAAGGGGTGGCTCGGTGACAGCGGCCGACTATTTCCAGCCATTTCGAATCCATTACCACGGTCCATCCTTCTGTGCCTGAAGTCGACTACGGAGCAATGCATCATCCGTAAGTGAAGCCACGGGCCGGCGATCGTTCCGAAACTCCTCTGTTACCCGCGCTTCTTCCGTTCCTCCTTTTTCATCCCTCGCCGAGCTCTTTCCAGCCCCTTCGGTTCTTCTTCCACGGACGGCGAACGAAGAAACGTCGGTGGGAGTGTAGGCATACCACTCCCCGTCCCACGGCGGCTCTCACAGACTTATAAATCAAACCCCGCGAACAAATCGCTACGGAGATCCCACGGTGGTTCCAGGGCTCCGGGTTCTCTTCTTATTCTTCTTCTGCTTTCGCTCCACCCGCGCTCTCCTTACACGATTCTTACCGTCGTTTCGCTCCACCCGCGCGCGCCTTCTTACTCTCGTTGGAATCATGAGACGTTTCCGGAAAGAAACAGAGGTTTTGCTTGACTTTCTTAACCCTAAGTTAGTTCAAAGCACGACCCGAGCGTGAAACTCTGCTGTTCCACTGTGATAATGTCTCGAGAAATAAGAAGTGCTAATTGTCATCGCTATTCGCGGTTGTACAACGTTCTCCGTCTTATTTTTTTCACTCGCTGCAGCGGCAGAATTACTTTTCTACTTCGTTCTACATCGCGTTCACTTCCAAATCTGTTTCGCCAGCTGCTAGTATTCCTCTATCGGGAAGTCGTGTTTTTTGCGAAGTTTTTCTAGGGAAATTCAATCTATAGCTACAGCTTCGATGCATACAGCCGGAAGTCTGGAATCGACGGAATTGGATTTAATCCACTGTACACAGAGACTTTAGAAAGTGACTTGACTGCATTCTGACCCTTCTTGAATTCGCGTTAAGAAATTCTTTTTGTCTCTTGAAACAATTACTTCAAATATTTTCTTCTTCTAAGTAAGACAGAGCGATATTCTCCAGAGACTCATTCGCGTTATAGTATCTTTTATTCTTTGATTATTCCAAACAAAAAAACTTTTGATAGATCTTAAATCTAAATATCGCGCAAAACATGGAAAACGTTTTATAGAAAGATTTTGTATAAATAATTTGTTAAAACCGGAAATATAACAATATTTCCGGATGACAATATATACTTTTTTATTGCAGTCTTCATTGAAATGATATATAGATAAAATTTTATTTAAAATGAAAAAGTCTTTTCTCTCATGTAATCTAAGTACAAATTCTAGATTTGTCTGGAAAATTTATTTCAACGTCAGTTCTTTACTGCAATTTTAACAATGAATTATATCGTAGTAATGTCATCTTACTAATGGAATTGTTATCATGGTTAAACCATAATTTTTACGTTAGCAATGAAAAATCCAGTGACATGGTTGAACGTAATGATATTACTTTTAAAACCGGGTCGACAAATACCAGGAGCAATGTTTATGTTGCCTTAAATGTTTGAATTTTTATAATAAATTATTATAAGACAATCTGTTTTTCTCAGCATATAAAGGACGCGAACGTCATGTGAAGATAACGAAGTTTGAATATTTTACAGTGTAAATTTACGGTAAATTACAAATAACCGTCGTCAGTGTCACACACGCGCTAACACGACGATCCTGAAACTCAAAATAACTTAAAACAACTTCTATCTCTTTCTCTTTCTCTTTGATGGACACAATAGGTTGTCTTATATTTCTTGTCGCTTGTTTCACATTTTCGAAACACGCGCATAAAAAATTAAAATGTAACATTTATTTTTATATTAAGAATAATAAATATAATTTATTTAAAATTTAAAATGAAAAATTTATAATGGAAATATGTCAATTTTCTATGAAAGATATTTTGCTTGCAATCTTATCATCTTTTAAAAAGTTGACTTCCAAAAGTCGATTTCCAAATATTGAGAACATTTTGTTTCATTTTTTGTGAGAAATTATTCCTTTCTTCACAATACTAATATTGATATTTACGACGCTTTTATGTAAGTTAGACGTCTATTGCGGCCGCATATTATTCTTCGTATTTTCCCGTCCGAATGTCTGCTACGGAGAATATATGATACATTGGCATTCACCGAGGTGGAACTATGCGCGCCGTCCGACTTTGATTGAGGCCACAATTCTAACTCGACTAATTGGCAAGAACAGATATCTTCGGAGAATTGTAGCCGGCTGATGATACAACGGTTGGTTAGTTAACGCCAGACAGTGAGTATAGCGTATCCCACGTCACGTCAAGCTTCCGTAAACACAGCCGGGCGACCATAACTTCTTGGGCATGCTGTTGAAACGCGTGGGGCAACTTTAGGAGCAATTAGGAATCAGCAATCAATCCAGACGTGCATGAATACCGACGGAAGTCGTATACTGGACTAACGGTCACTGCAATTCGCGTTGCTGCGGCATGCATTATTCCAAGCAATCGACGAAGAACCCTTGAACCCATCACGCGTACAGTCTAAATTTAGTCAAATCGACCTTACGATGATTACAGTGCACGACTACAAAAGTGATGTACTGTGATGTAGATGCAGTTGTCCAAATGACGCGAGGTCAGTCGAACAAATTGACAAATCGGAAGATGGACAAATTTATAGTCATGGTATAAATTTGGATGTTACAGTTATATCGCGAATTCAACGTCAACGAGCAACACGAAACATTAAGCATACGATTTAGTGCGCTACGGGGGGTTTATAATATTTCCGATCTGGAGAGCTTGGCGCACGGCAAAACAAGTTATTCAAAGTAATGGCGAAAGTTTAGCGGATTTATTAACACTGACAGAAAGCGAATTTACGTGCGACGGCGATTTTTCGTAAATATACTCACATTCAATAAGCCGACGGGCGGCGGCCTCGATGCGCTTCCGGTTTGCGCTCGCATATTATTTTCCCGGTATTTGCGGGACACGGATTCGACGTTCTTTCGTTTCCGCTCGATATTTTTTTTAACCGTTGCAGTGTCCGGAACTGCGGTGATTACACTTCTCAATAACGGCTCTCTGATCGAGAGCTTTTTTTTGACAGGCAAGAAATCACTTGCGTAATGTAACTCGAAGTCGAATAAATGCTACGTGTGTGAAACACCAATATTTACAGCGTCCACATTGAGATAATGTCAATCGTTCAACATGGAATATGATGAGCAATTCCATTGCTGATACATTGATGAAACACTCGTCAATAACGAGGTGCTAAGTGTGTGAATAGTCGTAGCGCAATTGCGGTCAGTCGACGATAGTTTCAATACGTGATGATTTTGATAATATCGATGATATCGCATACATACTTGGAAAGTATATGCATTGTCCGTAATACCATATTATATATTATGCAACGGATGCTAAAGTTGAAATAGTTTAATATCGAGTATATTAGCTTTTATCGCTTTGGATATGTGCGTGCATTTCATTTGCGTAGAACTGCCGCATTTAATTAACTTGTTATCTTCACAGAATATATGAAATTAATATACGAAAAATATAATTATATATATGATGATATTACGTCGTGAATAGTAATATGATCATAATGCAATCTGTTGTGCTTTGCATTTTATACGGTGACTGCGCCGCTAATGAATAAGATAACAACGAATTATAGAAGCACTTTTACACGTTTTGCATTTTGCACGTTTTGCATTTTGTCACCAAGTGTCACGGCGTGCTATTCGTCGTGCCCCGTTTTTGTTCCCCGTTCGCTCTGTAAGCTCTATAGACTTGCGAACGCGACGCCGAAACTTTTTCAGGACAACGAAATTCTTCCGTCGCGTAATCATCGGTCGCGGGCTTCATATGAAACAAACAGAGCTCAACTACGTCGATGAATCCTGCATTTTGTTTTGTCGATCGCGACCGACGAGTGCGTTCGTCGGAAAGTCCCGTCCCGATTTTTCGTCTCTGCCGACCCGGGCTAACACGGAGCGCAACGGGACATAAAAATGTCGATAGCGTTAACGAACGGAATTGGCGATTTTTATTTCCAAGTTGGCGCTCGTCCAATCGTGCGCTGTTTTACGCGCCTCTCTTGCACAGCTCGTCCGACAGTGTCGTTAGAAAAAACGCAGATTGGATATTGGATTTCACGTACGAGCCTTCTCGACGCCTCTCGGTCCACGCGAGACGCTTTTTCAGTTCATATGTACGATCTCTCGAGGAAACGTAACTATTAATTGACCGGTTATTATATTTCCGGACAAGATTGGTTCACTGCAGGTTTTACGTCCGTTTATCTCTTACGATAATCTCTCTAACATGTTCCACACCTCAGTAAATACAAGTAGCACACGAGAAAATTAACATCTATATATTAAGAGAAATACTCTTCGTTAAAATAGCTATTTACTTAATGAATTTCAAGTGAAGGAAATATCGCAAATATGCTGTTTCAAAATAATTATCCCGATAATGAATGAATTAAAATTTGGTATAATAATTGCTATTACAAATTAAAAATGTCGAATTCAAAATACAATTTTATTATCGCCAAATTAAGTAACGATTATTGCTTATTTCTACGACTATTTATTCGTAATCGACTTTATTGTTAGCATGAGCATGAGCGTGGATACGCAATTCAAACTGAGTGTAAGTCCGGCGCATAGCAAGACGACGGGAACGCGAAAGGAATTTCACTCGATGGTAGTCCGCGCGGATACAGTAGTCAATCCAGAATGCAGCCACTTTGCCGCAACCGTGGCCACGCGTGTGCACACGTTACACATGTACTCGTCGATCTATTTCGGCGCAACGCACATGTCGATTCATCGATTCGCGTACAATCGACAGCGCGTCACAACTTTACCTTTGATCAAACGTCGCGTAATCAAGGATGGAATGCCTTTAACCGGTACAAAACAAGTCTTTTTCTATCGGAAAACGATATCGATTGTGTCATATTCAAGGAACAGGTTTTTGTAAAGTATTTGAGGATATACGATTACACATTCATATTAAATTCAAAGAATTATCATCGATTTTTAAGCAAGCAATTATCATTGATTTGAGATAGTAAATCTGTCATGGCTTTTCTCTCGAAGTCAAGTGATATTTCAATTAAAAAAACCATTGATGCAATCTTAATATCTGATTTAATATTTAGACAGTTTTTGGTACACAATAGCTTGCAGTTTAATCAGGATGTTAATTATTAATATGCAAATCCAGCGTCCTGACGTTATACGCTAACGCAACGCGTTAGAGGTACATCGACTTAATGAGTATGTGAATTCAAATATAACTATGTGACATACGTTCCCTTTTCAAACATTTTCTAATATTATGAATTACTTTGTTATTAAAGATGTATTGCATGAAACAATTTCTTTATCAAATATAATTAATTATAAGCGAAAGAATGCTTTGAATGTTAAAAAAAATATTAAAAACTTAAACATTTAACTTTAAACTTTATAAACTTTTTAATAATCTTTTTATAATAATTTTAACAGAAATGGCAAGTTTTGTTTAAACTAATTTTATTTTGTATTTACGGTTTCCTTGGATTTTTATATTTTATTTTTTCGTGTAGAAGAATATATTCTCTATTCATATACGTAAGTATTTCGAAATCTTATACGTAAATTACGTGTGCAAAATATTTTTAGCATGTGAGAAATCGTGTTTTAATCGGATGAAGATCAAATATATAAATATACGATATTTGACACACGCTCACAATCAGACATATAAAGTTTAAAAGTATAAAATTGAGTAAAATAAAAGTTCATTTTTTTATAATAGAGAGTTGCAGTGGCAAATAAATAGCAATTGTAGTCGAAGAGATTTGTTAATTAAGATTGGGTATCCGATGTTTCGCTGCTAGCAGAATTTTAATATGTTTATCCAAAATCTGTACTTTTATAAAAATCTTCGCGATATTTTTCGTTTAAAAAAAAAATATGACAAAAATATATTTTAAAAACTGTGACACGAGACTGTGACAAGAATTTTTGACAAAAAGTGATATTTGGTTACTGGCGATTTTATTAATTAAATGACACAATAAACAAAAGACAAATAACAAAAACTAATTTATTAGTATATAGTCAATAATCCTGCAACAGTTTTGCTGTGATAGATATTATTTATACTTATGGACATTTTTTACATATTATCGTCGTGTCACAAGAAACTTTTATCGAAATTTTATTTCGTTTGCGATAAAAATTGACACTTTGTAAAACTGTACAATTATATTTTATAAAAATTTATGAATACATTTATTAATTGAGATATAACAAAGGTTTTATCTAGAAGATTTTATAACCCCGGGTTTTTCATGATTGTAGATATTTTTACAACAGAGAGATAACAATATTTGGGTAGTGCTGAAAAATGCACAAATTGAATAGTTATAAAAATTTAAAATTTATTGTAACAGTATTCCAGTGAATTCAACATATTGTGTATTGCAAATACCTTCATGCATTTTACATTCTTTGGTATGGTTCATTTGTAGGACAACGTACAACACGTACGTCATGTGCATCTAAACGCGAATATCTCGAGCTCTTATTGGTAAACCATAATCAATCGTGCTAGATACGAGTACTCCTGGATCGAGCAATTGCTGACTTAATGCACTTTATCGGATTAATGGAAATACCAGACAAACTATTGATTCGAATCGATTATGAAAGTAACGGTTTCGTAAATTGGAGATTCGATTTTAAAGTAAAAATTTAACAAGTGGAGCGAAAGCTTTTGGAGAAAACATTTTGTAAATTTAGTCATTTAATCATTACAACTCATATATATATTATTTATAAAAAAATTCAAGTGTATTTGCAATGCATGAAAAGAAAATTTAGATTATTAAAATTAATAAAACTTTTATCTATGGCATAAATGGAATATAAGTATTCTGCGGACGCGATCATTTATTGCAAATCGGTCGGAAGATAGTATTTAATTTATAACGTTGCCTACAATGAAATTCTATTCCGTAAGAGCTTCAAGAATAGAATCGATAGTTTATGGTGACTGCAGTATTTCTTCTAGATCCATACGATCCGGAACTTTTCGAAATTTTTTCTGATAAATTTTATTGAAGAGCTTAAGGAAAATCTTTAATTATTAAGTTCTCGTTTACGGTTTCGACGAAGCGACATTGTAAAATACAAGGTCTTATCAAAGTGTGTTATTTGCATTATTTTGAAAATTTCAAATAACATCTACGATATTTCAAAGGAATAATCTTTCATGAATTAAAAAGAAATAAAACAAAACTTCTGATGCACGTTCAGGAATTTAATGAGCCAATATTCACGGAATTTTTTACTAATAACAGCATTGCGATGGCATTCTTTTTTTTTTAAATTGCAAATATTTCAAATAGCTTGCATGACTCAACATGCTGTCTAACGACAAAGTGACGCACAATTCCGATTTATTCATAATAATTGCTACAAAATACAGTTATATAAAATGTAGCAATTAAATACATTGTTTCATAAAACTAAACGTGTTATATTGCTGACGTTTAAAATTAAAAACGTGTAAAAATAATTTAAAGGGCTTTATCGTTTTAATATTAATAAAATGGATAAAATGGACGCAATGGACGTATGTGCAAAATATAAACAGTGAATTGAATCGGATAATTTAAAATCTCTGAAAGGTTTTTTATGTAAAAGGTTTTTTATTTAAAAAAATTAATAAAAAGGGCTATCATTCAACGTATTTTAGAACGTTATATTGACATACAGAATTGTGTAGTGATAATACGGAAAATCAACAAACAGAGGAAACAGAGGAAACTTATTCTTCGCGAGTATGAGAGATGGTCGAAAGCTGACAGTGCGAAATTGGCGCCATGTTCGCCGGAATTTGTCCGGTTATCTATGACCGGGTGTATTAATTAATATTAATTCCGTTATAAATTTGCGGCCGTGTTGTAGTCGTTCTCCAACGAACGCGGCGATACGTTGTCCCACGGATGATGTATAAGGCCAGTGGTACCCATTAACACGTCAACGATGCAATTAATTAAGTTATCGAAAGATTTTAATTGCTTTTTGTCTTTTAAAACGTCAAATCTTTTTCTATTTAATGCATTTTATTGATACATTTAAATTAATCGATAGAAGACAAAAATAGTTCAGCCAATTATAAAATAATTTTAATTCTCATGCGTGCGTCTCTTTTCCGTCCTTGCTTAACAGAATTCAAATTTCTATCTCGTATCATTTTTTATTTTTAAAAACAACTTTTGCTGCCATTATTTGTTTTATCTAATTGACGATCAAATGCTATATGTTGTTGTGAAAACAAATACTAGAAGCCAGTTAAGTTTTATATTTTATAATATTTGCAATTCTGTATAGTTCGTTCTTTATCAACGGCGCGACAGATGTCTTTCGAGGATACCGTAATAACGTTTTTAATTGCTTCATTGTGCTAATTGATTATCTTTTGGTTCGCCGAATCATGTCACGTTCGTGGTTTATTGCGCTGTAAGTCAGGCAGCAAACGACCAATTACAGTGCAATGAATTTTTGTAGTTTCACTTTGACTGGCAGCTATTTATAACCGGTTTATCTCGCAAATGTTCCAAAAAAATCGAACTGCGATTATTTCGATAAAACAAAACTACAACATTTTTCTACGCTTTGTAGATCGTACGATAAATTGTTCGCGATGAGTGCCACTGCATTTTTTCGCTAAACCATTCTTGTTTTCGAACACGCTCGACATAGATATAGCAATTATCGCAGACATAACGGCCGCGGGAAAAAAAAATCATATTCCCTCGCGCAAATATAAAAGCGCATCGACTGCAATCGCGCGTTTTCCCGCCGTAATCCGTGACCGCGCGTAATCGAGTCCGCCTTGTTTAATTGCAACACGTATTTCACCCTTATCCGCTTCTTTGTCTGGTCAGCTTAATTCATCTGTAATCTCTTAACGTGCTCGCGTCCGCGGCGAACTGCGTAAGTATCAGAACTGTAAGCAACAATCGTCCGCGAGCGTGGCTGAGATTATTCTACGGTGAGCGGTCGTAATTCGCGATGCACCGGCGTCGCGGCCGGTTTAAAAGCAACTGAATCTCCTCGCAAATGAAACAATTACTCTCGTGTATCCGAGCGGTAGCGCGCGCGACCGTGTATCCGCGGGCCGCGAAACCCGCATGCGAAGGAGGCATACGTGTGTGCGTTTCGGCACGAAACTTGAATGCCAACATCAGCGTGCGCGCACGCGCCTATCTGCCGACTGTACCTCGTGCATAAATCACTGTCGCAAGGAGCCGCGAGGACCGGGCGAAAACACAACGCGGAGCCCGGAGAATGCTATTTACATGATAATTCGGATAGTTACGGCGCATCAAAATTTTCGTGCTAGCACGCCGAACTGTTGCGACCGCCGCACACGCGCGCGCTGCTCCTACCGTAATTAGAGAAGCGATTATAGGACTCGGTGGAAACACCCTACGAGCCTCTTGCATACCAAATTGTCTCCTATTGCGTTTTCATTTCAACATTAACAACATTTTCATTTCGTTCCGGATACTTATAAAACATTTACAATTTATTTTACTCTCTGTGAGCGATCACGCAAGCAACTTGCAAATAAAACTAAAATCGGTAACATGATATATACGTATACTTTTATTTTTCTTTGTGATAATATTTTTGAAATTTACATGCGAGCAGATTAATTAAATTTTGTTTGCTCTACTAGATTCATTTTATGTCTCCTGACTGTATCGGACTGTAACAGAGCCGGCGTGGAACCGCGTTTTCGATGACACAATTAACAACATATTCGATTACACGCGTATCTAACCACGAACGATAGCAGCATGTTGCGAATCGAATAGGATAGGAATTGACGTTCGACGCTTGTACGAATTGTTACGTGGCTCGCATTATGCTGTTAATAACGTGAAGTGTATAATCATAGTTATCAGCGTGTTATTGATTACGCTGAAAGCATTAGACTACGCGTCGTGCGGTATGCGACGCAAATTCGCTGCCTAACCGCAAATAACGTACCGTAAATTATTCTGAGCTCGTCTGAGTGCTAAATCTGTCCTTTCAGAATGCACTGAGAAGCGTCAGAAGTAAATGTGCTCGCGACATTATGGATTTTCTAGAACTCGCAAAACTTCTCGTAAGTCACTTTCGAAAATAATCGCTTTTAACAAAGAAAATACGTGTATGCTAACAATCAATTAGTACCCCGAGCTCTCGATATGTCAACAAAAATATAATCGTAAAAGGGCTAATGAGAGCTATAACACGCTGTTGACGGTGCGTAGTAATTAATATAATTTATTCAATATAATTACAGACGTTTCGGCTTACCTTTAAGCCATCCTCAGTGTGTGAAAGTACGTTCAATGATCAAACAGGTTCCGTTAACAATTGCTTTTAAAATAGTCGCTTTCAAAATTTCAACGTAATAAATCTGTTGAAGAGTATTTCGATCGCAAGTCAACACTTCTGTTATCGATCGGAGATGACATCAACGTCACTAAAAAAAAAAAAAAAAAAAAAACAATTTTATGGAAAGGATGTGCCATGAGCGAAAACGGATATAGCATCTGCGAAGGAATCAGGTCAGAAGGTCCCGTTTTCGCATCGCTGGGTCACGTTGGGAATCAATGATACTGTTCGTAAATTTTGAACGAAAAAGTGATATTTTCATCGAATGCGACTGATAATAGAATGATGATAAGGCATTGGAATGATATCTGCTCGAGTAGATTGTTTTCATACAAAATGTTAGCAGAAATTTTTTCCGTTCATTGTATTTAGCATTTTATTATAGATGGAAAATATAAAAATATATTTCACGCATAATTTTTAAACGTGTGCAATTTATTAAAAGCATTCGTACTATGAGATGCAGTTATTGAATTTAATTCTGTCGGTTCACGGTACGATAGTACGGGAAATAATATATTGAAACGAATCCATTTAAACTTTAAATGAGTATAGCAGATGAGGAGAATTGAATTAGAAAACTCTTATTTTCGTGTATGCATGTAGCGCAATCTTTTTCAGTAGTCAAACAGTTTACAAAATATTTTTAATTTATTAAGTACATATTTGTTTCGCAGTTAAATAATTTTGCATTTCATTTGAAAGTTATTCCATTTAATTATAAGCTTTAATAACTGAAGTGAGTTTTGGACTTCAAGTAAACGATGCAATTTTAAATACGATTCAACTTTTCATAACGAGAAGTTTAACCAAAAATAATTGTCATTTATTCTTTTATATTTACACTGAAAGAATAGTACACTGAAAGAATTTTGCTGAAGTATCTAAAAATTTAGCTAGATCAAAAAATAATTTGATTGGATCATCAAAATAATTATGTAGACGCTTAAGCGCTGATGACATCGATGCAAAAAGTTTAAACATTCTAGCAATCAGTTTGAACGTCTTACATAATTATTTTGATGGTCCAAACAAAATTATTCTCAATTAAACGAATCAACGTCAAATACGGTCAAAGAATTTTAGATTTTACATAAATTTTTACATTACTTTAGTTCTAAAATAAAAATTTAGTTATTATTAAAATTATTTTCAGATCTGTATATAACTGAATTTTTAGATACTTTAGCAAAATCGTTCTTTTCGTGTATGTACCAAATTATAATCCCTGAAAATCCGTTCAAAATTTCTGACTTTTCCATTGCAAATACCCATTGTTCTATCTTACAATTCCAATTCGTTACCATTCTTTACTTTGCTCGCCGCTTCATCGTCATATCTTTCTGCTTTCTTTTTGTGAACGATTCTTTTCCTATTTTTGACCTGTTCTCTCATTCACTGCCTGCCATTCACTTTCTGCGCGTCAAGATAAAAGCAAGTATGCGAATCTCTGCATGCCAAACAGACACAAGGATATCATTAAAAAGAACGAATCTCTCGACGAGATATTGACAAAGCTTTTAATGCTGTGTCCGAAAGATAGCCAATCATCGGCACAAACAGGATCGCATGAGCGAAAATGCAATTTCTCTTCAAGCAAAAATTTTGTTAGTACATGTATTGACACAAGTATCAATCAGTTATTGAGATAACACAACATGTTTGCATGTAAAAATATTATAATTGTATTTTGAAACATACATCTATTATTTATGAGATATAAAAAGTCCTAGAAAAATTAAGAATAAAGAAACGCTGCTTACAAATTTTAATCTCTTCAAATTTATTGTGAATGTTTTTTACAAGAAAATTTGTTTATTTTCTGTACAAGGAAATTTTACAAACAATAGATTATAATAATAAAAATTTAGTGAAATGCAAATACGAAATCCATAACTTACGTCATGATTCGTAGATAAATTTTAGTAATGTAGTCAAACAATTTCCATTTTTTCTCATCTTCGATCTGCAGAACTAAACAACCTTCTGTTTTTTCTGCGTTTGAATTTGCTCCGCTCTTTCGCCAAACCGCAATTCTGCCGGACGACACTATATGCCACCATGAAAGGATGTGAACAAACGCTTTTCGTATATTACTCGAACAGGTCTCGTCGTTGTGTCTGCCGTTTTTCTGACACAAGAAGGGAACGAAGAAGTCTGGAGACAAATAGCGTGGCTGAAAAAAGAAGAAGCAGGGGAGGCGGACGGACCGCGCGCGTCTCGTCCAAACTTTCATTGTATCCTAGAAACGGCTGGATATTACGAGCGCGAGATGTTTCTGCCCCTTTTCCTTATTCTTCCCTATTTCCGTCTTCCATATACGTCCTCGTCTTGTTTCCTGCATCCCTTGCTCGTTTCTCTGTATGCTTCCTGACAGATACTAATGGTTCGTAAAGTTTGCTAGAGTAGAGAATGTGAGATTCGTAGAAGGCGACGAAAGGATTGTTCATTCTTTTTTAAATATATTTAATAAGCTTTAGATAAGACACAAAAATCAGATTTACGATATTTGGACTTGATATCAAAGAATTGAATATTCGTCCATGCGTGTAAAAATGAATTGAAATGAAAGCGTAACATTAATTTTATCCCAATTCCCCGTAAACATTATTTTTTCATAAAAAAAATGTGAGCATTGTCGATATTACCATCGTGGAAAATAATGATTAAATATTTGGAATATGCTTTTTAACAATAATTTTTTAATAAAAGTTAGTGAAGCTCGTAATGAGTCTCGAAAAATATAAAAAGATAATTAATAAACTTCTGATTATAATTAAGAAAAATATAATAGAATAAATAAAAGGGTCACTTAGGTATAATTAAACATCTTATAATTCTGTATAAGATTAAAAGAATAACTATTGTCAATTTTACGAGAGGAACAGTGTGTGTAGAAAAATATAGGTATATATCGCAAAGGACGAATTATTAGCACTATTGTAAAAAGAAAGGCGTCGAGATATTGCCGCTTTCCGAACGACATCGAATCTTGATAATGATATTTTATGATCAATCATTCGTAAAATCCTTTTGTTAGGTCATCACCTCTCAAATGGGCCGTAATATATTTCACGCGTTTGTTCTCGAGATTCGACAAATCGAGTTATGACGTCTACATCAAGAAATTGAGAAACAGTTATATTTCTCGCTATATGGAAAAGATCGATACAACTTTACCTTTCAATTTTTGTAGTCACGTGACACGATTTTATCTACAACAAATGTTTTAACGGTAGAAGAAACTTTTGAGATGCATAAATCAATCGTTCGTGAATGATATGGAATTTTGATTTTTCACTGTGATGGATACGTTTCATATCGCTCTCGTCTTTCGACATTTCGACAATCAGATATTACAAGATAAACTGGTCTAGGTTGAAGAATTTATGGTTATAGCATGTAGTTTTTGTTATGATCTCACCTCGACGACTCGCAAATGTCCGGGGAAAAGAGAGAAGCGCGTCCTCCGCAAAAGACAAGGTACGAAACTGGGCGATGATTAAGGTTCTCATTTTCTTAAGTACTCGACGCACCACTTTTCGTGCGATACTATCTCAGAAAACGGCGCGAGCGGGACGGGATTCGGGTCATTGGGTACCGCTCTTTGCTCTTACGATGTAGCTGATGGGCCACGTACAAAGCGTCGTATTTTTAATAGAATCTTTTATGGCGTCAGAGCGTAAGTAGAACCGTTTCCTCCATTAGGTGGTATTTCATCGGTCTGATCCGACTCGAGTCTCTTTTCACGCGAATAGCAAAATCTGACAAAAAGGAAGCGTCTGCGTCTCCCTGAAGGCGTTAAATCTCTTCGTCTCGTATTCTCTTTTTCGGTTAACCGAGGAGATTGGATGAACGGTCTTGTTGAATTATTACAACTTTCTCCTCGATGTCAAGTAGAAAAATTTAATATGAAAGCGCGAAGATCGAAGATAACGGTTGTCTCACAATCGTATATATTGTCAAACAGCATTAGTATGATATTCTAGACGACATTTGTGAGTCCTTTACCGATGAAATATTATCACGTCTATTTTTTTATAAATTATTATATCGTAAAATTGTAAAAATGGAAATAAACACGAGCAAATTCGTGTTATATTTGTCAGTTAAACCATAAAATTTACGCAGAGCATGGAAGAGCAGGAAAGAGAAATAATAATAATTTTGCATTTATGCTTTTTTATTAAAATCGACGGAAACAATCAACTTGGAAATTTATACCTTTCAGTACGTTACAAATTTACAGGCAACGACTGTCCCTACAAATTTCATGAAGTAAAGCGCGAGATGCGGAAAGGAAGCATTGTTCGAAATTTGTAAAATGATATGCAAAATCCGTGCTTTCGTTCTGATATAACCGCTCTTTCTCGTTTGCTTTCTTATCTGTTTCTTTAGGTTGTTTTAACACCGAAAAATACAGAAAAGAAATATCTCAGTGCAATCGCATTTGAAATATCTTGACTGAATCGAATCGATAGAATGACAAATTCTAGTTAAATTTTCACTGTATCATGCTTGATGCATCCGTCTCGTGGTCTCAATTATTTACACGTCGCCTTCACGTGACAACGGAATATTACAAAGAGTGAAACTACCACATGACACTATATTCACAAAATTGTACAGCTTCGTATGTAAGATTTTATTTCAGCGAAAATTCGTTGCGCATTAACATATGATAAATAAAATTTACGTAGATTGACGTATTAACTGAATACTAGCAGTTATTATAGCAAGGATATATATATTTTTAAATTTATCAATTAAATAAGATAACATACAATACATATAATGAAACAACATGCTGTAAGAAAATAATTTCCTTTCATCTGTTTCATATAATTGTACTTTCCATATAATATAATGCGCACCGACAAAAGACGCTTCTGTGTAAAGTCCCAAAAGACGCGCCGCAACCGAGAAGAGAGAAAACGTTTAGCGGTCGCGCCTCAGATTTTGAGGGCGACAACACATCAAACATTCATGTAAATCACGCCGACTGACGTATCCATTTCGTGGCTTCAATTATTTACGCGGCAATGTCGCTGCCGGTTTCGAGTTCTTTCCATAGCATGGCAAACGGCACGGCATGATACAGTGTATATCGATCTTGTCTCGTGTTTCTATCAAGCCGTGCGACGCGCGCGTTTATTTTGGGATGTTTTCCCCGCTTGCGAAAAACGAGAATAATGAAAAAACGTGATTGTCGACAGTTTCATAATCGGATATTCATGTGCTGCGGCAGAAATCCCGCGATTTACTTCTAATGGTACGTTCAGATATTGTGAACTTATATGCGTTTCATAGCAATGGCGAATGTATTTAAATTTCAAAATCGCTTTATGATATCAAGATAAAATGGTTACCTTTACAATATAGATGGTTACCTTTCATAAATACGCATCTCATATTGCACAGTATAAATGGTTCCATAAATACACATCTCGTCTCGCAAAGCATACAGCTTTTATAACTAGCATTTGCGGCTTTTATTAAAAGAGCTCTTCATATTTTTTATCATGACAATATTTTTTGCTATTATCTAATATACAAAAATTTATAATCTATTTGTAAGCAATCTACTATACATGATTGCTGAAGCACATAAATATGAATGCGTAATTAATTGGGAAATGTAAATATTCACGAGATTCAGAAAAATATTGTAGAAAAACAGTATTACGTTTTTGTAAATCATAAAATATAATTTTGTATTTATTTTCATATTTTATATTCATATTACACAATATCATGCAAAATTCCGCATAATATTGATTACTTATGCAATGATAGCAAACATTTTTCTCGTCAAAAATTGCAAATTCTGCTTTCAATAATGTTGCTTTCGAATCAAAACAATTATGATTTATAAAACCATTAAACTGTTTTTCCAAATTTTTTTCTGAACAGCAGATAAATTATATATTCGCCTAATTTTTGTATCACGTTATGCGTATAAACGAGAAAACGAGTTGAAATTTAGTATTTAAAAGAAAGAAAGATTGAAATCCATAGATTGAACAAATGTACCGGACTTTAAATGTAATATTCTGTATGGATTATTTTAGAGAACAAATTTATCGTCAATTTATCGTCGTTTCACTTAATCCTACATCGACGTGGTGCGAGTAATCGGCAGATCGATGATGAAAGCCCGATCGGGGCTTTTACAAGCTGCTCGTAAAGTCTCGTGTTCCATCGGCATAAGTTGTTCTTCGTACTTTGGCTAATGTGTCGTCATAATTACAAGCAAAAGTGAAAATGCATCATTCCGTTCTACATACCTTTAATAGAAAGGCGTTATGCCGCGCTAATTTAACGACGCTTTTTATACGGTGTCCAGAAACGCGCGTTTCATCCTCGTGTTTCCGCGTCGCAGTCGAAAGTCACATAATTGCGTAACGGAGAACGGTTGTGTCGAAAAGGTGAAAATTCGACGCGTCTAGACCCGGTCCGTTTTTTTACTTTTTCTTTTTACATCGTCGACAGCGCACATTAGTCGGACGTTAACGTCAGCCGCGTTATTGTGCGACTCGGTTTTCTGAAAAATTTGCGGTGCGTTGTTGCTGCTGCGAATAAGTGTCGGGGATTCTACTGCACGTAGAAAAGTTAGGACGGTAGAATGGTGCGGCACGTATAAATCGTATTAATCCGCATAGCGTGCATCAAGGCGACCATTTTTCAAATCTGAATAGTTTAACCCTGTTATCGAACTTTTTTATATCAGAAACAAAATCAGAACTTTTCATAAAAGACTTCAAACTTTACCGTTCAAAAATTTTAATTTCTTCTTTTAACAAGAAAAAATTTGATAATGAAAGGTTCAAGTTTGAGATGTATTTGATTGACTTATTCTTCTGAAGAAGGTTCTATTCTCTATTTAGCTCTATTTAGTACCATGACAACGGCATTCTCTTTCAAGACTCGAGAGAATCGAATTTTGCAAATTTCTTATTCTCCGACACGGCAAGACGAACCGTCATACAAAAATCTCTCCACTATGCTCTCGTCCGTTCCGGAAGTAGTCATCCTAGAAATGTGACAGGCACGTAAGCGCGGCCTATGTACGTGGTATGCACTCGTAAGAGAGATGCGCGTCGTGTGCGATGAATAACCCTTGAAATATCACCGAGATACTCTCTTATGGGACACGTGTAGAACACGGTCACGTTTTTCTGACCACGGAGGAGATGTTGCCGGCTGCAAACGCGCGCGCGACCGGAAGAAGCGGCTCGCGCCGTTTATCTCTCGATGCATTTATTCGTATTGGGCCGACATATGTACACAGTCATGGCCTTCGTTCTCGAGGAGGACCAATCCAGCGGATCAATTTGGGTCATTCAGCGACGGCATTACTGGCGCTCGATAGCTCGGTTTCAATGGAAATGGATCCCCGCAAGCGGGGTTGGGCGTCGGATTTGTCGGAGGATGTGCGACCGTTTCCGCGAGGAACGCGACAGAAAAAATAATCTCGCGATACGTGCTATAAATTTGCAGAATGCAAACTGAGATTTACAGCCGTTTAGATTCCGTTATGAGTGATATCAGAGTGCCAATATGGGTAGTATGTGTAATCAATGTGTAATTCAAAAATATAGATTCTCTATATAATTTATTGTTCACTCTTTAAGGTTATATTTCCGCGTTCTCTTCATACATTTATATTTTTCAAAGAATTATTTATTAAATTAAAAATTTATAAGATCTCAGGTTCAAACTCTGGCTGAAGTAATATTTTTCGCAATAAGTTATTTAATTCAGATTTTTAAGATGTTATTAGCATTATTATCAAACTGACGATCAAAATTTAATTTGTGACTTTACTAGTTCAGTTTAGAAATGCGTTGCAAGTCCGACAGTTCAAAATAAACTGAATATTTGTATCTAAACTGTATACAGAAATATGATTGGGCTTGAGATCCAGACACGATCGGGTATGGCATTTCTCCCATTTGTTGATTTATTCATAACGGTCTAGATTCATTTATTACTTATTATTGTTTAAAAATTTATATTCTCTCGAAATAGAAATTATATATAGGACGCGCATGCGTTATACAAAAAATATCTCTCTAAATATTTCATTAATATTCAGAACTGAACTGTCGAAAGACACGATTTAAGCGATCATAATTAATTCCGCACCCGCTTGCTTTACGGAGAGAGATCAACACGAAGAAACCCTAATTCTCCTCCCCGTCGGGTATCGTAAACACAAGGTTGAATGAGCATGCACGATAATTTCACCAGCTTACAAACACGAGCGCTCATTAAAATACATATCTAAGCACGTGTCTGGCTACATGCGTCCGTTATCCCTTGTTTAGCCAGGAGAACGAATTCAAGTTTTCGCTGACGACTGTTGGCTACATAACGAAGTGCAAATGAAGCTAATGCGCGCCCATTTAATAGAAGACCATTCAATTTAATATAAGGCATATCATTGGGATTGTTAATGTATCAATTAGCACGTACACATAATAGCGCCGCTGCCAACGTTTACCTATGTAAATTAAATTGCTTTATGATACGTGTATCGTATTAGATCCGAGAAATTCTAAACAGCGTCTTCGCATTGCTTCAACAATCGCGCTATCGGATGTAACTTACGAATTATCAATTTTTGCCAGGTTTTTGTCCGCCGAACTGTGCACATAAAGAATAGAGATTTATGTCTTTTATGTTTATTCGTTTAAGTCTAACAGGATTATCTGCCTGTCCGTCGCGCAGAAAAGTTTCGAAATTTCGGATGATCGCGGAATACTAACGCATTTAACGCATTCGTCAGGACAATCGGTTGTCGCGCGGACAGTGGTGCTCAACGTGACTTTATTTATGCGGATGATGCCGGCTCGTAAATCTCGTCCGCTCGGGATCGGGCTAATCGAGAATGCAGATGCGTACACAGATTCCTATGTCGAATGGGGGAAGAAATTTCGAAATTTCGATCGGCGTTCACTGATGCAACGGCGGGCTCGATACGTCTATCGTCGTTCCGACTCCGCGCCGCGCATGTTTATTGTCGCATAATGCATAGCATTATGTAAATCGGCGTTTCGGCGCTTACGCCTGTACGCCACGCGAATAAACCGTGTCGATATGTTAATGTAACAATGACGCGTGGCCACCGTCACATCGGTGGCGTTTATTGTAAAGGTACTCGGATAAACGATCGCGAATGCGTGCGACTTTCGTCCGCTTCAATCGTTTGACAGCGAAATTTTAAAAGATCGCTTTTATGCAGTTATCTCATATGCATAGATGGTTTATATTCAATTAGAATTTTTAATAAATTGGGAATTTGTTAATTTATAAAATTAACAAATAATGTTAATAATGTTAATATCGCAGTTATCTGTTGTAAGCCATTATTTAAAAGACTGACGCGTATCATCTATTTTTATATTTGTTTTAATACAGAGATGAAGACAGGATTATTTAGTTATTATTACACATAAGATATTTTGTCGTTACTAAATGGCAAAAATGAATTGCGAGGAACGAGTTAACAAATTGGACGATGGTAAACCACCGAAAAAACACAATTGCACTTAAAAACTGAATATCTGTTTAACGAAATAGAATGAGAAATTTTATCATACTTTAATGAATGCACAGAGCATGTGTAATGTCCGAAGAATTAAAATACAATAGAATTAAAATACAATAACCAGTTTATGCGGAGCATAGACTGACGCAGCTTGTGGATTTTCAATTAAAAGTCAACTCTCGTAAAGAAAGAGTACTGTCTGCATTATACGTATACTTTCTTAATTGCATTCGTAAAAAAAATATATTATTCCTAGTTTGCTGCATTTAAAATCAATAATGAAGTAAAATCTTTTAATATATTTTGTATAAATATTTTATGCGTTATATCGTTTTGTGCATTATAGTTAATGCCAAAATTATGCATACATTATTATCTGCCATTATTGTTCAGCATATGTTTGCGGGATTATATGGTGTATCAAACGAGATTCTCTTCTCTTTTTCTCTCCAAATATCCACTAATCACGGCGTACTAACAGTGATATCATCTCTTTATTCAACATGTACGTTTACAAGTTTCATTTTATCAATTAGTGTATTATTAAGGGTCATCAACAGTGCGACACTCCAACAATTAATTTCGATTGGCAGCAATCGCGCTGTCTGCCAATTTTATTTCAAACTTCAAAATTCGCATTCGACGTTCTCATCCCCGTCTCTCCTGGCAATGGGCAATTTACGTTCGCGCCGAATGCGAAGAAGCGGCCGAGCGTCAATTAACGCTAATAACGTCAGTGTCAACGTCGCGGAAATTATTTCCGAGGAGTTACGTCAGAGTCACATGAGCTGATTCGTGTGATTTTCATCCTACATATTCTCGCGATTCGTGTCTCAAAACGACATCGGTCGTGAAGTCACGTTTATGCGGTTATAAGCAAGTTACCATCACTTTTCGAATATTTCATTGCGCTCTCTCTCTCTCTCTCTCTCTCTCTCTCTCTCTCTCTCTCTCTCTCTCTCTCTCTCTCTCTCTCTGTTTCTTGCACACGCTTGCACGTTTCATCCACAAATGTCGGCGCTTGCACCTGCGAGAATCACCGATTTGAAAGCGATATGACGCAATGTACGCAACACGTGGCGATATCGCTTCTCGACGTGACATTTGAATATTTATCGAGCGTAATGCTTCGAATCGAATATTTACATCGAAATGCCAAATGAGATTTATGACAAATGGTTAAAATTCATGCACTTCATCGATTTGGAACTGGTATGTTTTACAATGAATGAAAGGGAACTGAGCTAATGATACTTTTCGAATCCCTAATTACCTTGTTGCTCCTAATATATGTATAATGTTTCAGAATTTACGTAGTAAAAATATATATTAGAAGAGTTTCTTTCTTTAATTATAATATAACATTTAAGACAAAATCGGAAGCCTGCTCGGCTCACGATATAAGTCAAGTCACTGTCTCCATGTCGCTCATGATGTTTATGAGGGTCAATCCGTTGGTAGACACGTCGTTTGCGAATACGCCAGCAATATATGTTAGCAAGCGCAATTAATCACGCTCGCTCGTTACGCTTCGAGTAAGGCACAAAATCTAAATCTCTACTATTTATATAAATGTACGTATAATAGTATTAATATGAAAAAGTATTAATATATTTATCAACTTCTTAAAACTTAGTTCACGCGTAGCAAAACTTTTTCTCGCACAGCATCAAATTAATTATTTTGTTGCAACGAAGAGTCTCGGTTGATAAAATGAACGAGATCGTAATTTCGTTTTACGTCGGTGTTAATTTCTGTTACAACGTATAGCATAGTCAAACGACTCTCGTTACGGTCCCTTGTGCCCGTGACATGTTAATTACCCGTAATACCGCTACGATCTTTTCGTGATTATGAACGGTGCAGGATGTTAATATTACAGCGCATTATAATAATGTACATAGACCTGCCTGTCTGCGGAAAGTGTTCACAAAAGCGACTTTGCATCTGTGACGCATATATCAACACATCTGACAGCTGTTTAGTGAAATAAAATAGATGATTACCGAAGTGCTATTCTAACATTTTATACTACACGTTTGTGCCGCTAAATTTAAAAGAATTTTATGGTTTGAGAAAAAGCTTTTCTCTCTCTCTCTCTCTCTCTCTCTCTCTCTCTCTCTCTCTCTCTCTAAAAAATATATTTTTTACCGAAATATTTTAATATAAATTACACTAGAAATTTTACAACCGTAAATTAGCGATTATTTAAACGAGTTATTTGAACGAACATTTTATCATTTTATTAAAACTTTAATTTTTGAATCACTATATGAAAGATCTTCTGTGTGTATTTAAGAGTAACCGAGAATTGCACTATGGTCGTGAACTCCTCTTTAATTTGCATCCTCCATTTCTCTGGTTTATTCAGAAGAACTCTCGAAAGGCGTCACATTTCATGTTACTTTGCTGGCAGTAGTAAAGCTGGTCACAGACGGTGTTGCCCGCTCATCAGATTTCCCAACGGAAAAAGAAATTCAAGGTGAAATTTCTTGAAAACGTCTTGCCCGTGACGCTCGTTTTAGCATTTCTCCATGGTGGATGGTCGGACGTTACTTCCCACTCGGTTACGTTTCCCCGTGTCTCTCAGTGAGACGCGAAGTTGTAAGATTGTCGGACGAAGAAGAGGAAGACAGAGAGATTGGGGAATGGCGCGGCGGCGGTGGCGACGACGACGACGGTAGCGAGACGGTGGATGAGATGGTCGAGGGTCGCGAGAAATGACTTTTCATCCCCCGAGGATATCTCCGCTCCCGGAAATATGGATATAGGCAATTAAAATTACGTGACAGAGGAACGGCAAGGGGAAGGTAGAGATGAAGCGAAGTGCGATGAGGAGCGAGAGATGCAATGCTGCAAGGGAAAACGAAGGGAGTAATGATGGGGCGACGGTCCCTCCACTTCGAACCCACTTTATGTCAGTCTGTGCGAAGAACGGCGGAAGGCGCATGATGGAGAGCGAAAAGGAGTCGCGAAAGGATTTATCGTCCCGGCGCACGAGGTGCGCCGGTGTGACCTAGAATTATTACTCTGGTAGAGTGTCGTCGTTGTCGACGAGGACGAGGACGAGGTCGGACTCGATGATCCGTTCGATCCCGTAGAGACAATCCGTTATTTTCCGATGGCGAGCACGCCGTTCTCGTTTTTTGATACGTCACGTTTCTCCCATAATCGCCGGCTGCTCCGTAACAAAGTTTCTCGCCATTTGCGGAAAATTGTTTCTCCGGATATTGCTCGTTTTGAACAATCTTTAATCTACATTTTTATGAAGCGTATCGCATTAATAGATAGCTACCAACATTTTTAGTTATCTTGGAGTAGCGATGTGGTGGAGACGACAATTGTAAATTTGTGACAGAGAAAATTTGTGAAGAAAAATGAATTTAGCACGGTGTATTTTAGAATTTGCTCGCCTCTTTATTGTTGACCTCATTCTACTTAGAATGTAGCATGAAAGGCGAAAATATTCGCGCCGCTTGTTGCTCGTGAAATTGCATTATCTACGTTGATACGCCCGCTTATGGGACCGGAAAAGACGCGACCTTTGAAAATTCCCAGCAAGGCGCTCCTCAGAAAAGAATTCGGCTGACAAGTGAATTCGTTAAATGCTCAGTTGACGCATGATCGTAATTTCTGTTTGGTGTTCCAGTCAATGTCCCCAGTCGAGAAAGCGCGAGGCGCTGAAGCAACGTGAACTTTGAAGCTGTCGAAAAGTTTCCCCTCGGGATTTCCTACGGATGCCCCGTTCCGCGACAGCTCGCAGTCGCGGATCGAATAGAAAGAGACTCCGCTTTGTCGAGAATCTGATGCAGACAGCAGTCACTCCGCCGTCCGGATGGAAAACTCTTGAGCTTGCCGACTTGCTGACTCTAGCGATCTCGAGCATAAGCGATATTTAGTCGGTTAAAGTATCAAGTTGTCAACTTCGTCTTACGCGTCGATAAGTCGGAAGATAGAATTCAAGCGCGTGATATATCGCGAATTGCGCGTGGCGATGTACATTACGACGATATAAAGGAGGATTGCCAGGGATGTATTTTCATGCTGAATCGCTATTCAGCATGGAGTTGCGCGAAAGGAATAGCGTTCCATCTAACATATTCCTCGAGGTCAGCTACGACGAGATGTTCTCCTAGCAGTCTAGCCGATATTTATTGAATATCCCGCGTTCTTACGACGTCGTTAACGATAACTTCTTCCCTCGTGCCGGCTATCCACCATTTTACCCTGCCATAGACGGTTATTGTATTATTATTGGCCGTCTTGAATGGCTTATTGTATCGCTCATATCATATTTTCTTTCTTTTTACGTTTTATCGAACGTTTTAGCGAACAATTTGTTGACATGAAGTGTCTTAACCTAACAGAACAGAAAAAGATCATGCATTTGAATTCCGGATGTGGCGTCTGATCGATTAATGAAAGTCTGAGACACATTTGCGGGATCATTAACGTATCGACAGAATCTGCATGTGCGTGCGCGCGCAAAAATAAAGTTAGCGTAAAAGTTTGCGACGATTTTGAAACAACAGAGTTTTTTTGCTTTCCGGGTATAGTAATTGAGAGGTGGCAGGCAAATTGGCTCGATAGCCGCTAGCGCCAGATTATCACGCGACTGGTCTGCCTCGACGCAACATTTTAAAGCGGATATGCCCGAGTTTTGCGCATGATGTGTTCGTCACGATGTGTGATGTGTCTCGCGTTTCTTGTATCGAATTCTTTGTAGATTTAAAAGTTATCGAATATCGAATTGATTTTTTCGATTTATCACGTTAATATCGAACCACACAAAAGCAGATATTTCTATCCTAATGATGTCAATTTGATTTAGTTAATTAGATTTAGTTCTCGATAAACGATACAATGTTCTCGAAGTTTTCTTGCCGCACAATGTTAGATGCTTTATTATGAAAATTTCTAAACACATTTTATTTCCTTCGTCTAGCATCTCAACTATGTAATTCCCTTTCTCGGAGAAAGCTTTGATGGCGCTGATCCGGCGTATTGATTCCTCCATCAGCTTGGTTAAAGGTTACATCGACGACGGAAATTTCGATGGATTTCTGATCGTAAAGGTTTATTGAGACTCCGAGGATCGATAACGGAATGAAAAGAAGAAAGAAAAGTTGGTTCTCTTTTTTTTTTGCATTCGTGCTTGCGACGTAGTGGGGATCCGTCATCCTTATTCGAGTCCCTCTCGCTACTTCCTCGTTCCATATTACTTTTTTCGTCAAACTCAATCTACGAATCTCATTCCGCCCCGTCGACATTTTTGTCATACGGAGATATCAGGATTTTGAACTTTATTACTCGTGATCTCAACTTATAACCGTATGGTCTCCTTATGATCGCCTTATGGGCGCAATGCGAGAAGAATAATAGAATTGAATAGGATAGGATGCAGTGTCTCAAACAAACATTATGTTATTTGTGATATCAGTATATAACTGCGATTAGAGTTTGGAATGTTCATTTTTCCATGCAGTTATCTATGATTACTGAATCGTCATTCACGGCTTATAATACGCGAAGAATATTCGTGCAACTTAGAGGATAATTATTAAAATATTTCTCAAGGAAATAACTATCGCTTTTATTATATCTGAAATCGGTTTAGATATAATTATAAAGTTTGTAAATCTTTCGTTAACCTTATGAAGTCAAATTTGTTATACACAAGATGCTATGATAGATATATTCTACTGTGCACACGGTATCTGGAATATTAGAAATTTCATGAAACATCAAGTCCACTTCAAATTGTACTGACATTGCCAAAGAGGTGCAAGGGCGAAGAAAACGCAATGACAGGAAAGGAAAGAAAGGTGCAGGGAGGTCGCGAAAGAGACGAGATAAATCTCGAAACGGAAAATCGAATGCTTTACGTTTTCTGTCTTTCTAATTAACTCTATTCTGCAACAAAAACAGCTTCATTAGGAGAGAACAATGCAATTAAGGGTTTCCCCAGGAGGCTAAATGCGGATCAACGGTAGGGTGGGTGGATGAGACGCGGCCTCGTCTGAGAGGCATCCGTCGTTCCTCCGTTATCGATCAGCAGCAAGAAAGGGTGAACACCCCGTCGAGAGTGCTAGCACCCCTCCTCCTGCCGATGAATATTCCGCATAAACAATCTGATTCGACGAATTTCACAGACGGCGTCTCAACCCTTGTCGATATTCTCCCTCTCTTCTTCTTCTCTCTCTCTCTCTCTCTCTTGCCTCCATTACTTATCTTCCAATTATTTTTTTACTGTCTCACTGAATCAGTTAAGCTGATTTCTTCAAAACAGAAATTTGACGTAAAAAAACATGCTCAAGAGAGTGTGAAGATATTTGATTCGTTTTTTTATTAAGATTTTCGAGTCACAAATATATTACAAATATTTTTTATCAAAATTATTATATATACATTTTTCATATATTTTATATTAAGTTTCTGGAAAAAAATGATAAGTTTGGAAAAATGAAAAACAATTATTAGCCCACAAAAAAAGGCTGTCATACACACATACATCGAATATTTTTTTCATTTCTTTGATACAAACAAAAAAAAATTATCATTGTAATTTTATTGAAATTTGTCTGCAATTTTGTCATACAAAAATGACATCAACTATAAAAATAAACTTCTTTCTGATAGCATCGTGTGTTAGAAAGAAAAAAAAACAGATAGGACTAAAGTGCTTCCTCTATTGTACTCTCTTTCCCATTGAACGTTACACGAAAAAGTTTTACCAACTAGTAAAGTTAAATAAATGCTGTGCGAGACTACGATCGGACGTCGACTCGCGTCGGAACGCGCGAACGTTTCGGCAACGATCAGGCGGTAATAACGGCGCCAGCATAAATAATACAGCAGCCAAAGATCCGAAAAGGAAAAAAGTCGATCGCGAAGTCGGACTGCGTGGCTACTTCTTCCCGTAACTACTACTCGATACGTTCAAAGAGGAAAGAGAAGGATGCTTTTTCCGGTGATCTGCTCGGCCGTCGTTGCCGCTTCGTTCGTCGGCGGAAAAGCGATAATAACGAAAAGTTCGTCGTATAGCGGTGGCTCGCTTTCACGTCGAGGGGAACGGGAATGGTCCGGTGGTCGGTGGACTGGCAAGGCGTCGGCGGGGACGCTTCGGAAAGCACAGTGGAGCGTGGAAAACAGTTGAGGGAACAGAAGAACGGAAAACAGTTGCGAAACTGCTGCAATTCTTCCAAACTGCCGCCCAACCAAGCGCCATCGCCGCGCCACTCGCGCGCGGCCATCGGCTTCACCCCCGTCAACTCTCCGGGGGATATCACGATGCAATCCCGGTTGTACAGCTCTTCTGCTCTTTTCCTCTTTCTGCGCTGTGTCCGACTGGCTTTATCATCTGCTAATAGCGAAATAAAATCGGGAAACGAAATTTGCGGCATCGAGAATGCGGAAGTGAGCGCATGTATCCTCTCCCTAGATACCTATATAGATGCGTCGTGCCCCTTCGGCGGACGAAAACTTTGAGCATCGCATTATGCTGAAGTGTAGCAGGGCTGATATCGAGTTGCTTGCTGCATCGAGAATTTTGGTAGAATCCCGCCGTTCATCTGCGATTCTCGAGATTTTGTCTGTTAACAGTTTTCAGCTTTGCTATATGCGGCTTTAATTAAATTTGTGAGATGCGAAGAGGATTATCTCTCGTTGCTACAGAGAACCGCTTCGAAGAGAAGAATAGGGCTTCTTTTTCAGTTATATCCACCATTTATTAATTCTGACTTGAGGTTTTATGGCGCTCAAAGTAAGTTTCTTAAAGCGGCTCTCAGAGATGTTCGGAGAGCTATTCATTCATGCGATAAAAATGCTATCAGACACACTGTTTGACGTTTTCTCTATGGTACGTTACTGCTTTTAAGTCAATGGAGGGTGCGCCGCGATATGAAATTATTTCGCCTGTTTTGTATTCTAGCACTTCCTTATCTCGTTTTGAGAAAATCTTTGGAACCAGTGGTACATATGAGAGAATTCAATGTCCAAAGTTTTGGCGTGAACGCGATATTTATTATCACAAATACTGCAATTTCATATTCTTATTGGGATATTTTGTGCTTTGTTTTCCTGCCGTTATACAATATGTTTCACCTATTACATTTCACAGAAAATATTATTAAAGCGGATTTTAAATTTATAAACTTATTGAATGTTGATTTTAATGATTTTAAATAAATAGATGATACAAATATTTTATTGGAAACATCAGAAAATATTATATCATCCAACAATACGTATTGGAATGATAAATTGTTTTTTTTATGTTAATATATTATCTTAATATTGTCGTAATATGAGATTGTGTACTAACATTAATATTAGAATTTATGATCATTTGAATTTGTGACAATTATAATTGTCGTAAACAGTAAATTAATTGAGTAAATTAATTTATTTTGTTCATGATATTTTTAATAAAGCTCTTATTTTAAAAAAAGATTCTCAATATAATCAACTATCTTTATATATGAATAGTATTCGATTATATATATGAATAATATTCGAATAGTTATTTTAAAGATAAATAAGCGATATGTCAATCGAGATAATAATTGACATTGTCAAACATGACACTAATCAGCTAGTTAATCGGAATATTGATTTACGAAATGTAGGCCATGTAGCTAAAATTAGAGAGAAAGATGAGAATAAAAAATATATGATGCAATTATTTTGTGTTCAAACTGCAGACATGAAATACATATTTATAAATAGAGCAAAATTACAAACAAAATGAATTAAATGGGGATACTTGTTTCACTGCACATCGAATATATCGAGGTTCAGAGTTTACAAGCGAGTTGCTTCGACACTAAAGCAATATCGTGCATCTGCTCCTACCTGATCTTACGTAGGCCAACGGGACTTGAAACATACCGACTGGACATGAAAAAAGAATGGAGAAAAGGAAAAGAGATTCGACGATAAGAGGAAAACATCCGTATAAATCAAGTTACAGTGCTTTACCTTTCTCTTATTAGAATGAGCATTCTAACCGCTGGAACTCGATCGTCTACTTCTATTTTCTGCAGAATCTTCCATTTCAAAATCAAATAATAAAATCAAGTCGCTGCCGTGAGAATATCCCGCGGCATCGCGCGCAAATATCTAATTTCGGGCTTTAATGACATCCGGGAAATTTAGCGTCACATGATTGTCAATAGATCGACACGTGGCGTTCGTGGAAGCAGCTGCGGCTCGATGTTACGTTGCAGGATTATTGGGCT
This sequence comes from Cephalotes varians, assembly GCA_037157785.1. Classification (NCBI taxonomy): domain Eukaryota; kingdom Metazoa; phylum Arthropoda; class Insecta; order Hymenoptera; family Formicidae; genus Cephalotes; species Cephalotes varians. The sequence goes on along the minus strand of JANQDE010000017.1, from coordinate 1,301,798 downwards.
GAAGCAATCAGTGCGGTCATCCACAATATGCACACTTCCATAGTGTATTTGGCGTATCAAATTGTGTTAATCTATATTATAATTTAACGGCTAATCAAATCAAAATTTAATCAGGTGTGAAAACAAGACTGAATGACTTATGCACTTAAATTATATATGGTACATTCGTACGTACATTTAGAATGCTTCTAAATGTAACACATTTTTCGATGTGCATACGATAAGAAATCCTTCAAATTGACTACAATTTCTACACAGAAAAAAAATTAGTCCTAAATCAAGATTAGATATTTTCATATATAAGCAAGAATATTATAATCTTCTTTGAAAGATTATAGTCTTGATTTGATTGAATTTGTATTGATGCGGTTACTTTTGCTTACATCAATACAAATTCAATCAAATCAAGACACTAAAATTTTCTTAAGAATATTGTTATATATAAAAATTATATATAAAAATATCTAGTCTTGATTTAAGACTAATTTTTTTTTCTGTGTACCATAAAGAGAAAATCGAGCCAATATTATAGGGAATCATCGACGGTGCATATCTTGTCATTTGCAGATCTCTGCATCGCTTTGCGAATAAAAAGTAAACTCTACGGTGAAATAGAAAATCGTGATTCTCCTATTATATACATCCTATTGTAGCTGAAAAGAACTCTCTTATGATGCGTACGTGCACGTGAGTCGAAAACACATAGGTTCTCTGCGATATCAGAACTGCGCGTGTGAACGCACGTGCAGGATACACTATGTAGTTCAGTAAATTTTCGCTCGACAGCTCCGAAAAAAAAGCTATTTCTAACTGCAAAATCGTTTTGAAATGTTCTCTCTATCTGAAAACGTATCCGCATTCTCAACAGAAATCGCCATTTTACTGAAACGTAACACTCTTAATGGCTCTCGTATATTATTGCTTCGCGACAGTAATATAGTTGTGTATTTTTGACAAATATAAATGAAGGGAAAAGAAAGATGGAGCTAAGTGGAACGGATTGAAAATTATTAAACGTGCGACAATTCTGCGTTAATTAACGCAGAGAAGGAATGATTTGTTTAGCTTTTAAGTTCCCAGACAGTTGCCAGATGCTCGAGATTGTCTCAGGAACTATTTATTTATTCCTCTCCTTGAACAATGCCCTCCGATGAGAATTATTCGAGGACAGAAATCGACGTTCCTCTGATTACGACCGAGTTTCTTCTCTCTCTGACTCCCGCTGTTTTCGACTCCGTCTCGCTATTTCTCTCTTCTACTATCCTTCTCTCTTTCTGTTCTGATTTCTATCACGCCCATCTGCTCCACGATTACACTCCGTTTTCAGTGGCAACGTTTCATTTCGATTTTCCCGCTAGGTGTCAAATGTTCAGCTATTGGATCGTGCAAACGTTCTTCCCGCTGGCTCCTTTTTTCCCTCGCGGAAGCAGCTTCGCTCGATTTCTCTCGCCGAGAAAATTCGCGTCGACCGCACGTTGATAGCGCTTCGTGACCCCGCGCAAACGATGCTGCTGTTCCACGGTCGACAGATTGTCAGATTGGCGCGGAGAAAGTCCGAAATTGTACGCTACGTCGTGAAATTGCTTGCACGTCACGGATGCTGCATGTACTATCTCGCAGTGTGTGAAATCGATGAAGAGGAATCGGTTTGATCGCGCATAGTAGCGATCATCTAGAAAGTTCACTTTACTATCGTTATTTCCTGTACTTAATACGTACAGAGAGTATCAGGCGTGCAATACGATGCAGGTGCTTTCCCTCGTAGTAATGTATTTCTATGCAAATACTGTTGCGCAAGTTGAAGAAGTATCTTCTCGCTTCTTTTCCTAAGTAACCGTGTGGATAATAAGGCGTATCCGCGCAAAGTTGAAGCGAACTAGGTAGAGTGCAATGCAATTACGAGACTGGAATGGCGCGACTGGCTTCATCTACTCTTATTTCCTTCTTGGATGATTCACGGCGGGCAACTTGGGAGTATAGGTGAGCTCCTGAAGCGGCGAAAAACTATTTTCACGAATTTTCAATGGAATTATATTTCTAACGATATTGCATTTAAACACAACAAATATAATGAAAGCCGAGTAGCCAAATATGTACTGTATTTTAGTTAAAAATCCCAAACGTCTTGTGTTCAAAAAATGTTCGATTGCTGTAGAAAAAACGTGATAATGAAAGTGACTTTTATTGCACTTCAGTTGTAATCTTTAACAGCTTTTAAATGTAACTTAACATTATAGTATCAATGACTAAATATCGATAACAATATCAATAAACTACAATAAAATCGATTTTGGCCAAAAGTGCCAAAAATAGAAGTTATGATTCATTATATAATAACACGACTATTAAATATTTAAGCAACTATAATAATATATTGTCTCTGTAGCGAATATACATAATACCGATATTTAAAGTTTGATAGAAGAATACGAACTGAATGATGTGATAACCTTATTTATCGAAGATGAGAAAATTTGCTCGTTGATTCAAACTTACACGCTCACATTGTCGCAACTCGGTTCTATACTTATATTTTTACTTAGTCCCATGGCGTGCCCTTAGAACTTTTAGATATCCTCATATCGTAACTTCCCACAAGCTAAACAACGTTCGTGGCCAAAAGTACTTTTCATTTTATCCGCCGTGAAAAGTCTCGCTCTGATGCACGAGATTTTTAGCGAGAACTTTTAGTAAAACACAATGGCCGCGTGTGTAATGTACGCGCGTGTAGGGTGAGATAAAGAACAAAGTATCATGCTACTCGTGTAACTAATGTGTAAACCTATTTTAATCCTGACCGCGGTCGAGCACCGAGTTTGTGCAGTTGTCCACGTTTCATAGTTAATTCGTCCAACTTTAATCGCCTGTGACACACTAACGACTTTCTTATGTACTTACCTCGTGATACGCCCAGGCGGAGATGTAAAATATTATATCGTCGCCCCATATTATGAAAGCTCTTAAGTCTAAAAGTACAGAATTTTCAGCGAAGATAAAATATGGAGAAAGTAAATTTCGCAAAATTTGTAAGAAAGTGTGAATTTTGAGTTTCATGGTGTATTTCTTGTTATATTCGGATATTCTCTTTTACAAGTAGAATGAAAATTAACGTTTAAATAAATTTTTCCTTTTACTGCTGTCATAACGAATTATAATAAAATTGCTGTTTAGTTCGAGAATAAATGAGAAATATAGATGTATTGAAATTAAAAATAGGGTAGATAGCAATAAGTAATGAGATTAATGTGTGACGATTTTCGAAGAAATAAGCACGAAGAAGAAATGGAAAAACAAATGAATATAATTCAATTTTTCCAATTCTACTTTATATATATATATATATATATATATATATATATATATATATATAATTTATACTATACATATATAAAACCAAGTTTTCCAATCTTCCAAGCTAAGCAAAATTGAGCTTACGGAATCGAAGCACGCAACATTTCGCATTACATTATATATAGAGCCTATTCTATTTCTTATCTTATAACATATCATATTCTATCGCACGTCAATGACATATCCGATAGAATAAGATCTGAAACAAATATCGACGAAATTTATTGCATACTTTGAATGCACTCTCGAATTGTGCCAGGTACGTTTTACTATGTTGGTTTTAGCGTTTACAATGACCATCGTTTATTAAATGTAAACATTTGCTCATGACGTCGAGGCTCGATCTGTTCTAACATGTTCGGCAACATCAAGCGTGGTCTAACTAGACATATGTATGCAATGTGGCTAGCATTATTGTAAAATAATGTATTGTCATGTGTACGCAGGTCATATAGCCGTCAAAAAAAAGTTGTAATTACATTCACGATACTTGACAATGTTTCATTAATTTGCCATTAATATTCAAATTGTGACAGTTATTGTTAATATATCTATTTAGGTATTTTATCGAGTAAAGTCTCCTTGCCTACAGTTATCGTCATTTGCGTAATTAATCATTTGAATAATTTATGTACAGTCAAATCTATTTCATACAATTTGTTTATTTAAATGTTATAATCTGTACATATTTATATATGAATATTTATATATAAACTTAATAAGAGATAAAATACTTTCCGTGATATTAATTCCATTTATGTACGTTTTGTGGTTGTGAAAATACACGCAAATCCGACGTGATATATCTCCGTGCGCGGACGTTAATCAAACCTTAAGATGAAAAACAAATAGTCTTTGTCCTCAATGTATTTTGCATCGCTGTTGGACATATTAATATTCGGGAATACAGCAGCCACTATCGGTCCTCTCGCGTGAAGAATTCATTTACTCGACCCAAATAAGAGCACGTGCCCCAGACTCAGATAAAACGATGTGCATAGGTAATTAATCCGTGCCAAATTTATTCTCGCGAACTAGATCGAATCTGGAACCAGTTCGATGATGTAGGTCAAAAGGTCTCGGTGATAAAATTGGGATACTACGATTGACGTAGACGCATGCGGAGTAACCGTTTCTAGATCTAGCCAGTTATCGATTTTCAATTCGTAACTGAGTAACGCTTTAACGCTTCGAAAGACGAGATAACGTACGTCGCCAAATGATCAAGTAGCAACGCCGAGCGAAAACCCGTTCTTGAAATCGTTCCAAAACTCGTTCAACATTCTCCTTCGCCTTCTCTCTCTCTTCCCACAGCATTTCGAATGATTTCTTAACTGGCACGCTAAGAAAGATTGCGCCACTATGTACGATTTACGTCACTAGCGTTTCATGCTCTGGAAACGTTGCAGTGTCTATTAAATTTTTCTCTAATAGAATTAACAAAGTCGAGTTTTCCTGTGCGGTCACTGAAATTTTCCTTGACTTTTGAAATGCTTTTTTTCTACTAGAATTTTTTTTTTTAAAGCGCGGTTTGCTTTAATCTGCGAACAAGTCGCTAAGTAAGTCACGGAGGTGACGTTGTATATAGATTGGGCCTAGATAAAATTTTCGAACTTGCGCTCGATTGACAAAGTAGAGACAGCCACGTTGGGAAAGTTCTCGCAGGTGTAAAGAGGCAGGATAACTTCGAAGAAAACTTCATCACTATCTGCGAATCTCCGAACCTTTCCGTGAAGAAGAGCTTTGTCACTCGCAGACTGTGTATCGCTATCTGCATCATCCGTACAAGTTTCGAAACAATAACTGGATGCTCTCGTGTTCCCCGAGCACGAAGATAGAATCATTTGGAAAAGCTCTTGTCGCCGATGTTTCCAGTCGTCTTACTCCGGGTTATATCAGTGCGTGTCATCAATATCGAGTACCGAAGCTAGAATTCTTTATCTAGGAATCTTTCAAACTTCTAAAGAATTCAGCATTTTTCGCAACGGAGCGGATAGTTTCGTAGATACTTGCGGAAGCGAATATCTATTATGAACCGTTATTTCCCCGAAGAATCGTTTTAAGCTTTATCATTCGTTTTTCACGCGAAAAATACGATTTCCTTCGTAAAAATAGAAAGTTGGCCGCAACGAGCATAAATTGTGATGTGCAACATATAAAAAACGGCGAAGGATTAAGTATAGAGTTGCAGGTGTTTAATTAAACAAGGCGAGAAATGTGGATTTTAGAAAGTTTTAATTAGTTTTCACACTTATGAGGAAGTGCATCCTGTTCGCGACGATAATCGAGAGCACGAACGCAGCATCCTACTAGTCGCGCGCTTCGAGTATGCACACAACGATCGTAAATAAAAATACTATAAATTTTAAATGCGCGACTATTTTGACAACCAATGAATCCTGTCTGGTTCGGTTTAGTACAGCCAGGCCCGAATGCACAAACTGTTAAAGCAACTCATCTTAAATTATACGGAACTCCGCAATTTTCGTTTACGAAGTTTCCAACGAACGCTAGAGCTGCGGCGGCGCTCTTTTTGTCCCCCGCGAGACCCTCCGCTGCGCGTCAGCTTAATGTTAAGTGTTTCAGAAGGGGATTTACCCCGCGATGAATAAGAACGCCACTTAATATCAGGCAAGTATATCTGGCGCCTTCATTAAAATGCAAAATTCCCTGCAATTGCCTCTACTCCCGGCGCCCGCAATGGCAATACCCATTTTCTCGCCGGCGCTCACACCGACGTGCTTTCAAGCGCTAAGTGTGTGTAATTTTTTCGCGTGGGAGGGACGAGTTTATCCGCGAACGAGTAAAGTCATTACCCGTATTCCCTTTACTCGCATCCGCTCTTCCCTGTCCGACATTTTTTTTTCACCTTGTCTAAATACTCGGAGCAACCGGAACGAGTCGCTCTCGTAGTTACAGCGCCTGAAGCTTCAGAGGTGCGACCAGAGTGCGACGGTTTGGTAGGGAGTTTCAGATAAGAGAATCGCCACTTACCGGGAGAAAAATGCACCGGGCTGATTAAAGAGTTTACTCAGGAACGGATTATGAATTCTTTCTTGCACCCGCGAGCGCCGCAAAAATTCCGCAAGTATTAAAACTTCAGTAGTTTCGCGCGCTTATATAAGAATACATTTACGAAGCGATTCGCTTGCCTGTGTTGTGTGTGTACGTGTTTTGCGTACATAAGAAAAAAGAGTTTTTATATAAATAAATGAGTAAATAAGCGGAATAATGAAGTGTTTAAATAATAAAGTTGTTAAATAAATTTCAACATTAATTTTCGTATAATCTCTATTTTTGTTGGAAAAATTAAATTACAAACTATCTTTGTAAGATACATATTAGTTTACAGCGGACCAAGTTACGTTCCTGCATTTCTCCTAAAGATCTCTTAAGACTCCGTCCTCTTCTCCGCGGCGCATTCATTCTCGAACAAAACTTCCAGTCGAAAGCGAAGAGTGTAACTGACTAAGAGACTAGATAGCATGTGCAACAGACGAACTGCACCGTCTTAACTGGTCACGAATCTTCTTTATCGTTGAAGTCAGCGCGGATGCTAGCAATGTTTCCGAATAAATGGTGTATATTGTACATCTCCCTTTCAACCTAGACCTTTCCACAACCGTTCTGTTGTTGTCTCTCTCTAAACTTGCCTCTTGTCCACCGGAATTAACCGACGCCGCGTTGCTAACTTTGGGAATGAATCGGGTACGTGGAGGGCATAAATTAACTTGCATGACACCGACACGAGTTTAACTAGTTCCCAACACTTTTTACTAGACCGCGTCACGTCGCTTTGGTACACATTGTACTCAGTATCGTGGTAAAAAAAGAAAAGAAAAGAGAAAAAGATCGATGTGATCTTCTCACAACAGTTGCAAAATGTAAACAAATCGAGGTTCCGATGCGGGAGAAATAATAATAAAACCGATTAACATTTAATATTTGTCATGCAAGACCAGCTATTTCATCTATTTCATTAAAATCCGTACGTGTTAATTAATTTTATTGCGTATTGTTTCAAATGATTTTTACTTTATTTACTTTATTAGCGTATTGGATTATAGTAGACAAATGATAAAATGGTACGTTACATCGCAATTACAGTATAAACTAGATTTTGTATTTTCTGCATGCTTGCGTTGGTGGGTAATGGAAAGGTTAACTTATCGTAGATATCATTTAACTGCGCAAGAGAAAGAAGTGAACCAGTCAGTTATAAATTTATATTTTGTGCAGTGAACCGATTAAACTAGTGCGTGGATTTAACAAAATTATATAGTACTCTGATGTTGAATGGTTTAGAAATAAAGAAAGACTCAGAAACACTTGGAAAACGTGCATACAGCATTTCACGTTTAAAATTTGACTACAAAAATAGAATTCTTGATTGCTTGCTGCTTTGTCCGACAGTATTCATCTGCTGACAAATTACGTCTGAATACAAACAAAGGAAAATAAAAAAATGAAAGCGACAGATAACAGTTTATCAGCCGTTAGTCAAAGAACGGACGAATTGCTTTCAAAAGGCGAAATTGGATGGGACCGCACAAGCTTTTTTCCTTTTCTTTCATAAGAAATGAAATGTCAGAAATCAATGGCGAAATCACAATTCGAATTGAATGAAAAGAAATGAAATTTCTTTGGTTGATTACAAAGAGACGCATAATTACTTGGCTTGAAAGAATTATTTTGAAATCCTTTGAACGTCACGATATACTAACTGAAGTAAATATTATCTCGCGGCGCGTTGCGCAGTTTACTGAGATAAAGATAGAATATAGATTTAAATCGATATTTGAGAAACATCGAGAATTTATTCATGTTAATTCGACGACAATTATAATGCTCGCCCTAAAATTTACGTTGGTTGGCTCGATGCCTTCACAAATTCATGAAATAGCACGATAAACTTGGAGTTTCGACAACTAAAATTTCGTGTAAGACACGCTCGATCACGAATTCATTTCGCCGAGTTGATTCAGCTGGCACAGTTTCAGCCTACGAATCCGTGAATGTGTGCGACGACGACGCCGCAGTTTGCGCGCTTCGCTAAGCTAAGTACGGAAAACATATCAATTTACTAATGCCGCACATTAATTGAGCCTCCGGTAACCGTCGCGTAAGTAAGTTACACCCTTCTTCGTGGCCCGAATTATTCAGCCGAGTGCAACCACGTCCCACATCACTGTCCTACTTTCGAAACTTCGCACTTTACCAACTTAATCGCTGTACCAGCGGCGCGACCAATTCACAAAGCGAAAGAGCATTCTAGAAAAAGTGTCCGCAAAGTGTCCGAATAAAATTCTGATGGGGACCCGTCTGGGAAAGCTTCGCGGAATTTCAGAGTTTATCGTACGGAATAATAATTTTTTATGAAAAATTCTTGCAGGACTCTCGTCCTGCGCGTTTTAATTTGTAAATTAGGAGCGATCATCCAATCGCGAATGGATCCCCCTATTACTTCGAGAATAGTGACTGACCTAGGGAATTCTATATACTGGTACATGATTACAAACCGGAGGGCTGCACTAAACACACGTTAACACATAGCTACTAAACACGGTTCCATTACATGCAGATCGTTCCATTTGTTATGGAGCATTGCGGAGCGTACATCCCTGTACTTTCGGCAAACGCAACGGAGTTTCGTGAATTCCATCAAGACACATAATGGCTCTTCCGACAATGATGCAGGGATCAGTAATAATGCCGTGTAGTTAGAGGTAGTGAAAAAAAAAAGTAAGTTCAATTCTAATTTTGAAATATAAAATAGCTTGTATTTTTTTGTTTATAGAATTTTGTTGTTTTTAAGAAAAATATTTAATTTTCTTTATTGCATGAATGTGAAAGTTTAAAAGTAGTCTTGAAAGTTATATTCTTTTCTATGTTGATCTTTTTCCGTTCAAAATGTTATTTTATATAACAAATATTTAATACAAGTATTACTCTGTACAATAATTAACGGAGAAGACATTTGTCATTTGTCACCGAGTAATGGATGTAATTAATGATATCTAACGACAATTAGAGATCTCTCATTAKCGTAAGCTCCTGGGAAAATCCTTTTTTTCCCAAACAATTACGGGTCTGTCCGATAAACCAGTTGACGGCATCTCGCCGACTCGTGCAGATTTTAATTCCGTCGAGAGCCGTTCGTTTCGGCTGTTCGTCGAACTTATGGCGAGCGAATGTGTCGCTGGCCACTGCCGCCTCGTTATCACCGAGAGGAAAATATGTAGGGAGAAGCACAAATGCCGTGACGTGACTGTGATTGCCTCGTTGGCGTGTCTCCATACGACTGATGGAATTCGTGAAACTACGCGCGCTTTCGACCTTTCTGTTGATTTCGCAATAATGCCGACTACGCGACACTTTGCTTTATATCAAGAGAGATGTACGTCAGAAATGTACTGAAATTGAGATATTACCAGGTAAAGTTATAAGCAAGCACTGAATTGTACTTTCATATAGAAAATTTGAGATTCTTTATATTTCTGATAATGACTCTTAAAAAAATATATATATATATATATGTATCATATAAATCTTCTGTACTTTTTTAAGAATGTTTATCATTTATATATATATATATATCAGTTGTGAATGTAATTAAAGTGAAATATGGATTCTCTGTTTATTCTGCAATTTTTATACATAATATAAAACGACAAACGCTCTGTAACATTTATATGTATTGATACAACCGAAAGCAATCTCTTGTTTGACAACGCGTGTACTTATCCTTTTTTATGTTTCGTATTATATTATTCTATAAAAATGAAATGCCGCGATAACGCCATGGGAACTATTCAACAACAAGGGATTCGCTTTCGCTAACAACCGGCGTTGCGTTTATTCGCGATAACTTTGTCGATTATCCGATACACAGTTGACAAAGCGGGAAATTAAAGCTCGCCGGATGCAGGTACGCAGATTCTGAGTGGATCCCAGCGGAAATTTGCTGCGTCGTGCTACATATTTATGGAAATTTAATGTGTTACACATCCAGCGCGCATGTGGACTACCGCAACCGCTTTGACCACTGCGACTATCACTCGAACGAGTAGTCCGCAATTCATCGGCCAACAACTCACAACATGTTCATTCGCGATAAGTTCGACGATTGCTCGGGAGCACATTGGTTCCCGAGGAAATTAAAACTTGGCCAATTCAACTGCTCAGTTTGGACAGTTGGCTTTATTAACCGTCGGCACGGAGAGAAAGAAATCCGCCAGAGGAGCGTGGCTAATAAAAGGTACAACGAAGTTGGGTGAAGCGAATAAACCACCCTCGTCGAAATATGACGAGCGTTCTCTCTCTCCAGAGTAATCTTAATTTTCAAACTGTTGCCTCTCCTCTTACGCGACGATGCGCATGCAACGCGCCGAGTTTTGATCAACGTCCGACGGGATGGATGAAAAATTCATCGTCGCATCGCGCAACTCACCCTCGGGGCACTTTATTAGAATACCTGTTTGCTAGGTCTCCGCAACCGCAGTCACGCTCAATTTGTCAACCTTAACGAACTAATTTCTCATGTCGGTACTCTCGCGCGACCGATTATCAATGATTTTTCTTCATTTCGTTCGCTCTTCAGTTTTAAACGTATACCGAACAGACTCGCGTATAAATGTCCAACAAATATATTCTTGGATATTTTTTCCTTTGAGAATTTTGGGATGTTGAGTATTCTAGATTTTTAAATTTTCGTTTTGTCATTGATATTGTTTAAGTATTTGATTATTGCATCTTTGACACACTGATTTGAAATGTTATCATGTGAGAGGAAATAAAAAAAAGAGAAAGAGACAGAGAGACAGATATAGGAAAAACAAAATGTAATACGCGTATACATCAAATATTTATCCTTGTAAACAAAATTATTCAGAGCTAACGCAATGTCACGATGATACTTGACAATAAATTAAAAATCGTATAGGAGATATTGTCCCGTTATTTTCATCGCGTATTAGCGAGCTGTAAATTCTCGTAAATATTTCAGTGGTCAATAACGTTTAACTGCCGCGAAATTATATTGAATAAACAGACGGTCCGCAATCGTTTGCATTGATTTACTTTGGCGATATTATCAATTACAGTTCGACGTATGCTTCTGATTTAGTTAATCATTCTGTACATAACTCAGTCACCGTATCCTGTACATAAGCTAGCAAATATTTATAGCCAAGACCTTTGAAGTTTTATGCTTTCACATATTAAATACTGGATGAAACAAAATATCAAGTAAATGTTCAAGTATTCTGTTTTATAAATACAAGTATTCTGTTTTTTTAGTGAACGATAGAATTTCTGCTGAATCTGTGAGCAAATTTAGCCGTAAGGACAATTGCAGAGCATTTCTTATGTTTCAGAAAAATTATCGATTAAAAATTATTATTCTAAAAATATTTTAGACATAATTATTTTTTTATAGACACGAGATTGAAATATATGGCCTAGGTTTATTATAAAGGGAATCAAATCTCGAGCAGAATTGTTTTCGTAACATATGAAAAACAAATGTTTGGAAAACAGACCGTTTTTATATATAAAAAGGTAAAAGAATCTCTGCCGCTTATAATTCGTCGGAATCGCAAGATGATGTGACGAAGAGAGAAATTTTCAATGTCCCGCATGAGCTGGACCGTGCTTACGCTGATGTGAATTAGGATAGGACGCAGTCCGCGGAAAAGCACAAGCGCTTGCGCTAAAAGCCACGGCCCGCGGGGGGTTGAAAGAGGGTAAGAGCTCGCGCTGGGGTAGGGAGAGGGTTCGTGTTGGAAGCTTCTGCGGGAAACGGAGAATCTGCGAGTGTCAGTGCAATTCGCGACGCGATGCCCTTCGCTCCCCCTGTCCGTGCTTAAGGGGTACTGAGATCGAGGGCTCGCCGACTACTCCCGTCGTGTCGTTGTTGAGAGCGACGGGGAGATTACCCTCTGTGTGCGCGACAAGTTCCAAGGAAATTAAAGTCTCCTTTCATGTAAAGCTGCGGGCGGTACAATCCGGAGCAGTCGTGACGACGAGTAAATAATCGCGTGATCAATCCGTCGTTCCTACGGGAAATGACGGAGAAATGTGTTAGACGTGAGTGACGATTAGTAGGATTAAATCCGCTTATCTTCGAAATGAATCCGTTGATCAATTCGACGATTTTTGTTATCGATCGATGAAGAAGCAATCGGTTATCAATTATTTGCAATAATCGTGCGGATCGATGCGATTACTCTGATACATGGCTGCGCGAATTTTCATTGGTACGTCGGTGGTTTCTGTCGCGAGATTGAAAATTATGCAAACATAATTTCCGAATCCGCGTCAAAGAAAAGCCGGCGTGGCGACGTCCGACCGTGCGTTCACCATTATTGGAAAACAGCGGCGAGATGCTCGAAGTAAATTTAAGATACGACGCATCTCTCGTGCAACCCGTCCCTCATCCCCAATGTCGTACCTACGAGTTTCTCAACCAACTCTCTTCCGCTTCCTTTCGTTTTCTGTCCGTTAACTTCTCGCGTAACTTCCCGCTTAAATTGCGTTAGAAATTCGATTTGCGACGTGCGATAATAATGATTGAAAAGTTTGGCAGTTATCGATTAAATTTAAAATAGTATTTTGAAGCTGCTTTTATCAGCTGCTCTTTCGCTAATGTGTTTCTCTATTTTTCACGATTTCACGATTGAAATCTCGGTATCATAAAATTAATGAAAATAATGAGACATTTATAATTTTTGACTTCTAATACCAATAATTGTAAATTTGTTATAGACTGAAAAATAAAATGTTTCATTTGTGAAATAATACATTCATTGGTCTTTTATGCCACGTGATGGAATTTTATCGATTCAATGATCTTCTCCCGGCATCCCGCGTGTTCTACAGTTTCAATGGAAGTTATTGGCCAAATTATATTCAGGATTTGATTCCGCGAGGACAATAATAATTATCGAAAGCTCTTATAACAATTATAAAGGTGGGATCTTAGCAGCTGAGTGAAAGTTTGTCGTCTCTTCTGTTATCAGAATTTCGATCTTGGGAACAAACGGGGAGTGACAATTAAATGTCTGCTCCGTCTTAATCCAACTCATATTTGTTCGCAAATCGGTATTTAATTACACATCTGGAAACATTATTGCGATTTAATTAAGAATGCGATTTAATTTAAAAACACTCTTAAACAATCTTCGCAGCCAGCAAAGTTTTATGTCAAATTTTCATAAAAACATAGAACAATTTTGTAAAGTAAACGCTGCAAAAAATAATTAGTAAATAACGATGACTCGGGGCTAATGAGAAAATCAAAATCGATATTTTAAAATACGATGTCGTGTTAATCCCGATATAATTACGCAAGACTGGAACGTGCTGTTCACGAAGCATTTATGGTGAACAACTTCGAGAGAAGCAAAAGGATCATTAAAAACACATAATGGATCATATTGGATAGATACTAATTGATAAAATATTAGCGGAATTCAGTGTAAACGTATATATAATGAGAACGTGATTAATTAATCAACGGGGACATGCACGAAGGTTTCTCGCCAGTATTGACGATGTGCGATTGGACAAAATTTAACGGTGAGTATCTATGGATATGTAAGATATTTCTTACATACTCCTCTTTGAAATTCAAATTACTTGTATGTTACTGCAATTGTATTGAAATTACAAACTAACGGGTTATTTTGTTAGATGTTACATGATATTAAAATCATTTGTGTAAAATTATTGTTACATATGTAACTAATCTAGACTTCATCGAGCATTACTTGTTTTTTTTTCTCACTTTTCTCATGAAGTATTTGCTTTCGTGAACTAAATACAATAGTCATAATTAATTTAAACTTGTATTATATATTCTCGATAATGTATTTGCCAATTAACTGGAGTAACAGTTGGTTATGCGGGCGCTATCTTAATTCCCCTCCCTCCTCTCATCTTAATTCTCCATAGTAATTTGCATTCTCATATTTTACGTCGTTAGATCGACACCGTAATAATAGTAAATTACGTGTAACATTGCATGCAACATCTGAATGTCTTTTCTTCTAACAAATAAGATGATTCAGTGAAAACGAATCATGCGATTCTGTTTTATGCGTTCCGCGATTCACGACGAGAATTGTAAATAATTGAGTTGGTTTAATCGGTTTAATTTAACACCATCGATCATTCACGTTGATCCGTTATTCATCATGTGTTGTACAATTAATTTGCCACGGCAGGATAGCTGATTACGTTCGCTCGTTTTGAAGGATAATATACCGCGTGACAGAAAAAACTAGTCCCAATTTATTGCATCTCGTTAATCTGCGTCATTGATCGGAATAAACTGATAACTTTTTGTTATATACTTTATTTGTTAACTCGATCGATGTTAAGCAATTATTCATTACGCTAATCATGTCAGTTAAATATAACCATTTTTCATCAAACTGATACGCAACTATATGACGGTAAATATACAGATTTAATGATGTTTTCGCATGTATTGCATTTGTTTCGAATTGAATACAAAATATTTCCTTCTGCAGAATTCATACTTTCTATTCAAAATTATTTGTAACATATTTGCTATTATTATTACATAATATAAAATTGATTTAAGAATGTTAGAAGAAATTATATATAAAACAGAATTTGGGTAAGTATTTCTATATTTTATTTGCTAATGTCCAAAATAGGATTTATATCAGATACATCCAGGTCGATTGAATTGATATACTACTTTTTTTTTTTACTTTTATTCAATAATTGTATCAGTTTTTATTTAACATGTACATATGATATGTGGTGCGCTAGTTTCTATATTTTATAAAAGTTTTTAGCACGATAGAAAAAAAGAGAAAAAGAAAAATTTTACATAACAAATAATAAACGAAGATGGACCGATATGTGGATAACACAATTTCATAAATAAAAAAGGCATTTATCGGTCAAAGCGGATCTAGATATTTAATAATATTGTGAATTTTTTTTACAATAGCCAACTCATGCAAATTCGTGTCGATCTTAAAACACAATTCTAAGCCGGAGTACGTAATATCACAAATTAAATAGCACAAATAATTTAATAATATTGATGCTAATGAGCATCTTAAAACAATGTAAAGAATTTATTGCACAAAATCTCAGAAGAAAAATTTTATTTTCTAAAACGTAAAACATTGTCGTCCAACAATGTGTCCCGTCGGAAGCAGCTTAATTAAGTCAAGAAAGTTAAAGATTGTTTTGTGAAGCCAGTATTATCTTGTTTTCGTTGGGAAATCGTTAACGTCCAAGTGAAATACAGCGAAATGCACTAGCGTCGAAAAAGCCGCTTGCAAGCACCGTGTCAGCATTCCGTTCCACATTTCGCTGGATCCTGCTCAATAAGCAATATCATCATCGTCGAAAATCGTAGGAAAATAAAATCGCGGAAGCAAATCTGACAAAAGGAGAATGTATATCGTCCATTCCATTATTTTCGTCTCCATGAAAAATAAATTTTAGTGCATCATTTGCGAGATATTGTCTAAAGTTCTTAAATATATTAAGAATATTTTTTGGAGACGAAGCATGACAATATCTATGAAACATGATAACAAGAAATTATCTGCAAAATTGTGCAAAATAGCTGAACAAAATATCGGATTGAGATAAAAAAAAACTCGAATAAACGCTTCTGTTATTTGGCACGAAACATAATATCGATCCGCAAAATTGGTTTTTCATGCGAACAAATGAGAGCTCTAGAGACGAGTTAACTGCCCTGTCCCTCGTGGGAGCTATTACTAATCAATAGTTGGTCGAAACAATGGTTTTAATATACTTGTGTGCACGTGACAATACATGCGATGTTTTTCGAACGAAATAAGAGACAGTCAAAAATATCAAACTATGCAATTTCCAAAAATATGTCCTAAATATAGAATTAGCAGATGTATTTTTTAGTTTTAGTTTAGATTAGTAGAGACATTTCTTTTTTTCAAATCTAGATTTGCAACGCGATTTTGATTAAAATATGGACAAATCGCAAACGAGTAATAAGGATTAATTAGACAAATACTGTCAATTCTTTATAATATTTGGAACATAACACCAATCTATTGAAAATTGTATTCCATTAAACTTTCGATTAAGTTTATTCAAGAAGAAATGTCGCGATCGTGGCCGTTCAGCATCACTATGAATTATGCAATGCATTGAGAACACAAACTTCTCCAGTTTTCCATTTATATTAAGCGTTATGCAAACTCGTCAGCGTCAAGTACCGAAACTTGAACGATTCGCGCGAGCTTACAATTATCGAACTTACCTGAAAGAATAAATAGATTAAATTCGACTGTTATATATGAATAAATTAATTGAACAAATCAATGTCAAATATTATTAAGCATTAAGAGTCAGTTTCAAAGCTGGATGTTAGTGCTTAATAATATTGTTATGTAAATTTTAAATATATTTATCAGTTTATAAATTATGCACTGTTACTGTGCACAATCGTGTGTCGAACTTTGAAACACAATTCTAAACTGAAGCTAGAATAATAATATCATAAATGAAATTTCAAACTACAATACTATCATACTAATATCTTAAAAGACACTACAAAGAATTTTATTGCAAAAAGTATTTATTACATCAGCCAAAGTTTAAATCTCTTTGCCCATCCAGAGCGAACGGAAAGAAATTCATCGATAAATTTTAACAAAATAATTTATTCATTATATATATGTTTTACATGTCTTGTAAAGTCATTGTATTCAGTTATGACGAGAATTATTCTTCCAAAATACATAACACGTCAAAAATTTATGGGATTTAGGTAAATCTATGAGTAAATAATATATAATAATTTTCACGAAAATTGAAATTTTTTTCAGTACTTTTAATATAAAAATATACGAATATCGTTATGCGATTGCATTAAAATTTTATAATCTTAAGATTTTGTAAAGCGAACGTAACAAACGCTTTTTTTTACAGACAATTTTTTTGCCATTTGTTATTGTATTTGGATATTCTAATCTATAGAATATTTCTTATGTGCATTTATTACATGAGATCGCATTTTTACCGATATCGGTCATCAAGTTTAGCAAAGCTTGTCAATGGCTCAACCTTTGCGAATATCGGTGTGACTGCGTGATCTAAACTGTTTCAGTAATGGAACCTATGATACGGTACGTTGCTCTCCGATACAGGGACTGTAATGAGCCGGCTCCTCACCGGAATGTCAAAGGTCTCTCTCTCTCTCCACGTTGTGGCGGTAGACCGTTCTAACTTTGATAGCTCATTCCTTGACGCGTATTCGCGGGATATGTCAGATGGCGGGTCGTACAATTAAACGCCATCAAGGTCTGGCCGGAAATAAATAGCAAATATCGTCAGGCCGACCGAACTGGCGACATTGTGGAACCGACACGTTAGTTAATCACTCGCCGGTGCATGTTCAATTGCGATCGTGCTGTCTAGGAATTCAGGTCACTGAAGCCGTAATGAAGCTTTGCGGGTTAATAGCAAAAGGGATTGATACGCCGCTACACACAATTCGATCGTCATCCTTAATCGTCCATGACGTTTAAGTTTGGATGACTACCGTTACACTTAAATCAATTTTGATTGAAGTAATCCTCTTATTTACTTGATCAATTTCAATTCTATTTTTTTTAAATTGTTAATTATTAAATATTATTAAAATAAAACATTTTTTTCTGTCGTAAGGTTATGAATAAAATTAAAAGCAACAGAACCAAAAATAAAAATTAGAAAGATTAAAAAGTAAAAGGAACTAAGCCCATTGTTTGCCAATATCTTATGCTCATTAATTAGTTTAAAACTAATTGATGTAATTTTACTTCAAAGTAATACCCAGTTGCAAGTATGAGGTTAATAACTGAAGGCTGTTGACACGTTAATATATTACGAAGTAACGCAATGAATATCGTATTACCAGCAAATTCAACCACTGCTATCCGCAAATATCACTTATGCTGTCAAATAACCAATAGTGCAGCCCATAGAAACAGCAATGTAGTGTAACGGCGCAGTGACGAATCGTTATCATTAATCTGACAAATAATTAACTTTCGTCATTAATTCAAATACGAAGCTGCATTTTATGAATAAAATAAGAATGTATTCGTAAAAAAGAATTGTAGAACAACTTAAGCAAAAAAATTGAAATATAATGAGAAATAATATTATGATATGATAAAAATTAAATTTTTCAATTATTTCTGGTAATCATGACGCAAATGTCAAAGATAATACATTTTAAAATGTCATTACACAAATTTAGCGGAAAAAACAAGATACAATGCCGATTTTACAAAACAGAAAATTACTGAATATCGTTTTTTGATTGCTTGCTTGTTATGAATCCATTTTGTTAAATCATTACCAGCACGCAACGACATTGTTAAAATTCCCACGAAGCATATTGGAGAACAACAGTTTGCGTACATAAATATTTTATAGCGTATGACCTGTCATGTGTAATCCATTGACAGATAGTTGAATTGATATCCATTTAGTAACCTGTCTCGACAAGAGTCGCGCGCGCGAAAATCTCGCACAGTGACTTGCATTTCATGAGTAAACATACTCGGCAATATCGAATACGACGAGCGACAAAGTTATCGAACAAAGTTGCTTGGCTTTATGCCACAAAGTTGCCTTGTTTACAGCATGAATAGTCAAGATAATACGATAATATTGCCTATGAAATTGCGTTTGTGTGAGTACATTCAAAATTTGACCTCACTCGTGAGATTGTTCATCCCTGGCGCGCAATATCGAAAGGAATTTGATTACGCAACGTGCAATTATTAATAGCGACCAGCGTAATCGCGCTTGAGGCTTGAATGTAAATTATAACGCAAGGTATCAAACTTGGACGGCTGTAAACGCGTTAAGGCTTGTACGAGCCACTTTGTGAATACCAATGCGATCAGAGGGACGTACACGAGGTCGGCGACACTCTTGCAATGGTACGGTCAACTACATAACCGCTTATTGCCCGCCAGTTCGTGTCGGTGATGCTGCAACGGGGCAACGCGTCCTTTGTGATTGACGTCCACGCGGTTTAATACTCGGCGCGTCCACGTCAATTAAAGTTTAGCGGCGTTACACGAGCAGTCGATAACACGACGCACGATGCGTTCGAAAGTGGTCGTGATAAAAGCTCCGCTTGAAAAAATATATGGCCCGAAATTCTGCGAATGCAGACAATATTGTTCGGACGCTACTGCGTGGCTGGCGTAAGGCTTTTAAGTGCAACGGCTATATTTCATTCAATCGTTACGTTGCGTTAAACAGACGAGAAATCGCAAAGTCAACAGCTATATGAAAAGAATAGTTTTGCTGAAGTAAAGTATCTAAAAATTTAACTAGATATAGATCTAAAAATATTTTTGTTACAAACTATCAAAATAATTATGTAGAAGCTTAAGCGTTGATGACAATGCTGCAAAAAGTTTTAACATTCTAGCGATCAGTTTGAGTATCTTACATAATTATTTTTATATTCTGTTTTCAGATCTGCATTTCAAAATCGTTTCTGCGTACTAAGCGTTTCTGCATTATGATATCGGTCAAAATAGAATTTTTTGTAAAAATGAAAAGAGAAAATGAAAGAGAGAACTTCCATATTATTTTCTTTTTAATATGCACATTGTATCAATAGTCAAGCGTGTTTTCTTGATCTATAAAATACAGAAAATCATGTGAAATAAATAAAGTGAATGTTACGCTCTGCATTGATTCAAATAGAATTTTATCTTAATGTACATTATTGGTCACAAGGATATTGGACATCGTTTTGACATGCAGCTTTGGGTAACGAAATGTTCTTTGAAATAATCTCACAAAACTGTTTTCACGTACTTCAAAGTTAAAATGTAGCAACGTCCTGACGGACGTTTGTTTAAAAGTTGTTCTCCGCGCATTACGTGGTTAGACTGATTTTATTCCGTGTGAAACTCAACCCGTAATGCTTCCTGACAGATTGCGTAATTTGGAGCAAACCAATTAAATGTTCCAATAAACTTTGGTAACTAGTTTGTATCATTAATTACAATCACTAAATAATTGCTACTGATTAGAAATACGTTATTATATGATTAAGAACATCCGCATCGAAAGTCCCATTGAAAGTTTCAAGTTTTGCTATCGAATTTGTATTATTTATGATGCTTCAATATATTAATAGCATCGGTCATAAAGGCAATGCAAATTTCAGTGTTATTAAAAAGCATTATTGCTGGATAATAGATGAAAATTTTAGATTTTAATGAGCTAGATTTTTTTTAATGCAACACAGAGAAATCTTTAAAAAGATTTAGGAGAAATGTTCATTGGAGATAATGAAAATTAGCAATTCTTTTTTTTTGAATCACGAAACGAAACGTTTCAGTAACTACATGGCTATGCTTTTCAACTATCAGATTTGTCGAAAACACAGAGTGAGATCCAGGGTAAAACTTTTCGAAAATGTCGATCCATCGAAATTGTCACATGAAACCTCATAAAAATGGCGAGAACGCAGAATCGAGGACCATCCGACAATATGGCTTTCGAGCAGAAGGTATATGAATTGGTGCGCGAATAGGACAATTCGACAGAGTCTGGTTGCAACGGGTTAATCTAATTTAGCCGCTGCGGGATTTGCGCGAACTATACCTGCGATTCGCGATACAGTGAAACGGTGTAGTTGGTTTAAAGCCGCACTTGCGACGAGCTTGTCTTTCACAATTAAATCAGACTTCCAATTATACAGCAGTAATGTAGCGCACTGTAAGACATTATATGTAGATACAAATTAAAATTTAATCTCAGCAAATAATAACTTAGTTGAACGTCAAGGGGAATAAGCATCGCGCTGTGCACAAACGCAAGATCATGAAGCTCGACAAACGCTATAATTGAGATTTTTAAATGCCATGTACTACACTAGCCGCGATGGGGTACGTACATTGTCTTTTAACTGCTGTACAACTCCGCGTGTTGCAATTCTGCAGCGTAGCGAGCCTCGAAAACTGGCAGTGTCAAGCAGAGAATCGGAATGGGTAAACGGCGCTCTGGCTGAATTATTTCACGACTTCCCCGTCTAGTTTTTTTCACTCCTGTCGACATAAATGATGATAACGTAGAAAATTCTCGTTGCGTTTGACCGTAAAAAAAAGAGAGAAAGAAAAAGAGGAAGATCGTTTCTCGCGACCTTTTTGCTGCATCGCGCACGCGGAACGATGTTAATTAATCCGGCGAACGAATCTCGTTCATTTTCGCGCAATAACTTATCATTCATTAAGCATAACCACTTAATCCTTCCGTAAATACAAACCATGAATTTTTATGCATGAGCCATTGGCGTTTAACAAGTATGTACGTTTTTTGTAATCTTGTCGATAAATGCAAGAAAAAATCAGGTGTGCTCGCAACGTTGCATGCACGTATCGTAATTGCGTACACCGATCGATGTCATGTCCAAACGAATCCAGGGATTTGCGAATTTTTACACAAACCGCGGATAAACGCGTTTCCTTGCGTTTCCGCAAAATCGACGAAGATATATGTATTTCAAAGTTTCTCTCCACGCGCGAGACGCGCCCGCTTCTGAACGCTCTCATGAAAGATTTATGCTTACGGAAAGTCCGCTAACGCACACGACAACGCACCGACGAAGACGAAGACGACGACGAGACGGCGGCGGTCGACGACGAACGAGAAATTCGCCTTCGGGAATCAATTTGCGGGATGAATTCAATACCTCGAAACTGGAACAACCTTGTCACTTGAAGGTAGAAGGACGATCGTATATTCTTCCCGAATTAAATTTTCAAGCTGCAATAAAACAACGAATCAACAACTTTGTTTGTTTAAATTCGAGATTTTGCTTTTCCAGAATTTTTTAGCGTCGACTGGAATTCGGATTCTGTTCTCGGCGAGAATTTCGCGTCAGATAGGCGAAGATACGGCGTATCTCGCATCAACGTGCGCGGACTGTTGCATCGCGCAACGCACGAAAGCGCGCGACGCGGTAACTCGCAGGGCCATCATTTACCATCAAACAGACCACGCATGGAATAATATACAACGTGCCAGTCTTGCCGGTGCGGTATCAGGCAATAATTCCTGCCCAGGTATCTGCATAATATACAGTCGACGGCGCGAGATTCCCTCCACACAAACGTTTACGTTTCGGATACGTTCTCGACGGACGTGCGCGCGACCATTTCGCTCGCTGCGAGATCCGTTCGAGCGATTCCACCGATGTAAATCACTGTCTGCTTCGGCAAAATTTAGATCTTCGTCGTAGAATCCACTGGGACTCGTGTCAAGAAGAATCATTGGATGCCCGCCGAGGCGGAGCTCTTCGATAATTCATGATCGACGTATGGAAGTTTTAAGTTTCCGCAAATTGGAGTTTGGCGTTTAGATTGACAAAAGGTAAAAATAATATTGCAAACTTCGGTCGCGCTAATGCGGGATTTCGTATGTCGTTTGTTATATTTCCGGTCGCGCCTTCCGGCTGATCGATTGTTGCGGCGAAACGGCGCGAGCGAAACCGTTAATACGTATCGATTCGCGTCCAACGGAATTAATGGCAATGCGCATTTTCTTAAATAATGCGGATGATGCGGAACGAGCAGCGTCGGGATAATGAATTCCGCGAATGGCATTTGGAAGTCATAAAAGATTTATGATATGCCGCGGTGTTGTACGCGGAGGGCACGCGTAATTCCGCAGCAGCCGACGTGTCGCCGGCGTGACACATCATGTAAATGAAACATGTCGCACGTATGTGTATATACACGTCGGAATAATGCAGGTCGCACAACGCGACTCGCGATGCAAATCGCGGCTCATAAGCGTCCGCTTCAACGAGCGATCGATCTGAGCCTTCGCGGGGCTGTTGCGAATAAGACCCGATACGCGCGGACACGCTTCCAAACAACGGGCGATTATCCTTGCCCTTTTTCGGCAGATATTGCGCAACGGACGATCCTTAATGGATTGTAATTTATGCTCGCAGGATATATGAAACTTTTCGAGATAATGTGAAAGTTCTGTCTGCCAGTTTCGAGGGCCAAAGATATTTAGTGATAGTAAATCTTCCGAGTAGCTTTACTCTATCCCGGTGCAAGAACACCGACTTGCATCCACTGATTTTTATCGGCGAATATGGATGTTTTACGGCGCCACGTGGGATTTTAATCGCCCGCGCTGCTTCGATTCGCGATATTCGCTTCTATCGCATATTCAATGATCAAACGCGTTTTTACATAGATTTGCAACAATTTCGAAAATAACTTGTCTTATTGTTTCATTATTTCACATTTCTTTTAAAACAAAAAAGAAATCGACTCTAAATAAATTCGCCAATGAATTGTCGATAGATGTGATTAATAATACTGAATATTATGATATGCTTAAAATTATTTAATTGCCATTCTTGGCACAGTCTTAAACGGTTTTTAAATAGAAAATTATATGTTCAAGTTTCTCTGATTTAAATATTATCACTTTTTCAAGTATACTTTATTAGCATTTCAATCCTCGTTAACGTCACCATTAATCAGTATAGAAAACTTAAGTGCCGCTTTCAATCTCAAACGGAGAGAAAGCTCGTCGTCTGAAGAAGACCACTCCACACGCCGGTTGACTTTAATGCGCCATAAGTGTAATCACGACGTGTTAATCCAGCAAAGAGATCGGCGTGAACAGACGGAATGAACGCTGATAACGTCTCGCCAGGGAATAAGACGCGCACAAAATTGGCCTAATTAGATTTAATAAGCCCGTCGAGATTCCTGCGAGATGCCGCGAGATCGCGTAATTTGCGAGGCCGTGGGGTTTTAGGGGCGCCTAGTTCGAGACGCAGATGTGATTACCGTGCTGCATGAGACAAGTTCGCGATACACAAATATTGTCTGATTGTAACCAAATTTTACGTTCTAACGATATCTGGCACATGAATAATTAAGTCAGACTGCAACACTTTAACTCTCTACAGTTCAAATGTTTTTGTAGCTATAAAAAATTTATCTAACATGAAATCAACAAATCGACTTCTGTACTGACAATGAATTTACAATGTTTCTTGGGAAAGCGTTTACTATCTCAGCTTAAAATTGATAATCGTTACAAAGAATCTTATTGGTTATCAAGGAGACGTTATGCCACATTGCAGCAAAAATTTGAATTAGATCAACAAGATTAGTATGTGACTTCAAAATCATACGGGCTGTAAAGGATTAACTAGTACTTACAAAAGTTACCTGATTCTCGCTAAATTTAAAGAAATTTTGTCCTTAAATTCATGTTATTGACGTAGCGATCTATTGCCGGTGAATGCACATATACATACACACAAAATAATATATTATTAATAAACATCATTAAACTTAAAGAAATATGAAGCGACTGCTCGTTATTAAAATTAATATAGCTGAGCAGTCGCTAATATTACGCTTCTCCACTATAGCTCTAATAAGTAGAAAGTTGCTACGAAACCGTAGTATGAAGTCGGCAGTGCTCTTGTAGCGCGCGAACGTTTATAACTTGCGATATTAGTGCATCTTTATAACGCGTCTCTATATGCGACTCTCATTTTTTACACTTCGCCGCACATTACAAGTATTACAAAATATTCATTTTACTCGTTTGCATTTTAACCTTTTTATTTAGACGGTTCACATATTGAAGGATCCTTCCATTTAATAATACTCGGCGGTATTCTAATATAATTAATTTTCCACTAATATTTTTTTATATGTATGCATCCTTGCAACGTTACAAATCTATACATCACGATTACAGATCGTAAATTCTCATCTTTCATACAATTTTTATTCTCGGAGATTAATCAATATGTTTTTTGCAAAGTATTTTGAGCAATTAATTTTAATATTTTATCTTAACATCGCGCTGTCAAAGGAAGGACAGATTAAATAAATACACTCACACATCCATTTTACATGTTAATCAGTTTTTCAGTATACCATATTTATACTTGTTGAAATGTGGACATCAGCGCTTCCAACTGATCTCGCATGAGAAACGTGTATGTTTCATAAATTTTGAGCTGCTCTTTTTTCTAGAGCTGCCACTGTCATTGCGTTAATTTCGACATGTTATTACTCTGAAAATTAAATTCTGTTTTTAATCGATTGTGATCGATGGTTTGTAAATATGAAATGAATCCGACACATCAAAAGAGACATTTCGATGAATTCTCTCTAACACAAAATGCGTGCACGGCAGAAAATATGGCGGCTGAATGACGAAAGAAAGACCTTGACGTGTTTGACAAATCCGACATTAATGACGATCGAAGGGTGATACGTTGATCACGATGAGAATAGGTTCGCAGGAACGTACAAAAGGTGTTTCTTATAGTTCGCAGCGTGAATGATGGATGTCCGTGCTTCATCTGGTGCCGCATAAAGGTTGTACATTTACGCGTAGCGTTAGATGTGGAAAAAATATGTGTCGTGTACTCGTTGAAGAGGCAAGAATAAATTATGTGCAGGGAACATATTTTCTGGGATGTTAAAGTCGAATGATCGAGATATTGAAGACTGTCTTATAGGGACAACACAATCTTTAAGATATGATTAATATGTACCAACTGATTAATAGATATATATCAAGAAATTATACCTGTAAGTAAAATCGAACAAAAAACGAATATATTATTCTCTTAATATTCTAAATTTCTATTAATAAAGAATATTATAATTATGTTATTTCTTATTAACGAAATATTAAAAGAATAATATTAAAAATTTCAAAATACGCGGTAGCCTAATGAGAAATTTAATTTAGAAACAATTGCGTCTATAAAGATCTAATTGTGTAATTTATAGTTGGCACAACTCGCTTTGAGATATTCGCGAATACTGAATTGCATGAACCAGATTGCATGATTGAGATATTTTTATAGAAATTGAAAGTAAATGCAGCCCGCTTTAACAGCGAGAAGTTTTAATTGGCAAGCCAATTATCGTCAAGGTGAGTGAGGCAGCAACTCGCATAAAGGAGAAGCTGGTTCTATTTTCTGGATTTTTTCCTAGACGTGGAGATAAACTTTCACAATATTGCTTAGGTCACAAGCAACATTTTGTACCCTTTAATTTTCAACGTAACACCCTTTTTAAAAAAGCAAAGTCTCTTGCGTTTTATAGAATACGAATAAATGATACGCAAAATATAGACAAAATGTAGAATTTAATTAATGTATTAATTAATAATTTATATGCGTATGAAGTGACTTGGCATAAAACGATGCTTCTATAATTCACATGGGCGACAAGCGCATAATAAATGCACTTTCTGCAACTTAATGGCCGCATTAACGTTATCTGCTAGTAAGACAAACAGCTGGTAGGGCATGTATAAAAGGGGATTGAGAGAGAGTACGCCAACAAGGCTGGCTAATGGAAGCCAAGAAAGTTCGGGGGTTCAAATTCGTTTCGTGTTCCCTCCTCGACTAGACATGCAGACAACAAAGAGTCATCGGGCCTCGCCGCGCTACACGTTTTTCGCCTCCCCCGTCAAATATCTGAATCCCTTCAAGGGACAGGCGCGGAAACTTGAGAATAGAAGTTAGAGAGCTCGAGACGAAGACTCAATTAGAACTTTTGTATTCACGACTGCTGAAAACGACGTTTACGCAAAGGTGATGATCGGGCTTGTGTCGTATACTTCTGAGGCGCGCTCGATCGATTCCGCGCACGAGTGCGCGTTTCCGTGACATAAATTGAATGTTATTTAAGTTGTTGATAGCGCCGTCATCGGCGTGTAACAACTAAATTTACGTGAGAAAATGAAATCAAAGCGAAAAGCTGGAAAATGAATCTCATTTCGGGCCGTGTGCGACATTACACAAATACGATAGCGGATGCGCTCTTACATACAGTTGCATGAAACTCATGTTACATACAAGCGACGATAATGAAATGTATGTTAACGCCACGCCATTATCCCAACTCGCAATATTAAAAATACATACGAAACCATGGAACTGAATAGTCAAGCTGCATCCGCGGTTTTACGTTCATGACCAATAACGGCCAACTCTACTTGGTAGTTTTCGAAATCTGCTCACGAACTCGTTATCGGGGCGTTCCATTACCAAATTACAAACTGGTCGCGCTATTAGCGTCAGCGTCGATAAATCTAGTGCGAGCCAATTTGCCAAATTGTTTATCGGACGCTTCTGTCTCTGTTAGTGAACTATGCATTTTTCACGGTTCCGTTCTTCTTCAAAACACACGAGATTTTTACGAGTGTCTCGTTAGCGTATCATTTTCAGCTTGATCAACGGTGTACAACCGATTTTTTAAATGCACGGCAAATTGATCGCCAGCTGTGTTGTTGTCGTCAAACAAAGCTTTTACGATATTATTTTACACGATGCGCCCGTGTAACACGATTCTAGAGCAAGAAACATCGAAATTCAAACGTTGAAATCCGTTCTTCTCGTTCGATGCTTCGATATCGCTAATTTATTGAAATTCAATTACCGAAGATCACTTATCCTCTAAGCCCTTCCCTCGTATATTATTCACAGTTTAAACAATTCCATAAACAACGTATTAAATACTCTCCAAGAGCAAAAGTAATACGCGCGCTTGTAGATGTGCGTACATATACAAGAGAGCCGATCGATAACTCCTACCACGAATATGACGTTTCTAAAGACCATCTAAGGGTTAGCGACCCCTTCTCGCTCTATAATCGTCGAGTGCATTTACGTGTTTTAGCGATCCAGATTTGTCTCGAGTAACGGGCATCGAGTCTCTCGGACGCAATTTGTCCGGCGAGTCTTTCAACATATCGCACAACGCGACGTGCTTAATAGATTGTGACGAACGCTTTTGCGCGAAATGCGGAATTAGCGAGTGAACAGCGTGAACGTGACATTACTAAAGGTTTCTGTTTGCCGCGCGTTTGAGATCGATAGCACGGGTTGTTCGCGTTGGATGTGACACGTTTGTACGGATCATTGGCGGGATGGCGGTCACCTTTCCCGAGACACGAAAGGCAACCGCCTCAGAAACGGCGAGCAGTTTATGGACGCGATGGGACAAGGGGAAAAGGTGACGATCCGATTCGACGGGAGTGGACGCGATGTATCGGATACTTGGCCGATCGTTTATCTCAGCTCATAAACGCACGATCTCACGGGCAATTTCGCAAATTGGAAACCCAGCCACGACCGCACGAACCCAAAACCATTTCGACCCTCTGTAAAGAAAATTGCGGCCCTCATCGCCGACAGCGCGAACGGCGATGTCGGTCCGTGCAATCCTGCACGCCGCTGTTCTAAATGACCGGGGAACCTGCAAAAAAAGACGAGTCAAGAAAGAGGATTACTCGTGTTCTAAATCGACTCTGGACATCGGAATGAGAGACATTTCATTTTTTTTTCTTCCTCGTAAATACCGACAAAAAACGTAGTACGAATCATTAGATGATGTTTGAAATTAATTTTAACATGGATGAAACTGTAATGTATGATTTCTCTATTATTGCTTGAAAAGTGCATTTCGTAAAAATTAATGATATTACACTTTTTTTTCAAATTTTAGGAGAATTTTTACGTAGAGAATAAAATGTCAGTTTATTACGAAACGTCAGTCCAAATTTTATTGATTTATTACGAAATGCATTTTTGAGAATAACGAGGTATTTCGTAATAATTCGGTAAAATTTGGAAGTCCTATCAGTTATGTCATTCATTTTCTCTCTCCTAATTCCTTTGTCACTACGTTAAAATTTCCCAAGCGTATCAGAGCAGACAGTTTGATATTCCGACAGATTTTCCTGTCTCGCAAAATTGTAACAATAAGCACACCATCGCGTAATAAGTCTCCCAACTTCTCGACAATAGTATTATTCTACTTACAAAATGTATTTCGCTGTTTACACATTTCGTGCTGTTTCATAAGATTTTAGTTACCTCGAGTAAAGTAGCTCGACGATCTATTTTAACGTCGCTGTTTCCACGAATGCAACATTTTGTGTCTGAACATCTTAAGGCGACAAAGTGCCAGTTGATCTTTCTCAATAATAACCATTGAGGCGACAACGCGAAACTACGTAATATTGGCGATGTTGGTTAAATCGCAATAAAAATTCCATCACGCAAACGACGCAAACAAAAAGCGGTTTGCATTTTTTCCCGCTTTTTACGCATGGAAAAATTAAATCTACCTTGATATAAAAAAAGTAAATAGAACATTTTATCGTTATCCGATAGATAAAGTCGATTCGACCACGCGAGTTATGGGTCATGTTTTTTTTTTCGCGCACACGGACAAAATGACGCAAATCCCATTTTCTACGCACATAAAAACATATTGAAAAGTACGTGTTTTTGAAAAATAGAAATTTTTGCGCTTTTTTTCTCACGCATTTTTCTCACATGCAATAATATTAACGTCTTGATAATACGTTGCATATATACATATTTTTTTATATTGTTTAAGATATTTGTGAACTATATGTTAAAGTCATAATTTAAAACATTAATCATTTACCTAACATTCGCATTAATAACATATACTTTAAACATATTTGTCATAAATTTAAATTAATTAAATATTTAAAATACGACAATAATGATATATTTCACTTACATTATATGTGTTTCTACACACGAGCTCTATTTAATTCAATAAAGTTCGGAAAAAATTCGCGGCACGATGATGGGCTGAAGGATTTAATACGTATCTGTCAAATCTGATTCGCTGAATTATTTTGAGCTCTGCAACGTGATATTTCAGGCGGCCATCCGTCTGCAGGGCTTAGAATCTACCAACCTATGATAGATGATGTAAAACTGTCATGTCGCGTCGTAATCCTCCTCGGGGAGATACGGTTTATTGAAATATTCATATTCATTTTTTTTACGTCTCCAGGGGAGACGCCGTAATTTCGCGTTTATTCCTTGCGGACGGCATTCACCCCTCCGTGCTAGAAGCACGATAACAATGCGAATCACCCTGAATCGTGTATTCACTCTACAACAAGTCGAGTTATGCTAATATAATTCTGATACGTATATCTTCGCGCATTTTTATTCGCATAATTTTATTGGCTAAAATAAGCGATAACAATGACAAATTTAAACCTTTTCATCTCGCTTTCCGTGAACGAATTTGTCGCGATCAATGATTGCAATCGGATTAACTTTTTCGTTTCTCTCTAGCCGCGTTAAAATCTTTAAATCGTAAAACTTTTTGTGGCGCTTGAAACATTTCCTCGCTAGTCCACGCGCTTTTGTTCGGCGCGATGTCATTATTTTTTTAAAGCAAAGTCGTATTTCCGCCGTCTACTCGAGTCACAGAATACGGTCGTCCGACGTCATTTCACGGCAGGTCCTTTATAATTTATCGGGAGGATATACGTCGTTTCGGCGCATTTGCTCGTTGTTCCTGGACTCCGGTCGTCGATCGATACCGGTTGGCGTACACACGCACAAGAAATTAATTTCGTATGCACCCTTCCGCGTGAACGTGGGATAACGAGCGAGTCGCAGAAGCCATCACGACCATTGTGTGCATAAAGCTGCACTTTCTAAGTAATTCAATTCACGCGCGATTGTCTGAGTTGCGACAAATTTTGATCAACATAATTTGCATTGTGGATACGAAAATAGCTAGCGTTCGGCTACGATTAGAATAAAACGTTAGCCTCGAGTAAAAACATTCTATTCGATACAATTTTTTGCATCAAAATATATTTTATTCCCGCGAAACTTTATGCATAGATCTTCTTTTTATTGTACATTACATTAATATAATGTTAATTAATTATTATTACGTTATACTTTATATGATTAGACATGCGATTATAAAGTGTGATAAATCAATGCGTAAAGTTAAGAATTTTATTACTTTTATTACTTATATACCTATATTTATTTTGATATGTTAACAATCGTATCGCTCTCAGTCGAATTTTGCATGGAAAGATTATTAAAACATATAAAAATTTAGCTAGATACAGATCTAAAAATAATTTTTAGATCACTAAAATAATTATATAGGACGCTCAAACTGATTGTTAAAATATCAAAACTTTTTGAGCATTGCCCATTATGCTTAAGCGTCTATAATAATTTTGATAGCTTAACAAAATTATTTTCAAATCTGTATCTAGCTAAATTTTGAGATATTGCAGTAAAATCGTTTTTTCCATGTGTATAAACTATCATAGTCGAAGGAATTCGGATTATTTTATTTCATCCGAGTATGCTATCGGAGATTGTTAAGACCTATTTCTCTACTTTCTATTGTGCTCATCTTAAATATCGGATTACCCCATTCTTTTATATGCGAGCAAAGAAAGAAAAAGGAAGTGGGTAATAGCGGAGCAGGGAAATACGAACTACTGGAATTTGTTTGTGCAACCTGTAAGCAAATCCATTTCGATTTGAGGCGTTAATGCCACGCTCGGGAATAAAATTGCGCGACCCTCTGTCTCGAGAATCCAGGATTTCGTGCTTTAGCATTATCTCTTGCTTACATATGTACGATGTAAATAAGATGAATGATATTGACTTTTGACCGTTGGATCTTATTTGAGAATTCAGAATACAGAATTTTATTTTTAATTTCATAAACATTATATTAAACGTTATGTACATGAAATATATAACAACATGAAATATGATTATTTTGAGGGTGATACGTGGTTCCATGTGCGAACACAGTGACTCGTAATTTGCGGTCCCGAGTTCGATTCCTCACCCTACATATGCCTCGGTTTTATGAGGTTTATTTAGAAATGTGACTAATCATTCCTTTCTATACTGTGATGGAAAAAACAAAACTGATATATTCTAATATGATTCTAACATCTTCCTTCTGAGTTACAGATTAGTTACATTGTGGAAGAGTCATACTAAACATTGTAATAGTCTCTTCTCTTAAGAAAATATTTGGCACAGAGACTTGCCACTACGGTCAAGCTAGATGTTGGTGCTCAATAATATTTTTATTTTTAAAAACTGCAAAGAACTTATTGCGAAAAAAGTTTTTAAGATGCTCATTAACAACGTTAGCATTAATTTGACATCAATTTATTTGTGACTTTAATTCGAATCCAAGTTTAGAACTGATTATCTGTCTGAACTGCGTTATTATAGCCGGTTGTGTTCGGCGCGCAGTTTGAATGTGTAGTGGATTAACGTTGTTTAATTTGAAAAATATAAATGTTATTGAGCACCAACATCTAGCTTTGACTGTAGTGACAGTGATTTAGTTTAGTTGATTTATCGGTTCATGTATCGGTTGGAAATTTATTACTTGATGATTATTTTGTATATTATTTTGTATTATTAATATTATTATATATATTTTTATTATATACTAATTTTATTGCGTATTAATATTATTATATTGTATTATTAATAATCATAATATTTTAATACTTTATATTAATTATTAATATTATGCAAATAATTACATAATGAAATAATATTAATAATTCGACGAATCATATTTCTTATCCCTCTGAACTTGTAGCGGAACCAATCCAGGCCATTTCGCGTTGCTAGTGACGAAGGCGCGTTATAATCGCAAGCCGCATTGTCGCCTCGATATTCGTTGCATTTTGCAGTTTGTCGGAAATATCACGCGATTGAGTGTCAAGATTGTTTAATATTCGTCAAACGGATTACGTGGAATCGAATGCGTCGAGTTCTTCGCGATATACGTCATTAATATGGTTTAATTTGTTCACGCGGTGCGTCACCCGATTTCGGTCGATATGACATCGCTGTTATTTCTACGCGTCTATAGCGTCGTATTCGCGTTACCTGCTTCCCATCTGCAATTCTTTCTGTCAACTTTGGAATGATCGATAGACGAGTAGATGATTCATCGATTCGTAGAAGCTTCAACGTTCGCGCCATTCCGTTGCGGTAAGTCTGCTTTATTCGGCGAACTTACTTTATGAAGAATTGCTCGCTTAATCTCTTAGGGAAGAAGAAGAGGGCTATTTTAAATGCATAGTGATTTTCTTCCGAGATAATCTCAAGCGGATAATTTATTTGCACTCAGAGAAAAGAATAATATCAGTAATTAGAAAATTGAAGAGAAATAATGTATCAACACAGAAAGAATGGTTTAACTGAAAGATCTAAAATTTTAGCTGGATACAGATCAGAAAATTTTGTTGAACTGTCATAATAATTATGTGGAATGCTTAAACTAGTTACTAGAATATCAAAATTTTTTGCAGCATTACTCGTTATATTTTAGATTTCAACAAAATTATTTTCAGATTTTTATCCAGCAAAGATCTCAGCAAAATCTTTCTTTTCATGCGGTTATTCAAGAACACTCTTGAGCAAGCCTTTAATCAGTCAGTTAGATTGTATGTAAAGTATTTTAAACGACTTTTAAACTGCTTTCGAGCGGCAACATTATCCTCGAGAAATGATTTCGAACATCGCGAGGGCGGTATATGACTGCTAAGCCGCAACCGCAACGGAGGTTGTATCGAGACAGCGTGCCGGTAGCACGGACGATGATGGATGAACACGTAGAATAGAAAATCTTGGCTGCGAGCGCAACGTACAGTAGCGTGATATTACGTATAAGAGAAGGAGAGAGTGAAGTGGGGAGCAAAAATGACGGGGGGCATGAATTATTACTACGCATGCCGGGGCTCTCATATTTCCAGACGCCGCCATGCCGCAAAACTAAGTAATCGTATATCGTCGGCTTCGACATTTTTTACATTTATTTTGGGAACGTTGATAAAATCCGGTTAAAAGCAGCCCGCGACGTCGTTTTTAGACGGTGAAAAATTTCAGGGTAGAAATACACGGCTCGCGTAAACGAAGTTTGTCTTTCCCAGTAAAAATGCGTGTGGCTTTCCGCTCACACATATTTAACGCAAGATTTATTTTTATTTTAAGGATGGTAAAGATAAACGGCACTCTCACCAATTAATTATCAACAATGCTCCTAATAAGTGCAGCATTAGTTTATTGCTATCCAGAATAAAAAGTCATTGTGACATCAAAATGGCGTTAAAATTATTAAAAGCCTCTTTCAGTCAATCATAATTTATTTTAACATCATTTGGACGTTATCGTGATCTGTTGTTTTACTTGAGTACGAATCTTGCGTATCGATGTTCGTTACTATTGCTCAAGCTTTCTTCTCCGCGCGCGACGGTAGGCGTCGCGACGTCGACAAGCCGACGTTCGCGTCTGATTTTTTAATGCCGCAATCGCGTTAGAGTCGTAGGTCATAAAAGGCGCCTCGTCGTCGGATTAAGCGAAAGAGAAAAGCGCCGGCAACACCCGGCGGAGACACAAAAGCAGGCGATGAAACGCGCATCCGCTAACCGCGCGAGTTAATTAATCATGTCGCGTTATTTGGTCGCCGACGGTGCTAAACTCTTTAATTCGTTACCGTCGCTCTGGCTTGAACGAGATGGCATAGGGAGGGGGCTGAAATTCTCATTAATTAGTCACCGATGTCGGGTCGCAACAGGGACGTTCGATTAAAAAAAATTTTTTCTCACAGCATTTCGATCCGCTTAACGCGCACGCACACAGCGCATGCATCCGCGCACACGTTTCACCCGTTCGCACCCGCAAAATCCTTTTCCCGACGCTCTGCCGCGCGATTAAAGTATTAAATATTTAATAAAAGCACGATGCGCCACCGACCTGGCAATCTGCATGACACGTGGGTAAATATTAATAAACGTTGGATGTCGCGTTGTCTATGCCGGTCGTACGTTAATATCTGAGTATGTGTCTCGTCATGTTCACACGATCCAAACAATAGCTTCTAGATCACGTGCATACACGCACGATAGAATGTACTTCTTAATCCGCGTTGCAGTCAGTATTTTTAATATCATAATATAGTATAACTAGATAATGCAGCGGGATAAACGCGATAAATGCTTTGAAACTAATTCTAAATTAAACTTTTAGTATAACTAGATAGAAAGAGGCTTTCTTGAAGCATTATAAAGCGACATTATAATTGTATATAATTAGTTTTTATAACATTATAGAAAATCAATACACGTATGCACATCATATTGTTATTCAACTGGAGTAAATGACATTAAATCAATGAATATTGATGAATATATTGCAAAGCCTATTACTGATCGAGATAGCGTGTATGCACTCACCTGCATATTTATATTAAATATATTCTATATATATTAAATGTATCCTGCTGAACATATATATATATATATATATATATATATATATATATATATATATATATATATATATATATATATATATATATATATATATATATATATATGTAAACGCGCGTGCTCGCAGATCGATATTAATTTCTCTAATTAATAATCTTATCCGGCTGTTTAACCCATCACGTTCTACATTGCTGGCAATTAACATTCAAATTTCAATGGCAATTATCTTGCTACATTAAAAGACAGTGTATTAAAGCACACACATTATCTGGAACAACAGCCGAACACGTGGATCGTTTATTCATAGCAGTTACTCACCGCGTGAGTCACGACTAGGAGTGTGCGTTTACTCGCTCTTACTCAATTGTGCTCAACTTTTCACTCAATTTTTTAGTAAATCCTATATGATTTTCTAATACCCTCGTATATAACGCAACGTATATACGTAATCGATTTTTTCCATTGTCTCCATTCTTATAATATTTAATAAGTTTCGTTAATGAATAAGTCTGCTTTAAAATGAAGAAGAGTTCCGCTATTAACCGACTATAATTTATTCGCCACGTCTTCATGTGCGCAGTTTCAATATAGCTTCTCAAATAACCCCGTAATTAGGCGCAAGAGTAAACGTTTGCGCGGGAAATTCCATCGTGCTCTCATATAGCGTCTTAAATATGGATACGGCTATCTGATCTGCCTTTTTCGCAGTTTCGACCAAAAATAATAAAATTGCCAGCCATTAAACTCCGGTCGAGCAACGTGCGGCGTAATGATAAATTAATCGGACGACGATTAATTAAAATGTATTAGAAAGCGCGTCCCATGGCGGCATGACGCGGAAGAGAATACGATTCATCACGTTTTACGTTGCCGCGCGTCGATGATAATAAATCTTTGTCGTGGCAGCAGTCTTGGGGTCAAGCCTAGAAAACTATGACATCGTTGCACGCACGTGATGAGGTTACCGTCGACAGCGTCCGGTTTTGCCGATGCCATTTGCGCTTTTCCGAAGCAGAATTATCGCGCGATTTTCCGTCTTGTCATCGTCGAGGAAGCTATGTTAAATAATGATCTACGACGCCGTACGCCTTCCAGGGACCGCGAATGTGTACGATGTTGTAGCGGCTCGCTGTAGTCGCAAAGCCCGTTTGCCGCGAAACGGCGGCCGTCATCGTCCGTAATAATTACGGACAATGGCCGGCGCGCACGATTACGTAGCCGTTTACAAGGAGTGTTTTATGTCTGGCCCGTAAATTTCCGCGGAACACGGCGCACCGAATCACGAACATTCGGAATTCGTTCCAGTCGGCGGGGATGAATTGCAGGCGGTAAAATTATTTTTGCCATTCAAAAATTACGCAAAACACACACGATCGCCCGTTGCTTCGAGTATATCGCTCGCCAAATTATTGCCGATGCGATTCACAGAGTTTATCATTAGGT
Source organism: Cephalotes varians (assembly GCA_037157785.1). Classification (NCBI taxonomy): domain Eukaryota; kingdom Metazoa; phylum Arthropoda; class Insecta; order Hymenoptera; family Formicidae; genus Cephalotes; species Cephalotes varians. The sequence goes on along the minus strand of JANQDE010000017.1, from coordinate 1,264,805 downwards.
GCACGATTTCGCTGAAGAAAGAACAAATTTGTTGAGATATCTAAAATTTTGCTGGATACAGATCTAAAAATAATTTCGTTGGACCATCAAAATAATTTTGTTGGAATTAAAAATAATGAGCAACGCTGCAATTTTGATGTTCTATTAGTTTAAGTGTTTTACATAATTATTTTTAGTTCAACAAAATTACTTTTCTGATCTATATCCAATTAAAATTTTAGATCTTTCAGCAAAACTGTTCTTTCCATGTGGAAACATTATATACATTTTTCTACAATGTCTCTATAAAATTCATAGATCGATCGCAACGGATCCTTCCGCGCGTTAATTGTCCCAACTTTCATCTCGATCTGCCAAAAAAATCCTGTCTTCAAAAGAGAATTAATGACCGCGCGGAATCACTGTGTTGCTCGATAACGCCCGACGAAGATTCGATTTGCATCGATTGCCGGTCGAGCGCGAGCTCTGTGCCCGTGGCCGGAGACAGAGAGAAAGCTCTGCATTGATTTTCTGCGCCATTTGAAAAAGCTAGCCCATACTTCTTGGCGGTGTCTCCCGGAGCGAGTGTAATTTAATTTTAACACCCGCGTGGTGGGCGACGCATGGATATCGTGAACGCCACGATCGGATCAATACCGCTCGCGTTCGCCAACGGTATTATTCGCGGGACAGACAACGGAAGTTTATAGTTGTCCGTCGCGACATTTTATTTCCAATAAAACTCGTTTATCGTTGGAGCGCCGATACTTTTCGCACTCGTTTACCCGATAGGGACCAGTAAGTGCGCGGTGGGATCAATGGGATTTGAATCACGGTTGACAATCGCGGTTCTGTGTCCCGATAATCGTCGCTGGTCATAAAAGACCGTGATTCTCTTCTTCCCGCGAGTACCATTACATATTCAATCGCGAATATTCGTTGCGAATAAATAGCGATTTCACGATGCGTACAACGTGACGTGTAAACGATATTTTACGCACGATAAATGAGGGGGCTTCATGTAAATGAAGCTTCAACGATGCAAATAAACGATAAAACTTTATTCTTCATTTCGTCGCGAGCGTACAGATATATGACAACGTATGTGCGCGTAATACAAGCGAGATCCCGTTGAAACGAAAAAGAAAAAAATATAAATTACACGAGATTAATCTATACAAACGCGGAAGATCTGGTTCAAGCGTCACGATTAAATTACATCTGATAAGTCGCATGACCTCGTTTATAGTACGAGAGAGATGTGCATACGCAGTTGTTGTAGATCGAAATTAAAATTAACCCTCTCGCTAGTACTCCCTCTCCCTCAGTCGCTAAACGTACGTTACAATTGGACGCGACAGCATATACGGCAGCATGTATTCCCGTAGATCGGGGTCGATTCTATTGCACTCATGAGAATATTTATGTATAATTCGCTATTGCGCTGCAAGAATAATCACCGGCGTGTAGGCTCGCGCGCGTACAGGAACACGCGCACATGCGACGTCCGTACGCATTTATTTATCCCGATAGAACACGATCGATATAAACTCGATCTTCGCGTGCCCATAGACGACCCGATTTTCACGAGGCTCTCGACACCGCTATGTAATCTGGATAATTGGTATACTAACCGCCGAGATGTGTATTTAATCGAAAAAGTAATGCGCGATAACCGGATATTCGCAGAAATGGTTTTATTCACATTTCGAAATATATATTTTGATAAATGAGCGGAAGATTAAAAAAAAGATATTAATAATAGTTAACGTTCATAAACCGCAAACAAAATTTGAATAAAACGGAGCAAAACGTTACTGTATCTTTTTTTTTTTGAAAGCTTTTTTGTTTTCAATGCTGCCGAACCACGAACACCACATTCGGTGAGAGGATTGTTTTAATAGCTAAAAGGACTATTATATAAATCCGTGAACGAGGCTTTTTGTATTGTTATATGTAAAGTTGATAACAAACTATCTAATGACAAATAACCAGCTATCGTTGATAGTTGGATAAGTTGGAAGTTATTTTCTTGAAGTTTGCATAAACAACGCTCTTCCAGCAATTCATTATAATCTGCTCTTGTGATAGATTACCATGTTTATTAACGATATAGCGAGTGCGACAATTGATTATTGACATTCATGTGTTTATATACGATGTTATAACGGATACCAATGTATGATTGTCCAGTCGGATGTTCCTTTACTGTTCGAATCGAACTTCGACAATTACAGCGCCCGTTTCATGATTGCCTAACCGAAACGGCTGGTATCCAAATTACATCTCCAAATCTCTCGGACAATTTCTACTGCAAATCAGTGAAAATAATTTCGCCGCATCGGCACTCCTTGAATAACGATTGTAAACGAAATTGCAATTGATTAGTTTGTCGTTCGTGCACATATTGAATAACATGGTACAAAATAAAATGTCATAAGCAATTTTACAATAATTACATTTAACAGGTATTTATAAATATTTGATGCTAAGCGAACGAAAAAAAAATATGATGATATATTTCTACTCTAAAAATTAATTTTTATTAAAATATTATTTAGTTTTTAATTGAAATAGTTGGCTCATATTTTTTTTACATTTCATATAAAAAATTTATTTTTGTTGCAAAAGTTAAATTAATATTTTCTATTTAAATATTTGATTACGCATATATTATCGTTGTGCCCAATTTCTGCCGCATGAATTACGTAATTTCTCGCGTAATAATGATATGAAAATTATATGTTTATCCACTAAAAGTAATTACCTATCAAATAATTTCCAGTGTAATCATCTATTCCAAAAAAAATATCGACCTTGTACGAACATGTAATGTGCGCAAAAAGCATCTTTTTTGTCACAAATATATTAGAAAGATTAAAACGATTTCCAGATATGATAGAAAATAAAATTGAACGCGTGAACTGTCTATTTTCCAAAACTCCAAAATCTAGTTTCAATGCAGGGATAAACGAAAGCTTTCTGTACTAACATGACCGCGGAGTTTTGTATGCCCATGAAATTCATTCTCGAGTACAATGCGCTGCTTGCGAAAAAACCGGGGGTTGCGCTATAGTTTCCCGAAATTGCATTCGAGCGTTCGTTGAAATAAACTCGCGGGGTTGGTTCGGCATAATCTTCTTGCATTGCACAGCCCGTGGGGCGGTACATAGAATATCGTGGAGCCTGTTATATGTCCTATTTAATTTCCTTCTTCTCGTATCTTAAAGTCTCGAGCGAGCTTACGGAATATATCACGACCGTTGTCTGTCGTAAGAGGCGAATGAAGATACACGGCAAGTTCTCGCAGTTGAATTGACGCGACTCGGTACACCTCTCAAGAGGAAAATATTGCGTTTCCGTTGCAGCGACTTCCGTATTCTCGCTCTCGAAAGACGTCTTCTTTCATTACGGTCGGTCTTACTGCGGATTCTCTGACATAGAACAAAAAGGGAAGTACAGAAGCGACGGTAAATAACACTGATAGAACTAACGGAGGTGATGAAATGGGATCGAAAAAGATCGACTTGCACAGGGGACTTTTTTACTTTTGAAAGATCACGAGTCGTCCCTAGCAAATAAAATGTATTTTCTTTTTCTTGGCCTCTGGTAATCGTACTTTTCTCAATTCTGTGACACCTTTAAAGAAAAACGCAATAAACGCGTAAGAAAAATCCTTACGCTTTTTAGCGTAAATAAGACTTTTCTTTTGAATTTGCTGTTTGTATATTTTTTAGGATAAAAATTCAAGTTTTTGATTATTGTTTATCAAACCGCTTTTTATTCTTAGTCCATTGTACTACACGGAAAAAAAGATTCTTGCGGCAGCAAAAATCTGTGTGGTAGCTAAATGTGTGTAATTTACAATCGAAATATAGCTGTCACACTCAGATTTTTGCAACTAATCTTTTTCTATCTTCCTTTCTGTGTAGAAATAACCAAAAATATAAGGAAAAGAATAAAATCATTATTTCAGTTTGTTAGTGATGTGTATCATCAAACAATTACGAAGTCTTAGAACATAAAACGCTATTGTGTGTGACGTTCATTAGATTTTATATGATATATTTATGTAATTAATATAAAAACACTAATAACACACACTTTGCAAATACGCAAAAAAAAAATGACCTGCATCTTCGTTGAATTTGTACGAGAATCAGACCCGAGGTGCATAAATTTACGAATGAAGTGGCAGTACAAACGATCGTCCTATCGGCAGGAACTAAAAACTCGTTCCGCGAATAATAAATTACTAGGTGACGTGAACCACTTTTCGATTCGGTATAGCGTAGATGCAGAATGCAACGTTTTGTAAGAAGGAAAGTGCAGTACAAGAAGTTATGATCGGTCGATCTGGCCGCTCGTTTATCATCGCAGGTCAGTTTCTCTCGGCCTCGGCGCCCTGCGCGCGCGTCAGGTCGAACTGGGGAATCACGCGTGTCGCTACTCAGGGTTCATAATTTACTCGACGTGCTGGAACTTCCTATTCGCAGGGTAGGGCTCTCGCGGCACGGAGCATCTCAAGTGGAAGGAAATGTTTTCCGGGTAAATTCCTTCGCGAGGCAGCGGTGGCATACTTGGGGAGGGAAGAAATATTTCTTTTGAAACTTTCGATCTATCTGACAACTTGGAAGAACGATCGCGCGAATCTGTGATTCGGTAAATAAGGCCGCCATGACTTACTCGTGTTTCGTCCGCTTGCAGATCGATAGGGGATATCGGTTTGGAGCTTAAAAGGTTTTGTTGCCGACTTTATTTTTAGCAGGAATTGATTGGAAAGTACGACAAGAAATATTATTGATTGATATTGACAATTTATGCGGACTTACATAAGAAAAATCTCTAAAAGAAGAGTCATCAAGAATTTGTAAAGGGCGATAATTGTTCAGTGAAGATATATTTTCTATGATTTATTTTATAAAATAAATAACAAATAAATGAAATTTGAAAACAAAATCATGCATTTAAATATACAATAGAAATCGTATTATTATATTATTATAAAAAAATAATATTTTTGTGATATATAAATAAAATATTAAATAAAACGCGAGAAACGGAATCTATTTCATTTAATAATAAAGAACGAATTTGATTTTTTATTCCAGTTTTAATATGTTATTTCAACAATGTTTTGATACAGATATTCAACGAATGATTATTATCCACAAAATACCGATGTTTAAAGAGAAAATAATAATTGTGAAAAAAATATTACAATAAATCAGCGCATTGTCAGCAAAAGAAGAAAATCGAATCTCTCGGCAAAACGGATTTTTGAAAGAGGAAAGAGAGGAAAGATTCTCATATGCTTTCTATGCATGTCACGGAAGATTTGAATAATATACAAAGAATGCTGGAACTGTGTATACTGGCCAAGTATTAGTGAGTCGAAGAAACACAAAAGGAAAGCATTGAAAGGCTCCAAAAGAGCGACATGTGACAAAAGTAAGAAGCAAAAGAAATATTCGTCTTTTCCATTTTGTCCTTGTCAGATGTAATATTCGAGGTTATCCGAGTTACGAGGAAGACAGGATAAAGTTACCCATTTCCTCGGAGATTTTATGTCACGAACTCAGATGTTCCATCACAAGGAGAACCATATAACAGAAAAATATAAAAAAACATATACCGGGAAATGTGCGTACAATGTGCACAATGGCAGTTCTGATATACAAAATAACGTATAAAAATCATAATAACATATAGAACGTTTACGAGGTATGAATGTAACGGGATAGAATGAGTTCCATGGTTCTATGGTTCGTTTAATGATTTTCACTTTTAATTTATATCAATGACAAATAGCAAAAACGTAAAAGTGATTTATGCTTTTATCTTTTTTTAAACCCAACTATATTTATAAAATATTTTATTCTGTATGTGAGTGTAATCTTTATCCTAAATATGATTTCGTAAAATTATATAGATATGCATACATATATATGTACATAAAGATAGATATAAGAACTATATTGTCTAGAATACAATAAAACAATCGCATATCAATTTTGTTTAGCGGTTTGTAATCCCACGCCGGATAATCGAAGAACTCGTAACTCGCCACAGACGAGTCATATCTTTCTGCCATTACGTTCGGATTGACTGCCAGTGTTTCCTACGATCCTTCGAGTACACTCAAATTCCCATATGTCGAAGACTTACCCATTTACGATGCTCGTACGTGCGTTCGTATGCATTATAATGGAGCATATTCGAATATCGCTGCGTATTCCAGACGCAACTTTGCTTAACGTAGAACGATGCATCCCCCCTATGATGATGAGCGGGAATAGTGGAGACGTAATAACGAGAAGTTGGATTAATGTCTCGCGATATTCGTCGTGAAAATGGAATATGGAGACCGTTGAAAGCTATTCGTAACAAACGAGAATATTTACCAATCCGTGGATATCTTTTTTCATAAGATGGAGATTAATGGAACTAATGGAAATTATTATCTTTCTTTTAAGTTTGCCTTGTTGTTCGTGTATATTCTGATTGCAATTCCACGCTCTGTTTGTCGTATTAGCTTCCTGTTATTAGCGTTGAATGTCGTTTGTCATGGATTTACGGACTTATCCGAGCTCCGGATAACGTGGACATTTTAAGTTTATAAGTATCGCAATAAGCTCGGCGATGTTCACAAAATAACAGTGAATCATAAAAGTTTGTTTTGAAAAAAATTTTGTTTGTAATAAGAGTTTTCAATGTGCACATGCTGTCGGAGTACAATTCGCGCTTCAATTCGCTATTATTCTCGAAATTGATAGCTGCCCGTCAATCGTGGAATAATCGTGCGCGTATGTGTTGGCGTAAGTGTTTGCCAGTAAGTGCGTTTCGAACAAAAACGCTTTATCGTTTACTATCACGTAAAATAAAATGGTTGCAAAGCAAACGCCACGTCGGGTGACGATGAAAGAAAGAAAAAAGCGTCGATAATTCGTAAATGCGCGCCGTGTCGAGATTTTATGTAGTCTTAAATGCACGGAAACGACTCCGCGGTAAAAGCACGCGGTCGTTCCTTTCGAGGAGGGACGATTATCAGAACCGAATCGCGGCTGTATTATCGGGAAACAATAGCCATTCGCGTGGATAATAGCGTGCTTTTGAAAGCCCTTGCGCGTAACACCGCGCACGACGTAACATCTTAACTCTGGATGTGAGTACCCTGCTGTTATTTAACGTAAAGGTGAGAATCTATATTGTTCATTAAATAATAAATCATAAAACCGTAATGTGCGAGAAGGAATACCTTGAAATAATAATTTGACTTAAATTTGACTTATTAAATTATTTTGAAAATACACTGACTTTACAATGCAAAATATACGATTATAGCAATATATTTATTGTGTATTTATATGTAGTTTGAGTATGAGCGGAGTATGTAGTTGGAGTGGAAAATTAAAAATCAGTTCAAATTCAGCAGGCTTACAAAAATAAATTTATATATACATATATACATATAAAACAATAAATGTACAACAAAAAAATAAACAATTTGAAATAAATAAACATTTAAAAAAAGTCTGAAAAGAGAAGAATAAAAATTCCTACAAAGCGATGATTCCGCGTTTTGTCAAAAAGTACAAATGCGAGGACAATCTCTAAGCATCTAACGATAAAAAAAATAGTTGATTGAGTTTTCTTTAAGTTTTTTTTTTATATATTTTAAATTGTTATAATTTTAAATTTTGTTATAACTTTATTGTTTTAGATATATATATATGTATATTTATTTATTTTTAAAAGACTGTTCAATTTAGACTGATTTTTTAAATTTTTGCTTTAAAGACGCCGCAAAGTTTAACTACATAAATATATTTATGTCTTTTATTTCGAATATTAATTTGAACATAATTTTTTCGAATTAATTTTAACATAATTTTTGTTCTCGTTAAATCATAATAATATTCGAATTTAATTAAGAAACTTGTTGTGGACAATCTTTATAGATACACAAAATACATAAACATCAGTTTCGCAATACAGAGCAAAAGCTTTTACGCGAAATACAATCGCGAAAGCTCTCGCCGTTACAAGACGAATTATACGTATGTAATTCCATATTTGGAATACAAAACGCAATCTTTCCGGTCTGTCGCCTGTAGTCCGCTCGATTCGGCGCATCCGTTCAGAAACGATGAGACCGCGGCTATCGTTGTCGCCTGCAAATTCGCGGTGATTGTTTAATTGCTTTCCTCAGCTTGGCGTAACGCGCTCGTGTCGCGTCGCATAATTTAAGCCTTAGCTGTCGCGGATAAGCGAAACGCTGCTCGAAACTCGGCCCGAATCCCGAAATCCCGGCGGATTGCATGGGTAGTAGTGTGAAGAGCGGCGCCGCGCCGACCACACTAGAGATATATTAACATACGTAGATTGTCCAATACGAGCTGGGAAACGAGCACAAGTCAGCCCACACATGTACATCCACACATGTTCGCCGATACTCACGGTATGCCGTCTATGTGCAGTGGAAATTTAACGGAGAGAGCCTCCGCCGGGCGCAAGAAGCACCCGTAATTAACGGATAACGGTCAGTAGGATATTAGTTTATCCACGAGTGCGCCCTGACGCTGAAGGCGCGGGCGATATATCACCTTTTTGCATCTCATGGAGCGATTGTTCCCGGCGCTCGTCCGGCGACACGGGAAATTAAAGTTGGTTTCCGAAGGTGTACCGAAGGGAATGACGTTATCATGTTGCAGAAAATAATGACTTGTTAACTTGTATCTTTGTATCAACTATATGATTTTTATGTGTTTAAGCCAATTAACTTTTATACATTTTTAGCATCGTGATACTATTACCTCGTGACATGAGCTTGACGTATATAAAATTTATATTTTAAAACATCCAACTTTTTTCGTAAGTTTAATGTACGGAATTGGCATGACTCTTTCGAATGAATCTATTTTACCGTTTTAAATCCGCTTGATGCAAAACGTTCATTCTCGCGGGATAACGTTTTTATAAGAGCATTTGCAACTCTGCTATTAGTTCTCATTTTCTAGAACTTTTTAGAGTGTATCTCTCTTTATACATTTTTAAGAGAATTCGTTTTAATCAAAAATTTGCTGGACCGTAATTGAAGTAATAGGTGACTGAACTTAAATCAACAAAATTTAAATCGAAATTATCCATGTATGTATATAAATCGACGTTTTATAGCTTTAACACCTCTGAGTTAGACCTTCCATGTTAGATACCCTGGTACGTATCTGCTTAACTTTTCCGCTTTCTAGCCTAACTTTATTGACATCAGCCCCCCATAACTCTGGCCCGACTCTCTAGTCAATTTCGTTAGAGGCGGGATGCACGAACATGAAAGTCTGAACGCCACATTTGCATGGTACAACACACACGCGTAAAAGCAGACTCCATTGATTGGATGCACGAGTGCTTGATGCACGAGTGATAATTTTATAATCTCGTGAAAACTAATTTTTCTCGTCTTTCAAAAAATTTGAATTGAAGTAAATTTGAATCTAATGGCTTTAAATTTAATTCTTAAATTAACTCTTAAACACGTAGAACAAATATTAATTAAGGAGCGGGTAATGGCTTGTGACATTAATGGCGAAAGTAGAATCCGTATCGATTTGCCATTTACAAGAACCGCTTTCCACTCAAGGGCGCTGACTCGCTTAAAACAGGTCTATGAAAAAGCCAGCTGAGGAGGGTCAGACACGAGCGAGCAGCTTGACAGCGTTCACTTCCGAATGTACATAAGAGTTTAATGTTATTAGCGTAACTCGCCAGTCAGCCTGTTAACTGAAAGGGACGACCGAAAGAACGGAGAGGGACATGTGCATGCGGTCGGGCTTATTATTGCTGTGCTGTGTAAGTAGATTAACCCTGGTGCATTAGGAGGGAAATGGCATGTACGGAAACGTAAAGGAGAGATAAAGAAACAGTACCATTTTCGTCGGTAAGAGAAGCGGCGCCACGGAAAATGATTAACGATCAAGTTAAGGCGACTCTTCTGTAATTAATTAGTATCCTTTACGCACTCGCGCCAATTTCTGACAGGGAAACTTTTGACAACTATAAATAGCGGCGATAAATACGAATTATAACAATCATTTCCAGACCGTGAAACTTGGTAATTGGTCGAGTAATTGGTTGGCGGGTAACAACGTTTTCAAAAGTAAACGCAATAACTTCCAGGCGCGATCCTTAACGAAGATCCTTAACGAAGAAGAACACACCGTCTCGAAAATACTGTGATTAACTAAGTCATTAGTCGGGGAAAAAATCCCGTTAACATCGTGAGTTGTAATTTACGATTAGATCGAATATAGATAGTAATATATCGATCCTGCTGACATATAAATCACTACGTCGTGAAATCGAGTTTCTGACGAATAACGCAAGAATTTGTAGAAGAATTTGTAATCGAAATTGTCTGTTAAAACTCTTATATTATTTCTTGTATGTTTCACACACAGTTTTCAGTGCGCTTTTAATTTTATTGCGCGATAAGTTTCTACGATGACATGATTTAGCATATATCGAGAGAATATTCCACTCGTAATATACATTCTTGGCATGTCTTCAAATTTCAAAGAGCTCGTATATAGGGACATAAATCTCAGGAGAGAGATTTCTCGTTTCTTACGTCGTTTTGTCTAAAGATGAATTCGGGATTGAAGAAACTGCATAAGAGAACTGCATTTTCAACTACTTGAAATCAAAGTAGAAACATTGAAAACGTAGTTAATGCGGATCCTGCTTAAGGACGAACCGCGAGTCATCGTTTGAATCAAAACAAAAGCAAGTTGGAAATTAGAAAGTCAGTGATTCCTCGTTGCTTCAGTTTGCTTGAAAGAATATCCTTCTCAAGCGAAAGATGGTTGGTCTCTTCATCCTGCTCGCATAACTGAACGCATTCGCTTACTTCCGAAGGATCGCAAAAGTTAACGCACACATTGCAGCGCGCCCGCTGCAACTGAATCTTCTGCAACTATAGATGCGCTTTAACGAAACTCGCTGTAACATACATTTCCTTTCGCCAATCGATATCCGATACGGCAATCGCCGCTCTCAGGGACTTGTAAGACCGTACGTAATATTTTCCTTCGAAATAAATTCTATACTCGGAACATGTATTTGTTCGGACGTCAAAATGCTTATCTCACAGCGTATTGATATAACACAGTTCTTTGATATAATACAGTTCTTCTTTTTACTTTTGCTTTCAAATATCTATGAAAAATTATCTTGTAATAATCATAATCTAGCCAAAATGATTACATCATTATGCACGCATACCTTGCTTAGTACGTATAATTTATCATTTCATAAAGTAGAATAATGCTCGCAACTTCCGTATAATTACTTCATTTATCCTAGCTAAAAGTGGCTTCTTGCCGAGTGATACTCTAAATACTTTAATGACTGAGACACTTAGAACAACAAGAAAGTTTCTCTATCCTCATACCGATGATATTTTAACGAAAAACGGCACGGAGGTATTTACCGAAGGTTGTCCCTCGAGAAATTTCGGGATTTTTATCCGTTATCGTTTTTGCCACGAGCGAGGTTACAGATCTGATAACAAATGGAGGAGAATCCGATCCTTTTTCCGGGTTGTCACACCGCGCGTACACACTAACGCGTGTACGTGCACGTGTATGGATCACGAGTGGGATATAGATCGGAAGCTGGAGTCCTTGGCTCTGCAGTGGAATTCGATTAAACTGGTTGCAGAGGCGTTCGAGTTTCTTAGTCGAATTGGAAGATTCCACGAGCTCTTCGGACGACAAAGCGTCGCGGGAAACTCGTGGAAAACGCTCGTTCTTTCCTAAGCCGTCACCGCAGCGTTCCATGACCTCCTCGGTTCTTAGCCGGACGGCTAACTCGTTGGCCAATTAGAAAAAACTTTGACCGAAGCGGGATTACTTTGATCCGGAGAACTTCGGCTGGCGACACGATTGTGTTACCTCGGCGCCGCATCAGGATTATAAACTTCATCCTGTCGGATTTTAGGAGATATGTGATGTCACTCGCGCGCTATCAGCACTTAAAAATATTGCTGTCCAAGTCTATTCGCGAATTACTGTTCTAGATCGTAAGTCAGATTTTTCGCAGGTCAGACTAGTTCACTGATAACGTTTCGTCGAAAATAAATGCGTTTTTCTCGTATCTTTGTACTTAATCGCGGCAATTATTTTTTAAACTTTTGAGAAAAATTGGGCAAATTTTTTAGATCTGGATACTAGATCATGCGCAAGCAACCCGTATTCGCCAAACAAGACCGCGAACACGCCTGGTTCATTGAAACATATGGAGAAACGCAGTTGGAATCGTGTGCAAAGCCACGGCTAGCTATGAAAAAGGTTTACGACAGCTGAAATTCCGCGACCGTCGCGTATATACTGTCTACGTTATGCCCGGATAGTGGAGTGGCTAAAATATGGTAGATACCCAGCGCATTGTGCTACCAGTCTTTCGCGCTCGCGATCCTTGCCCATTTATTTGAAATACGCGGTGGAACAAAAGGTGGGGTAATGATCCGATGCTAGTGCTTCATACTGCCACGAGCAAAACGAAAACGAATGCGAAATTCGCGGCGGAGGATTTACGCCTATTTTCGTGACCAGATATTTTTTATAAAACGCGTTTCGAGCAGTGAATATTGCGACGGCAATACGATAGAAATCCTTCCTTTCTCTGAGTATTTATAGCAGTCATCTTTAATTAAATTGAATTACTCGCTACGAGGAAACAGAAGCTCGTGTATACTAATCTCATGATGCAACCGATATTGAGATCTACGGTGCATGCGCAACGAAGCGACGTTTATTAAAAACAGTGAATATTCTCTAGTCTCACACTGATATGTAGCTTTTTCTATTGTTTATATTATCAGATTGCAAAGCTATCTTGCAAAAGAAATGCATTCACCACATTTTAAACTAAAAATTTAATAGAAATTATTTATTTTTTATTACTATTACTATTACTATTTATTACTATAATAATTTTAAACATTAATGTTTACGTATTCAAATTGTAATTTAACGTTGATGGATAAAATAAACCTGTTTGATATATAATTTATTTAAAATATATTTATAATAACTTAATCATACATGCAAATTAATTACTAGCGAACGTTAGCAATTATGAAATTTATATAATTATTTTATAAAATCTTTCTTGATTAAAACTGGATTTTGCACGATGTATTATATTTTTTTTAAAGTCATTCACCTTGTCTTGATCCAATAGATTTCCTCTAAATTTCAACTGATCAATAGCTGTCTGCATTGAATGATTTATATAGATGAGGCTTCATTATCACATATCTCGCGAAATTGCACTGTTATTGATACGTGTCTGCACTAAACCGCATACGGGCGGCAATCGTTTTCGCGCATCTGCCGCGGCGCGAAGGAAACAAAGTTTAATTCTTCGGCAAGAGTTTCCGCGTATACACACAGACAGCAGCCGACGGGAAAGACTCGATTAATCATATAAGCAACTTTTGCCGCAGTTCTCGCACGAGACGGCGCGGCGGCGGGTTCGGGAGGGCGGTATGATGTGATGGCGAAAGCTGCCGCGCGCACAACGAGTGGAGGCCGAGGGGTCAAAGGGGATAGGGTGGAAAACGGTGGCTGCGAAACGGGTGCTCCGTTCGAAATTGTCACGATGATAAATCGCGTCGGTATCGTATATCTTGATGGCGCGTCTCCAAGCACTTGCACACGGCCGAAACTATATTTTTCCTGGATACGGATACGCGAAAACGGGGACTACGTGCGGGAAGTAGAGCGTRAGGACCCGGGAAGGGAAGGGAAAGGGGGCATGGTTACGAGCCCATAGATACGTGTGCATTTGTAGATTTCAACGCGTACTCATCGAGAGAACGCATGCCGCAACTTTGTCATGCACGCTCGGGGAACAATACCCGGCGCTTGCACCGCGGGAAAAAGCATAGATCCACGATCAAGTACCCGAGAGCGAATGTTGAAATATTTTTGTCCGGGAATTCAAAGCATTTTTTATTGGGATTGAGATTCACATTGAAATTTGTAAAATGTCACCATCAAAATGCGATTAAAGGGATTTGTTGAGATTTATATAAGAGTCGAAATTGATAGTCTTTTCTATTGATACTGAATATTTAGAAAAACGATATTCATAGGATTCATACCGCATTTTTTGTACGTTTAGTGTTATAACGTATTTTATTTTTTATATAAATATTTTTTTCAAGTATCTTAACAATGAATCACCTATTTGATAGTGTAACACTAATTCCTTCCCATAGGGAAGATAAAATTGATTGATGAAACAGGGAGTGCGATAAATAAAAAATTATCCTATTATTTTGACATGGATGACAACAAGCGACTTCGTCAGTTGATATAGGAATGCAACTGAGATAAAAGTAGAAATGCAAAAAAATAACGACGAAGAAACATTTAATGAAATATATTATTTTATTTATTCGTTTACATTATAGCTCTATTCAGAATCTGAATTCAAAAGACGAGCGGAGAAAAGAAACGCGGAATAACCATTCTCCTTCTGTGTGCCACGACTCGAGGCAGCCTTCATATTTTTCTCTCCTTGTTTTCGTTGTAAAACATCGTGTTCTTGGCAGTTTCGCGACGGACATAATAATTATCAATACTCGAGATTCCTCAGAAACGTACTGTTATGCCAAAAAGAAAGATCTGCATAAAATGAGAAAGCGAAGAACATAAAACAGCGTTAAAAATCTCTTCCGTAGCGAAGTTTTAAAGAAGATTTTGAAGAGAGAATATGTATTTTTCTTTGTAATGGAGTTGTTTCAAAAAATAAATGTGTTTTTGTGGTTTAAAAGTATCTTCCATTGAAGTATCTTACGCAATACTATTGTTTGACCAAGCGTAATATTATATTATTATATAATATTATATTATTTAAGAATTTAACAACGTAATTTTTTTCAAGATTTAATTTACAGATTCGATTATAACACGCTTCGTTCGCGAATAAACATCGCTTCGGTAAACACACACGAGACGTTCTCTATCCTTTCGGTAGCTAGTTCCAAGTTCTACTCTGGCAAACAACGCGGCGTTACGTTTGCCGTAGTTGTTGGAGTGAAAAACAAATATTGTCTGGTGCTTGGACTAGCACGAGGCAGTGCTGCGACATTTCGGACGAAGGTTGCTCGCCGCTGCGGAACGAACGTGTCATTATCCTTAGTCGCTAAGCTCCATTAGAAACTAAATGCACCGCGTTCCGGCTGGCAAACATGGGACTACTGCGAGAAATCTGACTGATTATGGAGACGTGAATTGTGCATTGTCAATGTGTTTTCTGAAAAAAAATAGATATCAGAGAGAGAGAGAGAGAGAGAGAGAGAGAGAGAGAGAGACGATAAATTCGTTGATCGATATTTAATAATAACGAAATTTAAAATACAATCGGATCGATTTTAATATATTCACTTTTAAAAGTTTTTCGAAAAAGATTCTTTGCATTTTAGATCAGAACGCATTTTCTGACGATAATAATAGAAGTACTGACGTTTGAACATGACGCGACTATAACCGTAAAGGAGGCATCAACGACGTTTAATGTGTGTTTCTGCGAAACAGCGAGTACAACTTGAGTACATCCTGAGAAGCGCTTGTGGAACTATAGCACAGCGCGACACGGAATTCACGCTCGGTCTGATCTGAATATTAATGCTCGATGCATATATCTTTATCATACAGTCTTATCCAAGAATATATCTTCCAACTAGAACATAGCAAATCATAACCAAAGTTACAAGCATGCAGTTTCTACTTTACATATTACAACAAATATTAGCGGAATATGTTTTCTCAATAAGTTTATTCATGAACGAATTTATACAATTTTTATTACACAATACTGGATAAATTATTAAATTATAAGTGTAGAGAATTTATAAGCACACATAATAATATTGGATTTAATAATTTAAAAATTTAAATGATTTATATATACATATAGTTTCTATTTTTCACATCTTGCAATAAAATTTTATGTAACAACGGCGATTTTGTTACTTGATATCATTATGTATGCGTTAATCTTACAATTAGTGCGACGCGCGAATGACTTTGCTCGTTAGTTTGGAATTTAGCTAATATCTCGCAAGAAACGTCACTTCGAGTTATTTGATCGGCAGGATGGTCAGATGATTAATTATACTATGAAACGCACAGTCATCTAAAGCCACGGACAATAGGAAGCCATGATTGTGGATGGCTAAGATACATTCTGACGCACAATTAATCGATATTCCGTCTAATTGATACCTAACTTGATTAATAATTATGACGGTTCATCGCGCATTCAATAGCCATGCACGTTTACAACAAAGATCAGCGAATTAATATCAATATTGCCTTTATTGTTTTAAGATATTAACGAATGAAGAATTATATTATTAATATCTAATTATATTATTATATTATATTATTATATTATATTATATTATATTATATTATTATATTATTAATATCATTTTCCTCTCGTATAATAATATATATGATTATAAATTCGTTATTCACGCCTCTGGTTTAATTCGAATTTTCGCAAGGCGGGAAATATTTGATGCTATCAAAGGCATACCTGTGCTAGAAGAGCGTATACTTCACACAGCCGTTATATATTATTTATACTTTGACAACCCTTTCAAGAGTCGAGGATGATTGAGTCCTACATAATCCTTTACATCCTGTTAAATGAATATTTAATGGATACTAAATTAAATAGGCAGCACGGCCTAATATCTCCACAAGAGATAGCGCTCCTTTAATTAAGTCTTGGCCAAAAAACATGTGCTTCACCTTGAAACGAAAAGCGCGCACTGCAGGATGGACGTGGAAAACGCGGTTGCAGGCTAATTTGCGGCGGTGCTAAACGAGGAGTTGCCGAGGCATCAAGAAACAGGGCTAGACAAAGGGTGAAGAAAGGAGGGAGAGGAAGCGAGGCAAACTTTAGACATACGGCGTGAACTCACGTGAACTGCGGCCCGAGTAATTATCTTTGCAACGAGAAATGTTATTTACTCGTACCTATTTGCCTTTTCGGACATTTGATCTTCTCTATGAAGAACCTGGCCATTTAGTCTCGGCATGAACTGTTTGTCTTGGAAACGTGCAAAAGATGTACATTATAGTTAAAGTACATTATAGTTAATTACTTCTACTTACCCGCATACATAGCGAAGTATAATAACTGAGAACAGAGACAATTCGGATAGAAAACATTTCTGAGCGAAAAGCAAATTGCAGATTGCAAGGGAAGAGATATAGAAAAAGAGAGAAAGAGGAAAAAAGGGATGAAACAAGGGCTGACCCACGGTCTTTGTGTCGTTGACATTCTGGTAACCACTGATTCTCCTTCCATCGAAACCCTCTTTTACCGTTAGGTCGGTTTTATCAAACGGAACTAACCATAATTGCATGGCACAATCACAAGCCACTTGCGACTTTCTCTTCTGTTCTTTCATGCTTTCCAGTTATATGTTTCTTCTTCTATTTCGATCACATAGTTCCCCGGCTATGCGCCCAATCAGCAGTTGGATTAAATTAACTGCATCGGCACCTTTTGGACGAACCTGTTCGTAGCGGCAGTCGGAGATTGCTTCAAAAAGAAGAAGAATAAGAGGATAAAAGAATAAAAGGATTTCATTATGGAAGGGGAAACCCTTGACACGGTTACGATAGAGGTGTCTGACGGAAGTGGCGAATTATAATTGGAAGATCGTATACAAGAAGCCGTTGAATGTGAGATTGACGGTATGAAACAACTAAAGATCGCCATTGCAGCCAGCATCGTTTGAGCCAGATATATTGCTGCAAAAATTAATTCAACGAATAAAAATATTATTTATGTCCGTGGCAGCTGCAAATAATAAAAAAAAATAAGTATAGAAGCATAGCAAAAATGTTATGCCTCAATAAACATCGTAGTTGTATCACGAAAATGTCCCAGTAGATAAAGTCAGGTCAGCATCTGGTCAGACCACGTAAATTTCTCAAACGCAATGATTTCTATTCGTTTTGATGGAAAAAAAATAATTATTTATCGTCTAATGTTTCTCTTGTTTCATTTCTGTATGATATGAAAAGAGACATAAGAGAGAACAGAAAAAATAGAAAAGAATTTTGTCCAAATGATTGTTGGATGAAAAAATGCTGTTATTTGCGCGAGTTGAGTTTATACAGAGAAACCCTTAACGGAGTTATTTTTTTTTATCCTGAAATGATAAAGTTACAAGTTGCTCTCTACTTCGAACGTAATCGTAGACCGGAAAATGTTACGGTGTAGGAAAATTTCAGGAATCTCGGTTAAAGCAGTGTTAAGAACAGTTAAGAAGATAGCGCGAGCTAATAAGGCGGACGAGCGATAAGTGCATGGTAAGGGGTAGAAAGGGAGGGAAAGAAGAACAGGTAGTTCCTGCAGCTAAGCACCTCGATCGTCCACCGATGCGCTATAGGAGCAAGTGCAGGTCGTCCTTGCAGAACTCCGAATGGCTTTCATAACTGCTGGACAAATTCGTGATAAAACCGGCGACGATAGATAACGATGAGTGAATAATACTCAGCGGTAAAACGACAGGATAACTTCGGCTTGTCACATTATGAACGACTGAATCGTCGACCTCCTCCTCCGCTTTTCGCTGGCGTCGCTGTAATGGGGTCGTCATCCCCCTCGGCCTCCAAAGTCCTCGCCAGCCTCCTCGCCAGCGACCTCGTGAAACATTATGGGGAACCATGACCTCCGACTTATGCACCGCTCGTCGCCTCGATGGAGATACGCTAACGAGACATCGACGACATTTCCAAGCAGATGAAAATGCAAATGCCAGCGCAGCTGAGTCCTAGAAACTATGCGGTCTCTCCTCGCTCGGCGCGATATGAATTTCATTCCGATTGAGACGTGACGGAAATTAAAGTAACCGCGTAAGATAATTATTATGTCTGTCATGTTCACATTTTATATTCAGGTAAATTAGATAATAATTGATAAAATGAATGGAGAGTTTTATTTCATGTAACTTTTTGTTTTAAATAGATACACGACAATACTTTTTGCTTTTATTCTTTTTTTTTATCTCTCTTTGCGGCCTACTTTTATATTTATCGCATTTATAAGTAATAGATAACAGTTGAATTAAAACGGTACATTATTTTAAAAAATACAATTCCGAACAGCCAATATTATCTTCAAATTAATATATATAATATATATGTATTTTATATATATTATACATGTATATAATTATAATATGTATTATATGATTTACCAATTAATTTAAAACGGTTTTCTGTCTGTAAATAATATTGTTGCATATTCACGTTTTATGTATGTAATTATAAAATTTTTGTTTTTTTTTTTTGCTGGAAAATTTGATGGAAACAAAAATTTTGAAAAATCTTATAAACATCCAAGCTGCAAATATTTTATTTTAGAATAGCCGTTTTGGTAACTCTGTAGAAAATAGGTTTCAATAGTCTCCCTTAGTCTTGGAATTTTCCACAAGAGTTCTTTGAGACCTGTTCGTACTTCATCTCTTAATGATCATCCGTCAAAGGGACCCCTCTAATGAAATATTTTGCTATTTTGTTGCAGACGAGATTTCATATCGACGGAAAAAAGCTTTTTAATCTGGGCAAAGTCATTGAAGGATTGAAGAAGAGAGTCTATATGAGTTTAATTCCGCTTGGGAGTGAGGAAAACAGAAGTCCGGTAGCTCCGAAAGGAAGAAAAAAGATGGGAAATAGTGGAAACGGTCTGGCACGAGCGTAAAAAAAAAAAAGAAGAGAAGAACGAGCAGCGAGAGAGTAGTAAGGCCGTTATTCTCGCGATCGCCGTCGGTAAAAGCGATGATTGTGTCTTCATGTTATACTCGAAGGAACGAAGTAATACGTTCTGAGAAGAAGGAACGTGAAGTATAGGGTGCATAAATCAGGACTCGCGCAGAAATGAAGATTCTGTCCAGGAAGAGGAATAACGGCGACGAGAGTGCAAAATTTTACGTGACATAAAGCCCTCTCGCTCAATGACGCGGAAAAAGTGCGTTTGATAAACAACGGGTCGCTATCCCTTCAGTCTAAATTTCCATATCGCCAATGGCAGTATGCGTGTTAGGCACCAAGTCATGTCGAGCATCAATTAAAGCAGAGACGCGTGATTGCGCTTAATTAATTAATTTCGCTGCCTCGCGAGTCGATTACGTCGTACCGTCGCACTCGACTATGACCCAGAAGATTAGTATTACTCATGAACAGAATAAAAACGTCTTATTCTTTCCATTCAATCTCCCCTCTCCCGAGGGTACATCTCGATAGCTTCTCTATTTGGATCCTCAAAATTAATATCGCTGTTGAATCTTCATCCCTCGAGAATCCATTCGCATGTCGATCCTTCGCTCCTATTAGTACGCAGACTTGCTTTAATGAAATTCCTCTTGTGAGAACTCTTTAATTGAATCGCGTATAAATATTATGTGTGTAGAAATCACGCAGCGTATTCTTGTAATTTCCTTCGAGCTTCATCCATCGGGCGGCTTCAGATCGCAATGATATGAAAATACCGGCTATCAGTCGCGACGGGATAAAAAAAAAACGGCGGTATCGAAAGAATCGGTATTCGTTCGATTGTGTAGATATTCAACGGCTGTGACGTATTGTTGTGCTCTCGCGCTCGAACGAAAAAAAGAGAAGAAAAAGGAGAACTTGCGGAAGGAGCAAGAAGCGTAGCGAACAAAAACGGAGAGAAGTAGCGGAGGCATGTCGGAGAAGATGATGTCGAGACGGAGAACTGATTGAAACGAGAGAAAAAAATGACGACTATCGAGGCCGTTAGTGAAATGAGTGCGGTGCGCCGGGCGGTATGGCTCAGCGCTGTGTTATTCGCAGCGACTCCCTTGGCCTACACTCAAGTAACATGGACGCCGATCTACGTGGGAGGATACAGTAAGTACCATTGTTATTTTTTGCTATCGGTGCGAAGCGATGATAACAAAACAGAAAGGAAGTTGGACTGTATTTACGATTAATTGGGATAATACCATCTACTTCCGTGTAGTTTTAAGTACTTAAATATTTTCTATGAAGCACTTGTGATGAAATAATTCTGACTGAAAAATATACTATAATAAAATACAATATTAATGTTGAATTTGTTAGAATTAAAATATAATAATGTCACTAATTCCTTGTACACGTGACTTATTAACGTCATTTATCATTCCGCATTTTCCTGCGGAGCATGCGATATTTGCAGTTGTCACGTACACTAATCTTCATTTTCATATGATAATATATTATGATAAATTATGATTCGGACCGCACTGGCCGTCGCTTCGTTATGAGCTGAAAAAACATGTCAAAACGGGCGCACATACGTTTCCTCTTTTTTTGCGCGACATATTTTCATTCGTCCGACGGGAAAGCGAAAAAGAAAGGAAAGAAGTGGCGCAGTAAACGATGAAATATCGCTGTTATTTTTTCGCGTTTTCTCCGAATCTTTTTTAACGATTCGAACTTTGGCAATCAGGGTTATAGCGCCAACGAGAAAGCGTGCTTCACGATAACCTGTACGAAGGATTGATAGTATCAATTAACGAGCCACGACTGGCTGAAAGTTCGCAAACGAGTACAATTAATAGCGCATCAGCTTTCTGCACGGCAATTGAGAAAAGAGACATCAAAGTGAAATGAACCTATCTAAAGTTGGATAAAAGTCCTCAAACGTCCGTTTTTATAATATTAACGGAATGAAATGTTAAAAGTTACAATAATAATATTTCTTAAAGTAATATTAAATAATAGATAACGATATCTACTTCAATTAATTAGTATTGACTTAAAGTCATTTTTACAAATGAGATCGACTGTAATAAAATAGAAATTGAACATTAAATTGTTATCTTTCAAAGTACTTAATGTGATAATATCACTTTAAAGGGTTTTATGAGAAAATTTTAATTCAAATTATAATGACATTGGAACACAAATTAGACGTTGCTGTGAGGATATGTTCCATTAATGCAATCGTAAATTATTTTAATAATATTTCTCTGGAAAAATGAGTTTAGAATTTAATCTATTGCTGCGTAACCGGGAAGCGTCAAACCGGGAATGATGATAAATGCATAAAATACTCGCTTAAGAGAAAAGCAATCTCACGAGTATTCAGATCTCGACGGACATTAAATTTTTATAACCCGGGACATTTATCCGTTAATGCCGTCACTCCGCCTGATGGACGTTGCAGTAATCGAATTACAGGAATGGTTCGTCACATAATTTATTAGACTGGACAGTTTTAATATATTTTATTGTTAATTACCACGGTTGAAAGTTTAAATCGATAGCTATTACCCATCTATAGTTTTCATTTTACGATCTCATAACTTTTGTGTATGTTAATGAAATTGTATCATATATATTCTGCGTTGATAAGTAGATTGTGCGGTCCATAAATTCATAATATGATGTAATGCGAAAGTACCGTTGAAATGATATTACATACTTTCCTGAATAATCGGATACAAAATTATTATTTAATTTATTTAAATCTATTAACAAAATGATTTTTGTATTATACTTGAAGAACTTTATATTATATTATTACAAATATATTGTAATATTGAAAATCACAATTATAAAATGTAACATAAAAATGGTCGACCGGCTGTATTGGGTTGTCGATAGACAGTATTTTATCCTATGTACTCCCGAGAGAAAATGCGGAAGATCTGGAATCGGTAACAATGTATCTACAGCAGGATCAAATTATCGCACACACAGAGAACGATATTGCAAGAGGGTTTAGCCCAAGTAGAGTTTTACTGAATGATCATTCGATCCACGTAGAACGGATTGAAAACCAATCACGCTTCGCTCCGTAGAACGATATAGGGCCCCGCTACCTAGAAATCAATCTGAAACGTGCCCGAAGTAACTCAATTTTCTCCAGTTATGTCTAAGGTTACCGTTGCACTTCGTGTATAAGCTGATATGAGAAGGTGAGCGTCCTTGAGTTTGCAACTTTCGCAAAGTCTGATCGCAGTCTTAATCACTAGAACTTCATCGTGAGAAATTAAGCACTACGGTCCTACAACTCCGACGTATCTTACCTTGTTTGTCTTAATGAACAAGTCTCAAAGTTGCGCCTTCCTTACCTTTCCGAGATTTATTCGCTAACATTTGTAATAGGAAACACAACGATTAAGTGATATCTCTAAAAATTAAAAACTACATTCCAAAATTAAAGTTACACTCTATATACTAGAGAGTATTTTAACGCTCTCTAATATTATAATTTTGGAATGTAATGTTTAATTTCTCTAGAGATATTAGATAGTTACTGTATTTCCGCTCAGGAGTAATCCGTTATATCATGTCAAGTTTCTGTTAACAAACACAAGTCCGGAGCAACATACAGAAATATACTTGGCATATAAGCATGACGGTGCAAATGTGGTATATATTTGCCGAGCGAAATGTCGCCTTATTCAAAGTCCGAAATAGTAACGCACAGTATATCGTGGGAGAACTGAGAACCTACTATTGCGCGCCATTGTGGCGCATCAATCTTCTAGATCGTTACGCGTCCTCCGTCCATTTAGTAAGGTCCCTCCAGTTAGATCCTGGCTCCGTCGTAAACGATGTCGTCGCGGTAACGACTGGGCTAGACAAGCGGATCCTTTAAAGCGTGATCCAGGGTTGCGTGTAGATCCGTCGGAATAATTCAAGCCGCAAACATCGTGCTCCAGTGATGGTGGATCAGACTGAAGAGAACCTGGAGTGAGTTTAGGTGAAGGGGAAACGAAGTGGTAGAATATAGGATCGCCGCTGAAGACTCTCCTTTGCAAGTTGGTTGTCGTCGGTAGCAGACTGTACTCTAATTAACGGCGGGTAACAAGGGTACCCGAGAGGGATGGAGATTCGTTGTAATAACTTGCGCTATGAAGTGATAAAGGAGGTGGAGGAAGAGAAGGAGGAATCGCATACAAAAGAGAACGGATGGGTGGGGAGAGAGTGATATTCGAGAGGAGCGATTCTCGAATCGGTATCTCAAGTACGCCCGTCTTAAAATGTTGTCGATTAATTAACACCCGAACACCCGCTTGCTGTTTCTCGGTGCGGAAATTTCCAACTTTCATGACGTGAAAAGGTTGAAACCTGGTTGACTTTGGTGAATATTGCGCGATACTGAGAAGACTAACTACTGTAAGCAGAAATCGGAGATGAATAGTCTCTCACGTCGCGTTAAGCCGATATAAATGAGCTGAAAGTCATTTGTCATGCGACTCTATAGGCTGCTTTATACAAGTTACCAAATAATTCAAAATAGTAAACGCTTGATGAAAGAAATGAAGCTTTTTTCAGTTTTTCTGCATAAAACATTTTCTCTCGCGATAAATTTTTTAACTTGGACATTAGACACATTACGTCATAGTATTTGAATAAGATCTGAAAAAGTTTTATTATATTCATCAATATAACATTTATTTTTCTTTATCTTTGAGTTTACTTTTTAAATCCATTTTTGAGTCTATTGCGGAAAACGAGAAATAAAGCATAAATTGATGTGTTTTGTTCTTTGAATTTCGATAACCACAGAAAAATAGATCAATGGGCCGATATCTTGCGACAGTACGTATATGTAGATAGCACGAAGAATGCATTGTGAGTCAGACCTGCGTACTTAATTCACATATTACTCACACACGAGCTATGAATACACGCAGCATGTTACTGCTTACGCGCACCTTGTCTCATTATTCGAACTTCAAAAGAGGATCATACTTCCATTGTAGCATAGCAGTAATTATATTCCTTTCATGCACCGTTATTATGTTACGTTCGTCATTTATGACGAACTGGTCCTTATAACAATAGATGATTGATGTCGTCTAAGCCAATATCGTGGATCAATAAATTATCCAATAACACTGCCTCATGAAAATGACAAGAGTGATTTACCGCGATATCGGAAACGAAGTGTCGGTTTGATTTAATCTCAGATACAATTGCTCAAAAATTCCTCGTTCTACTTCTTTAAGTTATCTATGTTATTTCTTGATGATAGACAAAGAAACGAGCTTCTTTTACGCGTGCGTGTCCAACTTGGCGAATGAAGTCGGACGTTGTAAAAAGACTTATGCTCGTAAATCGCGGCGAGATTCAAGTTGGACGAACGCGAGTAGAATATTGCTATCAGTCTTCAAAGATCGCGGGTGATTCTCGAGAAAAGACATACAGAAATCTTTTGTCATTTTTCCCCATTTACTTTCTCGTTTCGCACTGCTTAATCTTATCACGCGCGACGGAGATTCGGGCGGTTCAAACTCGTTCGTTACTACTTGCTATCCTGAAGAGCAACTTTGCTCACGAGCCAAACTTCGATCCTTTCGCGGTTTTTATTGCGTTGCTTTATTAACAAGACCACGGGAGCGTGCTACGCGACGCGAATTAATTACTTTGTGTTTGCGCGAAACTTGTTTCGTTCCAACAACGCGATAACAATGTGGTAACTTCTACTGGCGGGTCAATCGTGTACGAAATAATATATGTTACAAGCAATTATTCGAATGACGATAATAAATAATTTTTATTGCAAAAACATTTTGCTTAAAAATATATTCTTCATGATTGCGCGTTGTTTCCTCTATGATAAATGATAAACATTCGTATTGTGTCTAAATATATTCCAATATTTTAAAAATAACCGGATCACAAGAAATCCGATTATTTTAAAAAATATAAGGAATTTCTTTATATATATATATATATATATATATATATATATATATATATATATATATATCCAATCTCAAACAATATTGCTGAAAATACAGCATTGTACGAGTTATAAATGCGTATCCGTCATATTGATTTATAAGTCAAAATGTAAGCATGCCGAGAGAGAACGTGACAATCTCGCGCCGTACATTTGAGGAGACGGCAAAGGACGGGTATGCGGAGTGCACGAAGGCGAAAACGTTTGTTTGGATGAGTAAACAGGGGCGATTCTGTTTGTTTTTCGAGGAGGAAGAGCACGTCTCGGCGTATGCATGGAACAAGGTGCCTCTCTCACCCTCCCCCGTATGCGCGTTTCCGCACGAATGACAATTCAATATTGAAGCTAAACTTGCTTTCATAAGCAACTGCTGTCCACCAATTTGTGTGTTCACAACAATAAAACATACTTCCAAATCCAGAAAGCGCTCTTTCAAAGTGAATTGTAAACTTCGCCCCAGACAACTTTGTTTTCCTGGTAGACGGATGCTCAGTTGATATTTCTCACTGATTGTGAGATTGTGTATCTTAGCTCTCTTATTTATTAACTTGATCTCGTTTGAAATTTTGTTTCCTCCGATAAACTACACTGCTAGTGAAACTATTAGAAATACTATTTTAATTTCTTCCGCGTTGTTATATAAATTGAACCATAAGAATAAATATTCAAATATAATAAGGCGAAACCTTATATTATTACAAAGAAAAATTGTATTCATGACATTGATTATATTTGTAACAAATATTTTTAAAATTGATTTATCGCGTAAATTTCCCGTATCGAGAAATGCAATCACAACAAAGTCATAGCGCGAACACATCAATCGATTATATTATCGAATCGTTCAACAGGGGAGCAGCTGTAAAAAGGTGCTGCATAATGAGAAAAGGGGTTCCATCGATCTCACGATCGTGGCGGTGCATTGTTACAATTTACAATACATACAGATCACCGCGAGCGAGCGAACTTGAAAAGCCACCTGCTCACGCGGTGTTCAGGTGTATTGTAATTTCATAGTCTTCGAGCCCCTATTCTCCTTCCATCGCGCTGTTTCCCGCCGGTCGACGGACCGAGGACCGTCGGGCAAACTGTAATCCTGTTTTCTAAATGTAACCCAACTTCGGCGAACATGTGTATGTCCGACCGCAAGCACTGTTCGACAATTTGTCTCCGCGCCCGACGCTTCGCCGCACTTCTCTCTCTCTGTCTCGTCGGAACTCTCCTCGTTGCCCTCTCCGTCTCCTAACTACATTCTCCCTCTCGCGCGTTCGATATCTTCTCCAGGGAAACAAGGCCCCCTGCGCGAAACTGTATTTCCTTCGTTGTATTTGTGCGTATGCATACATAACGTACGCGTTGAGATAGTGGCGCACGCACGTGTTCGTTTAGATCCATGTGTATATATGTGATGTTCGTGCACGTGTAGGCTAATATAGGTTACATAGGGTACATAGGGCAGTCGTCTGTATACATTGCAATACGTGCATGTGTCCGTTGCTCACAGATTTTTGGATGTGGTTTAACGCTCCGCTTGGTCTTCGATGTAACTTTCGCGAGAATTTCATTCGGTGTTGCTCTTTAATTTGCGTCAAAGATTATTGAACTATGATAAATCTAAACCATCATCGATACTATAAACTGTCCTATTTGTAGCTGATTTGTTTGCATCTCCTACAATGAACAATTTTTGTTAAAACGCGTCATATGCGTTTCTTGCTTCTTCTCAGTGAATTATGTTTGTATATCAATTTTGTTTTTGAATAATTTTAATAATGGATTGAAATAATGGATTATCTATTATTATATATATATTATTATCTTTGTTATTATTATATGATAGCATGCAGTTGTAAGAAGGTTTGAATATGAAATATCAATTTATTTACGAGAGTTGTCATATAATAATATCAAAATATTATCTGTAATGTAATAATAATATAATAACAAAGGTACATCATTTGCTAATGACATGCACATTTCTGTCCGTAGATCTCATTGATATTACTTTTGTAAATTATCAATCTGTTATAATTGAAAATATTTGTCATTTTATTTCTGAGAAGAATCGCTAAATTATATCATCAGATTTATTAAGCCATGCACGTAAATCGAGTTTGCTCGACAAACGATCAGTGGTACGTACCGTCGAAATTCAAATTTCTCCATTCGAGTCACTCGTCATCGCTCAACGAAGCTCGTAACATAGCAGTTTGGCAAGAACAATTAACCTCGGGCTGATGGCATTTAGCAATACCGGTCTAATTCAACCGTCGTCAGATCTCGCATACCGTTCCTTCATCCGACTCGTATCTCGTATCTGACAATCGATTCCTGTTAATCCATTCCGCGCAGTGCACACAATCACCGATCTCGTTGCACTGGAATGTTTTATACGGACCTTTGTTCGCAAATTCACGAGCAAGCGGCAGTGGGAAAATCGATCTTCTTTCCTCTTGCATTGCGTCGATACAAGTCCCGTTGAAATTCGACGCCGATAGCAGACACGTATACAACATTGTCGAATCAACATCGATATTTTCACGATGACTCTCTCTCTTTTTTCTTATATTTTTCATATATCTTTGATATTGATTGAAATTTAATGGATACACACACACACACATATATATATATATATTCTAGCTAACAATTTAAATTACATTCACACAATCAGTAAAATTTTTTTGCGTATAAATCACTACATCGTTATTGATTATCACAATGATAAGCATGAAATATTTTAATGTATCCAACAATAATACTTCATATAACTTTTATTTTATGTATTTCTTATAATTTTATCAAAAAATTAACCTTTTGCAGCAATCATTGTCGAAGAAAATCGATTTTGTATATTCGTCTAATCAATGATAACGAAATGTTCATGGAAACTATGGAAATACTCGGTTAATTAGCCTTCGAGTGTCGTTAGTAATTACTATTGCTTCGTACATTCAACGATGTTTTAACGCAACATCGAATGATCGTCCGGAAATCGACCGTTGCTCACGGCAACCTGAGCCAGAAGAACGTGTCGTGCGCGAATTGTCGATATTTGAGAGAGCGGCAATCGCAGCCGCTCGTCATCGCCCGGTATGGAGAGAGAACGGCTCGTAACTTGCAGCAAGAACAATTAGCCGGCGGGCCTGCCGGAATTGCCATGGGCGGTGCAGCCGGCTGGTTGCTCTCGCACTCGTCATGAGTGTTCTCCGCGCAACCCCCTTCGTACTATCCCTCTGGGTTCGTCGCGTCTCTCTAACGATTCTTGTTGCACTAAAGCAACCCCGACGTGAGTTACAACCCTCCGCCAAGTTTCCACGGCGGCGGCGGCGGCGGCGGCGGCTGCTACAGTCTGCCAGTAATATTGTTCAAAATATCCGGAGCTAACTCCGGCACGTCGCGACGCCGTGCATGCTTCCGAATGAGAGTGCGTTGTGCTTCAACTTTGTTCTTCTCGCATTGCACTGTCCGCGACCGGCCTCGCGCGAAGAACGAAAGTGCTTTCGTGTATGCCGGATAAGTAATGTCGCGGCGCAAGTTTCGAGAATGCGGCGATTCGAGTACGCGAAGAGCATTACGACTAATTAGATCGTCATGAGATGCGTGACGCAGAGATAATATACTCTTAACTCTCTATGTATTTGGTGTATGTAACTCTCTAAAAAAAACTTCTAAAACATAATCCTGCACGAAAGTCTACGAAATGCGAATTTAATGAACAGCCTCATCCCTATATTTCTAAGAATTTGCAATACCAAAAATGTCAGTCAAACAAACGGCAATAATGAATACAAACTGGGAATTGGATACAACTCGGGTCATTATTTATCTGCATTATGACATATCTACGATTGTAACTAAGCAATACAATTAAAACCATGTTAAAATAATAAAACCAGTTTACGTCACGTATCGTTCTGATTTGAGTGCCAACCAGAGAGAAAACGAACAGAAAGGGGAAAGAGAGAAAGAGGCAAACCTATTTATTTAATGAAAATTAACCAACAACCGCGTATCGCGCGAAACGCGGCAAAATAATGAACTTTGGGTGAAATAAGGGCGAGCGATAGCAGAGTAGAGAACGCGGTGGATTATATTTCAATTTCGACTTCGGTAGAAACACGATGATAAAGCAAAACGTGCGGCGCGTATCTTGCCAGGCGATAAAGCCGCGATATCTATCCGCCATAAAATGCAAAATCCATCTTAGACGAGGGCGTGATACGAGGGATGCGATACGTTGCTGTTGGTGCAGGATTAGTGCACTTCGAACGATTAGGAGTAAGTCGTTTTTATCTGAGCACTTTTCGATACCGGCCAAATGTTTCTGAGATATTGCGTGTGCTGTGAATTATGATTGCAAAAACGACTTATCTCTCGAAGCGCACGTACGAGATGCCCCGTTGGGGCTAAATTGTATCTGCGAGAATAACTTCATGGTACGGTGAGCAAACAGTGGTATTATTTAATCATAAAGTAATTTATTAGCTCTCATTCGCAATTGTTAATGCTGATACATTTTTCTCATCATTGAAATTTAAATCTTTCCTTTGTTCTGTGTCGCAAAATTACATTTGTCGCGGCTCGATTTAATTCTATTTTATATCATGACATAAATATACCGAAAGTAAGTGTGTTTTGAACACTTTTAATGTCATTCTCTTAATTACCTTCACTCCTATTAATTACTTAAACCCGACCGCGGAAATGAAATTTCACGAATGCACGTGTAATTACTTAACTACTGTGTTAAATTAATGCGAGATTATATACGGTGTGAAACTATGTACGAGATATAATGTGCTTTCGAACTTACCGGAGTTAAAGAGAGTAAATTCGTCGTTCGTAGTGCTTAATCAATTTGAGAGGAAAACGCGTCTATCTACTGACTGTCCATTAACGAATTGTCGCGGATCGATCCGATATTTTCAGTTAATTAAAAGTACATTTAGAACATCGAATTTGCAGTTTAACTGGACGAGATTTAATGTTCGTAGTTACGGTCCGAGGGATTCTCGATGAAAAATGGAGATAAAAGAAATGCAATCGTTTTATTACAATCAGCGAAACTATTTAAATCTTGTTGCGGAAAATATATTTTTCGAGTTTCATGTAGAATGCAAAAGCATTCGCTCGTTTATTTCAGCATCGATCGATTTGAAAAAGAATCGCACTTGTAATAAGAGGAGAGTCATCAAGAAATAAAACAGTAATAATTGTTCGTTAACGTCGCTATGATTTTTTTTATCACACTATAAATCGCATGATTTTAATTAAAAAGTTTAAAAATTAAAATAAAATTAAAATAAAGTTATTTCATGTATGTTTAATTAATAAAAAGTATAACTAATAAAATATATAAAAATTAAAAATTCAATCAGAAGTAAAAGTAATAATTTAATTTATAGAAATTGTATTTTTAATTGTATTTTTTAATTGTAATTCGATTGTAATTGTAATTTTATCTCTGAAATGTCAAATATCAATTCGCGATTATAATCTATTCCAAATTGACAAAATTACAACCTGACGAAATTAATTTGTGACAAGCTACAGAATATTTGGCGTATATTCATCTCATAACATTAAATATTTTGTATCAGTAATAAATTGGCGGTTGCTCGATGTTTTTTTTTACGCTCGCGGCGTACGGTGCGTCGCGTCGTTTTGCGTACTAGTGCGTCACAAGGTCGCCGTGCTATCATCAGCTATCACTCGTACGGCGATAGTCGAGGGAGATAGCGGTGCGAGTCGCTCCGCGTATTTCCGAAATGCTCTCTCTCGAAACGCATTCGCGATAATACGAGGAAATCATTATGAATAGTTATCAGGCCGCACGGTGAATTCATTCTCACGATTTATTCTAACGCATTAAGTACTTCCTCGCGCCAATGAGCAGATTGGCACACACAATGCACTCGCTTTTTGCGATATACAATATGCATACGCATAGCTTTTGTGAGATTTACGAGCGATAATAACGCTTAGATTCGAGTATATTCCGCATCGCGGTTTGTGAGTTTCGCTTCGCAGATCTAAATATAATATACCTACCATTTTTGGATCGAGAGAATACGAAATAATACGTGAATTGTGGGATTAAATGATCGGAAAGTGATACTCTATTGTTTGTTAATAGTTAATTTGAGAGGGTTATCCTTACCAAGGATAGAATATTCGATATACGTTTATTTCAGTTAATACATACCATTACATATTTCGTAGCGATAACGAATTGACGAATTGTGCGATGCTCGACGCCTGTTTTGTTTCCGAGAATACGCTATTGTTCGCTATTGATCGAAGTCATTCGCGCCTCCGAATCTCAAGTCAGCAGGCAACAATTACAAGCCACTCTTAACATTATTTCTTAAAACGCGATAAGTTTTATTTAAGAAAAAAATCACGATTTTTTTATTACTAATGATTAATAATTTCCACGGTCAACATTTCTAAAGCATCTCGAGGCAACGGTTGGTTTCGGAGCAAATTTTTTTTAGTTGATCGCGTCTTAATTAAACATTAACTCGACTTTTTTAATTGCGTTGTCGGCATCACGTAACGAAATATCACGATTGTCAGTAAATTATAAATGAGTACTTTTCTCCTTCAAAAGCGCAATAGAATAGTGCGCATAATTAATTTCGAGAATCGCTATGAAATATATCGCGCGATTGTAATAATTAATTACGCGATCTTGTTTTCACGAGTGAGTATTGTGAATACAATGACGAAATCTGAGAGGAAGTGGAAGTCTAGGAGGCATCGGGTAAGTAATTTATCATTTGATATTATTTGAGCTACACTCTTATTCAGAATTAATTATTTATAATTATCTTTTGCGTACAATTATATTATTCTATAAAATACTAAATATTTTGATTGTTATAATCTGAATTTATATTTTGTATTTTACAGATCAATATAATTTCAACATAGCTGTAACTCCACCTTTGCGCATCGTGTACTGGTGATAAATATTTTATTTTAATGTGTGTGAGATAACGGATTTTTGAAAATTATTAAATACATAGAACGTGTATAGATATCAAATTAAGAACATAAAAATGTCGCAGGTAAATATAATATTTCATAGATTCGTTGTCTTGAGATGAATGGAAAAATTTGATTAAATTTGATTAATACTAATGTTCAATTCTATTTTAATCATATAGAATTAAAATCATCTATCGATTTATTGCACGATAATTGCACAGAAAGCTTAGAATGAAGCTTATTATATACTCGCAACCTAAAATAAAATTAGAAATTTGAATAGAGTAAGCTCGGCAGAAAGTGATAATAAAAATATAATGACTTTTGAAAAAAAGATTATCTTGAAAACTAATAAATATATTATTTTTTTTATTCGATTTATTATTTTTTTGCCAAGTACTTCTAATGCGCTCAAAATATTTCTGTATTTGTTAAAGTTTTCAGGTTTCCATCCTTACGATATAATTGAACATCATGGAAATATAATACACTAATAATTATTTCAATTTTAATAATTAATAATTAAAATAATTGATTAAAATTTTTGGATTTGTTACTTATTGTTAGATAAAAATAGCAAAATAAAGAAAAAATATAATAAAATTGTAACAATTAAACTATTGATATTTTTATTTAAATTCTTTTATGATATTCATATTATACGAGCTACAAACAAACTATGAAGAACAAGATTTTTACGTGTGCGTTTGTGAAATAAAAATAAATGAATGTCCGTAGAACGATTGTCAGATATGTTATGTGTTTTTCCTTTTCCTATCTTAAATATTTTTTAAATTTAATGTAATTTATACTTTTGAGTTTTTGATCTTTCTTTCCAAAATTAAATATTATATAAACTGACATATAGGAAAAAAAACAATAGTTAGAGACTTTTTCAATATACATTTTTCATAATCATTAAAAAAAAGAAGACAAAGGAAATATTTCATTAATATAGCATATTTCAAATATTTAATTTAAATTTAAATAAAAGAAAAACATGAAATACATAGCGTATTTCAAATACTTGATTTAAAATCAATTACATAGCATATTTTAATACTTGATTTAAAATTAAATAGACTGATTATTAATTATTTATTTTTATATAGCGCGTCAATTTTCTTTTGATCTTTTAATCTATTCATCCGTACAATTTTATCGATAAGTAAATAGTAGAATAAGTAAAATGGGATTTAACGGATATCTCCCTTCCCTGCATGTAGAATTTTTTTGGTGTACATTTATATTGATGTACATATATATATTTACATATGTACATATGTATATCTATATGTTATTTCAGTGCTAATAAATTATGTCATATTAAAATATTCAATATTTTGAAAATACGTATCTCATAATAATTTATTTATTTTAATTTTTAAGCTTTGTAAGAAACCTTAATATGCGATGTATTAGAGGGAAAATGATCAGAAACGATAACATAATTAATCATTATATTTAATAATTTACTGCAACTTCGATTCTTCTCGGATTGATATAATATTAGAATAAGTAAGCAAAGACTCCTGCATCTTGTGCGAAATGCAAAATGCAATTCTCATCTTTACATTAGAGAATATTTTTATCGTTGAAAAATAACAATTTTTTTTATTTTAATTTTTCATCAAAAAGATTTTCTATTCATAGCTTCTATAAACAGTATTAAATCGCGCATTAAATTTAGTTTTATTCAATTATTAACTGTAAATTTAATAATCCACATTTTTAACAACATATTAAAAATAAATATTTAATCCAAAGAAACATTTAAAAAAATTAATTTTTATAAATAATGGATTTTTAAAGAAAAATATTTTTCATAATGCATGCACGCGATATGTTATTTATTTTATCTACACGGAAAGAATAATTTTGAAAGATCCAAAATTTTATATTTTTCTGGATATAGGTCAGAAAAGTAATTTTGTTGAATTATCAAAATAATTATGTAGAACACTCAAACTAGTTGCTAGACTCAAAATTTTTTACAGCATATTTTTAAAGTTCCAAGAAAATTATTTTCAGACCTGTATCCAGCAAAATTTTTCAACAAAATCGTTTTTTCCGTGTCTATCGTATAATGTAATTATTCGTATAACGTTTATTTTAGTGTCTATCCAATTATTCTTCTCTATCTAGTTTTAAGTAATTATATTACAATCAAAGATCTATATATTTTATCTGATAGAAATATCGTATAATATAATTAATCAATATACTTAATATAATCAACGAAGAACGTGTATATTGATCGGTTCAATAAAAGCCTACACGAACCTGTTACGAGTCGAGTTTTTAATTCGACTTCGTGAAAAGTCAAGTACCGTCCCGTCCATGTTAAACGATGGCCCAATAAGAAAACGAGAGATGCTGCAACGCTGGCGAGATTACTTCTTTCCGCTAGGTAACTCCCGAACCTTCTCGTGATATTCGAAAAGTTGGTAGTTCGTTCTACAGTGGCGAGGGAAAATTGCTTACGCTTTTTACGGTCTCGCAAATATACTCGCGGTTCGTGTTTATTCGCGCTGCTAACCAGCTGTGCGATCTGTGGTAAATGATTTTTGTCGAATCTACTCCCATGAATCGTGAGCCCCGCAAAATCGTGAACTTTAATCTCTATCGTGGGAAAGCTAATTTTCTGAGAAAATAGGAATCGAAATGGTAAAAGGATTGTACTTTTACATAATATATCATCATTTTTTGAATATATCTAATATGCGAGATAAAGAATAGTTACAAATGGTTTTTAACGTTTAATTTTTAAGTCAATTGTGAAAAAATAAAAAAATCATACAGTATTCGAGTTTGTGTTGAAGTGGGAGATAAATTGAAAAGTATGAGTCTCATGCGACGCGAGAAGTAGGCTGTCCGCCTTCGAAGAACAGCAATTTTCCTTTCACGGATAAGCACTCACGTCTATTTGCTCGACAGTTATTGATGTCAGTGTCACGAACAAGCTTCTTCTCTCGATTCTCAAGTTCTATGAGAAAGTTTTACGTGATGGTACTGCGTGCCTTATTTTGTCGTTGTAGAAAAAATAAGTTTTAATTTCATTTGTGCTTGGGGAAATATGAGGAATAATCAAATTTATTTTAACATTTTAATCAAACTAGTTAAATTTATTTAAAGTCTTATTAAATTTGTATATCTCTTTTTATAATCTATCAAAATAATTACAAATATATACAAATGGATATCATATCGTAGATTTTATTTTATTACGAACAACTATTGTGTGATTAGTACTTTATAATACAACGGTTTAAGTTTTTAAATATTTTTTAGGTCAGAGTTATGTATTTAAACGAATAGAGATAACTTGTCTTAAATAATTCTTGCTTTAATCCATTTCTAAAAATTTATTGTCTATCATTAGTGCGATAGATTTGATTTGCAGATTTTTAATATTTTCCCGTTGCTAATGATGCATTTATGAATTTAATAGAATATTTTCTCGCTTTTTCCGTTTGGAATTCCAGTAAATCGCGCACTATCCAGAGAAGATCATTATAACGTCCACGATGAAAAAATTCGAACTCTTTATTGTCGCGAAAGACGCTTCCAGCGTATTAGAATTGCGTTAATTGAACGAAAGTTCGTCTTTGAAAGTTTACTTGTAACTTGAAAACATTCTAAATTACTTCTATCGAATTTTACACGGGCCTGTAAGCAGCCACTAAACTTTTCCGTCAGTATACTCAACACTACGCTTCCTTCGTGTATTTCACTTTTTTTCCGAGTTTCGTGATAAACGCTGCCAGAAACTTCAAGGATTTTGTCCGTCAGAAATAGGGATTTGCCTTGAGTGGATCATAATTTTCCGTTCTACCGATCCTCGACTCACTGCCTTCAAACAGATTTCACCTTCCCATTCGACATTTTCTACTTCTTGCCACTCCGACGTCGGCCGTAGATCGACATAACAAGCTTTGTGGACTTAAAGGTCTTAAGAAATGCCGCATGATAACTGCGAGAAGTGCAACGCGATGGAATTCATTGGAAATCAATATTTATGGATAGTCTACCACAATTTGCCGCGGAGATTTCACCTTTCCGCAATCGCGAACCTAATGAAAGTTAACGAAAATACACACTTCCGATGGCTCTTCGTTATTTTTTCTTCTTCCATAACAACTTCTCGCGTTGCAACTTCAGCGTGCAATTGATAAACTTTTGCATATATGCGCTGCATTAATAGAATTTTTGTACGCGCGAAATTTGTGGTGAAAATGGAATACAAATGGAACGCGCGTGCGCGCGCGAGCGGTTTTCACAAAGGGCACCATTGCATCGGAAACGATCGCACAATTCCTTTTCTCTTTTATTGGAATAACTGTTACATGGAACTCACTGCGAAACATCGCGACGAAAATTCCATTGGGCGTTGTTCCACATCGAACTCGAATGTCGATCACGCCTCTATCAAACACTGTATCGCAAAACGCAAATATCAACATTAGGGAAAAATATCACCGAGTAATAGAATTGCTTGTTGGATCGTCAGTTTTTAAACGGAATTATAATGTATACTTCTGCATACGTACAATCTGCATAATACGGTTTATACGCTTTGTAATAATATGTTTCTATATACAGGTTCATCAAATTGTATCGCAATTAACAACCAAATAAAAAACTATTGAAATGGAAATGGAAGGCTACATGAATCGCAAATTTCTTTTTATTGCTTTACATTTTCTTCGGGATTTTTCGAACGAAAAATTGATTCCGGACTATCGCGGATCAAACTTCTCGTAGTCCGTACAAATCAAAGATTTCCAATTTTTATTGATATTACGATTTTATATGGTAATATTATGGATATTGCCTTGGACCTCGCGGAACTATAAAACTGTAGTAAATTCTTTATCAATGTAGAACATCGAGTATTTCCTAGTTATACCGGTTGAAACAAACTTTTGCTTTGCTAACAAAGTACCTCTATCGATCGTCCATTAACGCTTCGAAGTTTGAAACAACTTAAAATTTTTAGACCGATAAAATGACATTCGAATACAGATGCTGACTGATTCACATTCGCTAAGGTTCACATTTATAATTACACATATATTTTTATTAATAAATTTATAATGTTAGAGTTAGTATCAAAACATTCATTAAAGAATTCACTTGCGCGCTTGCTTTAAGGAAGCTCTTCCGCGCTGGACCAGTTATAATATTATAGTATTATAATTTAATGGCTTATGAAAGTTGTTTCTTTAAAGGTTCGATAAATCGTATTTAATTTTGGAATACGAAAGGTATTAACGCGAAGGATTAACTGCACGAAAAGAAACATTTTCAAAGCAGTGACGTACAATTATGCAGATTTTAGCTTGAAAGTAGTCTTGCAGCGGAGAATGAATAGTTAAAAGCATAGGAGGGGAGATAGAAGGGAGATGAAAAAAAAGGTAGTCGGTCTTGGCATATTCTGTGAACGCATAACGAGTATTTTCTTTTACTGTTCCAGTTTCTTCCTTCAAACGCATTCTCAATAAAACTCATTGTCTGGAATCCTCTCTACTTAAACATTCATTCAGATATCACCACGGCACCGACGGCGTGATAATTGCTCAAAAACTAGTCCGTTTTAATCGCGTTAAATTAAATGCGCGACTGAGAAAAACCGCTGCAAATTATCTGCTTTTTATAGTTACTGATACAAAGAATTATGTACGCCACGAATTCCGTTAATGTTATAATTTTCTATATTCCATATCTGTTTTATTATAAAAATTTATTACTTTATTACAACGCATTTCTGCCTTGTTGTTAGTGTTATTAACATCATAAACGCTGCTAAGTTCTGCTCATCGTTCGTATATCTTTCTTTATGCTCTGAAAAATTATGGAATTTATAAAGATCATAAAAATGTTAATATGTCTTTAGACAAAGATTCAAAACACACACACACACACACACACACACACACACACACACACACACA